>QEPC01013943.1:774547-790886 GCA_003113815.1 Sphenodon punctatus
ATAGATAGTTATTAGATAGATAGTTACTAGATAGATATACATAGTAGTTAGCTTAGTTATAGAGATAGATAGAGATACAGTGTGTTTGTAGGACAAGGCCTTTGTAGTTAATTATTAGGATATCCCATTTAGTTCAATAGGTTTTAGAATATTTAATAGCAGTTAGATTTAGTGTATATATATATAGCCCCAGGACCCACCATCAGGGTCCTAGGGCCTATGTTACTGGCAGGAGGGCTGTGGCCAATACCTAGAAACTTCCACTCTAGCCCCAGGACCCACCATCATGGGGGTGGGCCATCATTCCTTGCACAGAGGCGATGTCCTTCCACCGCACCAAGAAACAGCCACTCCAGCCCCAGGACCCACCATCAGGGTTCTAGGGCCTATGTTACTGGCAGGGAGGGCTGTGACCAATACCTAGAAACTTCCACTCTATCCCCAGGACCCACCATCATGGGGCTGGGGCCATCATTCCTCGCACAGAGGCGATGTCATTCCACTGCAGCAAGAAAAAGTCACTCCAGCCCCGCCATCAGGGTTCTGGGGCCTATGTTACTGGAAGAGAGGACTGTGGCCAATATCTAGAAGCTGCCACTCTAGTCCCAGGACCCACCGTCATGGGTCTGGGGCCATCATTCCTCACATAGAGACAATGTCATTCCACCGCACCAAGAAACATCCACTCCAACCCCAGGACTCGCCGTCAGGGTTCTGGGGTCAAGTTACAGGCAGGGAGGGCTGTGGCCAATATCTAGAAGCTGCCACTCTAGCCCCAGGACCCAACGTCATGAGTCTGGGGCCATCATTCTTGCACAGAGGCGATGTTATTCCACCGCACCAAGAAACAGCCGCTCTAGCCCCAGGACCCACCGTCAGGGTTCTGAGGCCATCATTCTTCACACAGAGGTGATGTCATTCCACCGCACCAAGACACAGCCACTCCAGCCCCCAGGACCCGCTGTCAGCGTTCTGGGGCCTACATTACTGGCAGGGAGGGCTGTTGCTGGCCAATATCTAGAAGCTGCCACTCTAGCCCCAGGACCCAAGATCATGGATCTGGGGCCATCATTCCTCACACAGAGGCGATGTCATTCCACCGCATCAAGAAACAGCTACTCCAGCCCCAAGACCTGTCGTCAGGGTTCTGGGTCCAAGTTACAAGCAGGGAGGACTGTCCCAATATCCAGAAGCTGCCACTCTAGCCCTAGGACCCACCGTCATGGGTCTGGGGCCATCATTCCTCACACAGACAGCCTTTTTATGAACACCTGATCTGAACAAAAGACAACTGATCCGAACAGCCGAACCCGAATGCGGTGACCGAACTGAACGACCGAACCAAACCGAACCAGACCGAACCGTACGGCCGAACCTGAACCGCGATCCATTTCCCTATCCCTACGGGAGAGAACCTCTTAACTCTAAAGCCAGTCACTTAACCGTTTCCTGGTTGCTCTGAAGAACCTCTTTGGCACCCCTTTCCTGGTTGCTCTAGAGTAACCTCTTCCAAACTCCTTTCCTGATTGCTCTAGAGGATGGTTCAGTGCAATATATAGACAAAGCCATAAAAAGTCTACAGAGTTCTGGGCTGTGGCCTGTGGAAAACCCCAGATGTGCCTTTGCTGTAAGAATAGAAAAAGGTTTGTGTGTCAAGGAAAGAAGCAGGTCTTGTCAGCTGCAATGTGAGTTGCCTCTCAGTGTTCACCTCAAATATTTTTATAGACACTTGGCATCTCATGTCATGATGCCTTCTCATATACAGTCAGTCAGTCTCCGCTCCTGTTCTTCCCCCGACACACATACACACACACTCACTCAGTCTCCCCTACCCCAGCACAAGCACGTACACACAGCCACTCAGTCTCCCTTCCCCAGCACACACACATGCACACAGCCACTCCGTCCCCGTCCCCCAGCACACACATGTACACACAGCCACTCAGTCTCCCTCCCCCAGCACACACATGTACACACAGTCACTCTGTCCCCCCTCCCCAGTACACAAACACAGCCACTCAGTCCCTCCTACCCCCAGCACACACATGTACACACAGCCACTAAGTCTCCCTCCCCCAGTACACACAAACAGTCACTCAGTCCCTCCTACCCCCAGCACACACACAAGCACACAGTAACTCAATCCCCTCCCAGCACATGCACACACAGTCACTCAGTCTCCCCTTCCCCAGCACTCACACAAGCACACAGTCTCTCAGACCCCCTTCCCCCAGCACACACACAAGCACAGTCACTGAGATCACTTTCAGACAGCCTCCCCCCATACATATTTTGGCTGCCCGGGGGTGGGGGTGGGGAGTGTGCAGCCAGGATATGTGTGGGGATTGGCTGGTGTGAAAGCCCCTCATGTGGCTTTGCAGGCAGACACGTGCAGGGATGCAGAGCTCAATTTCCTGCTCTGCATCCCTGTGCGTGTCTGCCAGTAAAGCCGCATGTGCGGGGGGACGAGGGGGGAGCTTTCAGACCAGCTAATCCCTGCACATATCCTGTCTGTGCATTCCCCCACCCCCAGCTAGAATATGTGCAAGCGCGTGGGAGGGGAGGATGTCTGAAAGTGGTCTCAGTCCCCCCTCCACCCAACACCCACACAAACATATAGTAACTCTGTCTGCCTCCCCCCCATTCTCTCCTCCCCCCCCAGTGTGCACACATACACCCCTTATGGGGCACACAGTCACTCCCACACAGCCTCCCTCCAGCATACATACCCCTCCTCCCCATACACTCACTTTTCTGCTGCTAGAGGTGGAGGAGGAGCTGTTGGTGCTGCAGCCTGAGCTGTTTAAAGGACTCACGGCAGCATATGCATGTGCACTGGGGCCAGCACCATGTTACCTATCTGGCATGCTGGGACTTCATGTCTCACCATACCATAGTAGGAAACATGGTGGCAGCTTTAGTTCCTCCTACCCCTGGCTCCCCACTCAGATGGGGGAAACTAGACTAGGGGTTCGAGAGGCAGCCGGGTGTGGGGTGGTGGTCTAGTTTTTTCCCCTCCCTTTCCCCTGCCCAGAATACTGCCAAGGGTACTCAAACAGGCAGTACACACAGCAGAGGCTTAAGCCTGACTGCACATCTGAACGTTCTACCCATTGGATAAACTGAAGCCCTAAAGTATACAAAAACCATATAAACACTGCATTCTTTTCACCCTAATAACCAAAAGGCACCCCTCAGCAACAAACTTGAATTTTCCATCAACAATGCAGCCCCTCGCCATGTTGTATTTAACAGCTATCATCCCGGGACTGAAACAGTCGCTAATATTTTAAACCAGCAAAAAAAAAAACTTTTTAAAATTATGTATCTCAGCCATTACCCATCAGATCAAGCTGATCTTTGGACAGTAGTAACCTCTCTCACAACACATCCACACAACATAATTTCATGGTGGTACCATAACCCGTCATTATTTTGGAGGGGATAGAATGTTTGGGCTTTATAATGGACAGTGCTCTGTGCCTTAACTATGCAGGTACTGCCGTGCCTGGATAATAAATATACACGTATATAAAACCCATACATTCAGCACAAGATATCCTACCCTGATCTGTGTAAAAAAACCCTCCCTACTAACCTATCCCCCCTCCCCCTCTCCCCCTCCAAACGCCTGACAGCAGAGCCAGGTTTTACAATTTCATCAGAAAGCAAAGCGATCAGGGCTGAGGTGAATCTCTGCAGGGAGGGCATGCCATAGTGATGATGTGACTGCCAAGAATGCCCACCTGTCCGTTTGGACCCACAAATAATGCAGGACCTTGAGGAAGGTGCTCCCGGACACCCAAAGTGCATGGAATAGTGCCTTGAAAGCTATTGGAAGCCAGTGCAGAGTCTGAAGCACAGGTGAAATATGCTCCTGGTGATTCACCCTTGTCAGAAGGCAGACTGCCACATTCTACACTAGCTTCAGTTTCCAAACAGCCTTTAAAGCTAGCCCCACATGAGCTCTCTGCAGTAGCCTAGACTCATGGATATGAAGGTATATGGTGGCCAGGTCTTCATATGTTTTAAAGTGATAACTTCTCCCCATCCCCTAGGGTTGTGTGAAAGAGTTCATTGGACCCTCTTGTTGTGTGTTCTCCTTCCCAGATAGCATCTCATCCCTCCCCTCTACAAGGGTCAGAGGATGCTAAGGGCGGAGCCCAAAGGGCGGAGCCCAACAACCTAAGGGTTGCCAAGGGCAGAGGCCAACAACCTAAGGGCGCAGGTCATTTGGAGGCCGTTCAGGGCAGAGAGGGGCTAGGAGCCCCCTTCCTGTGAGGTTAAACACATTTCTACCATGCCCTTCCCAGATGGCTCAGGATGGCTATGATGGCTCAAGACATTTATGACCAATAAGGATGAAGAGCAGCAGACGCTGCGGCCATGCCACAGGGGTGCACTGCGGGGGGCCCCTGTGAACGAGCGTGACAAAAGGGGCATGACCTTTGGAGGAGCCCTTTGGAGGGGGCTTCAGGACTGAGGATTGTGGTGGAGGTTTTGATGGGAGGCAGTGATGTTTGTTAGGGGTTTTTTTTGGTTGGGTAATCAGTAACCTCAGGAACTGGTGGGTGAGTTATGGGGAGATAGATTTCTCTCCCTGGTGAGAGCAGGGAATGAAGGGGGAATGGTTTAGGGAGGGGGTCTTGGCACCCCTGTGTCACCGGGGAGGGGGGTATAGACGGTGGAAATGTAGGAAAGGGTCGGAAGGACTGAACCCCACAAAGACAAGGGGCGACCTCCTCTCAATACTAGGTTCCCTCGGTGGTATACAATGTCCCTCAGGATAGAAGGTGGGCTTTCTCTCTGAATCAGAGAGCAACCCTTGTCATCATTGGGACTCAGGGAGAGGAAGCCACTTGCCCCAAAGGCACAAACAACACCATGGAAGGGATCCAGATTCTCCGGGGAGTACTCAGGGTCCCTGGGCACCGTGGTGGTGGGGCCGTGAGGGAAAAGGGGAAGGGGAATCCCAGGAGGCGGGTGTCTCAGGAGGGGGATGGGAATCAAGGGAGGAGTGAGGGGATAGGGTACACACTCACAAGGAACACGACTTGATAAGGAATAGCAGGGAGGAACTAGAAAATAAGGAACAAGGGGTAGGAAGTACCCAAACCAGGGATTCACCTTCCTTTCGCACAGAGACAAACAAGACAGACAGAATATACTCACTCGCTCACAGACTCACTCCAAAGGGGGGGGGAAACACAGGGATCGCTCACAGTCTCAAGGCACAACCAAAACCTGACACAGAAATCTCCAAGGCAGTAGAGGGGCCAGTCTCTCACAAGTGATTACCGGCAGAGGCTCATGGCCCCTGCCAGTACTATATATAGCAATCTTGCCTAATTAGTTAATGAGCTCCAGGAAGGGCGCCACTCCGCCCTGAAGCCCTGCATGAGTTCCCAATTGCCAAGGGAGGGGGGAGGAGCTGGACCCAGAACACACTGCAGCGTGGATTAGCCCCACCTCCCAGCTCCGTCCCAGTCACTGTTTTGCCGGCCATCCCTATTCCGCAGCTGACGCGCTGACACCCTGGTAAGAGGAGGGATACAAGATGTTTGGGGAGTGGTGGAATGGTACCCTGGTGAGAGAGAGGTCCAGGGGGGTAGGGTGGTGTGGACATGGGAAATATGGTGATGTATTTTTCTGTTCTTGGGCTAATGTATTTATATGTGTTGATGGAACTGTTATTGATTATATATTTTATCTATGTATTATGTTGTTTCATTTATTGTATTGTATATTTAAAATGTTTTGTAAACCACCTCGAGTCGTGATCAGTTAGAGGGACGGTATAGAAATAATGAAATAAAATGAAAATGAAAATGAAATCCAGGCAAGCCCCTTCTTTTTCTCCTACTTCCAGAACTGTAACATTGCACTTCATGGTTGGGAATTTTATTGCCCACCCACGTGCCCCTGTCCCCCTGCCAGTATGTCTGCTGGTGCATCAGCTGACCCTGTTGCTGGGAGGAAGGGAAACACCTCACTTGCCAAATGGATATCGTCTTCAATTCCATAATCTTCAGATCAGTGTTTAACCAAGGAGAACAATTGACCTTTTACTGTTTGGATATAAATAAAAACACACTGTGGAGAAACCTGTGAAATGTTGACTTTATGGTCTTGAGTCCACAAAGAATTATGGCCAGGGTGGCCTGACCTATGACAGTCCCTGTCTTCCACTGTTGTGGACCATTCAGCTCATCAGGTTTTGGCAGTGCCAAAATCAACCCCCACAGTCAACTTCAGTTCAGTGGGGGCAAATGGATCCCATATTTACTGCCCCTATTGTTCAAACCTCAGGCTGCTGGCACTGACAGTCCCAGATCTGGCTGTGGTCCTCCTCCAGGCCACTCCATACCAGACAGTTTATCTGTGGCAGGTCTTTGCCAGGGAGCCAAAGGAGCAACATCTCCCTGAGAAAGCCTTGCTGCTCTACGCTCTCCAGGGTGCTGAAGACTGGAGACCCAGCGGGACCCAGCTTCTCAGCATACATTTCACTGGAGGGGGACTTTCCTAGTCCCTCTGGAGACCTACTGTACTGTGTCTTCAGAGAAAGATACTTACCTGACAGCTGTGTGGGGGCTGGAGTCCGGTGCCAGAGTGGGGGCGGAGCTACGGTCCTACGGGAAAGAAAAGAGTCTGGTGAGCCTGCTGATGTGTGAAGGGGACTTTCCTAGTCCCGCTGGAGACCTGCTGTACCGTGCCTGCAGAGGAAGATACTTACCTGACAGCTGTGTGGGGGCTGGAGTCCGGTGCCAGTGTGGGGGCGGAGCTATGGTCCTACAGGAAAGAAAATAGTTCGGTGAGCCTGCTGACGTGTGATGGGGACTTTCCTAGTCCCACTGGAGACCTGCTGTACTATGCCTGCAGAGGAAGATACTTACCTGACAGCTGTGCGGGGGCTGGAGTCCGGTGCCAGCGTGGGGGCCGAGCTATGGTCCTACAGGAAAGAAAAGAGCTCGGTGAGCCTATGGCCGTGCCATAGGCACGCACCTAGGCCATGCACCGGAGGACTGCCCGCAAAAGGGTGTGTGACCTTTTGAGTGCCCTGGGCCTGGAGTGTGGTCCCAGAACTTTGGCCTTGGTTGCATTTGCCATTGCCTTGGTGCTCTAAAGTTTTCCCTTTCCTGCTCCAGATTAATTATGTCCGCTATTAAGAGGAATAGACCAGATGCTTCAGGTAGCCCAACCCTCGCTGCTAAAACAGTCAAGCAAAGAAGGATTGACAGTTTCCTTTGCCATACACCTGCTGGGAAACCTTCTGTGGTGAGTGAATTGATTTTACCATCTGCTTTGAACAGTGGTCACCCCTCGCACTCCTTCATCTCATCTGGCACTGAGGAAGATTCCCTTCTGGTTTCTCCTTATAAACTTTTCCCGTCAGTTCCAAAAACTGGTATGGGGGGTAACCTTAATGTGGGTAAATCAGCCGGGAAGAATCTTTCTACTTTCTTGAACTGATCATGTTTTGTTGACGGCTGATACCTTACACTATATGTTTACCCACATTAATCAATTACAAACTACTGTGGATGGTTTTGGCACTTATTTAACAGAACTTGTCAAGCAAGGGCGTAGAGGCCCTTCAACGTCCATTTTTGTTCATTCTTCTTCCTGTCCCGTCTATGCCTCTCAGCATGAAGTAGATACAGTAAAAACTGGTCTAATTGGTTTAACCCAGGAACTATGCCCACCGTTAAATATGTTTTTGGAGCAAGCAGATACTCTTGAAATGTTGCCTGATTCTCTTATTTTTACTATTTTGCCCTTTGCCGGCCATTATCCGCCTAGATGGAATACACCATTGGACATGGCTGAACATCTCAGACTTTTGATAAAGACAATTATAACTAGGTGAGATATTAATTCTGTTGATCATCTATCAATAGTTAAAGACAGGCAGATAATTATTGTTGTTTTTTCTGCTCTTTTGTGGATTGCGAAAACAATTAAGGATAAAGATCAGTTGGCAGATAAAGGGTTTTTTACTTCTCGGATTTATACAGCTAAACCTGTGCAATCTTCTGTCTCTGTAGAACGCTGTAGTTCCAGTCATTCATTGACCGGTAGACTTTTTCAGGCAGAGCAGCATGCTCCATTTAATTCTGACCATGGGAGGGGCACCCAGGAAGTGCACCCCCTCAATCTTAGGGCTAATCCCTCCCCTCCTACAGCTAGCACCTTGCCACCTATGGAGGGTTCCTTTATGGCCAGAACTCCCCAACCGGAGGTTAGTATGGACTTAGAACCATGCTTAAATGTTAACCCCAAAGGAGGGATTTCAACATCAAATACCCTCAAGGGTATGCCTTCTCCCTCAATGCCGAAACAATCTAGGATGCTAGAGAAATTGGAATCACTCTATGGCCAATTGGAAAAACTTAGAGGAAGGAAGCGAAGTCAGAAGGCCCTTTCCCCTTGTAACCCTCGTATTAAATCCAGGCAGTACTCCCACACTGCCCCCCACTTGGGGGGGCAGGGTATTAGAGCTGGTGCTCTTCAAGAGACTGAAGAGGACTGTCTTCTTCCCTGTGCGGTAGATGGGGGAAAGTCCCGGGCGACAGTGGATAATGCCCCAGTTTATGGTATACACTCGGAACCAATACTTAGTGCTTCTCAAAGATTAGGCCCTGATGTTACTAGGGGGGAGGAGGCCATAAGTTTACAAGGCAAGACTTCTTCCCTACTTGAGGGGCTAACTTTATCTTCCACAGTAATCCAGATTTATCCATCTGATAGTGTTAAAGCCCATGCAATGGTCTAGTGAGCACCTCACCTTTGGAGCCAGTCCAGCTATTAAGGGCATCGGAGCAAGTTACCTCAGACAATTGTACCAGTGAAACCCAATTACTAACTGACAGTATTTCTCCCAGATACAGCTTCCTTTCCTGGAAAATTGCAGGATGGAAAGCCCGTATGCAGGATAATGGGTTCCTTGAATTTCTCAAAGGGTACAATATTATTTTGCTTCAGGAAACCTAGCTCTTGGAGAAACCGAGTTTGGCTGTTTTATCAGGATTTAATGTTCATACAGTAGAGGCTTCTCCCTCGATCAGGCAAGGTAGACCAAGCGGTGGTTTGATGCTTTTAACTGCACTTTATATTAAAGTTGTTCAAATTGCTTTTTATAAATCAAATTTTGGATTGTATCTGTTCATTTCCTTCTGGATTTGACATTTTGGTAGGAACAATTTATATTCCCCAAAAAAACTCTAACTTTTATGACTCTAGAATATGGTCAGCGCTGAACCAAATAATTTCGAATGCCATTAATAAATTTCCCAAAGCCTGTCTTTTAATAGGTGGGGATTTTAATGTAAGATTGGGTAATCTGTCGATGAATAATTGTTCCATTCTTTCGGACGTCCCTTTTTCATCCCTGCCAATTCCCCTTTGTTGGTCTCAAGATCTTATTATGAGCACTGGATTGGAAAATTTGCAAGCTCTTATTATCTCCTTTGATCTCATATTTTTTAATGGCTGGGTGGATGGAGATATTGATGGCCACTTTACCTACCATTCTCAGAACTGTTCAAATGTGATTGACTATTTCCTTCTTTCAGCTCCTTTTTTTCAGAATATCTTGTATATGACTGTTATACCCAGGGGCGAAACATGTCATTTCCTGATCAACATCAAGATTGGCGATTCAACTCCTTATTATTCTGTTGCACCAAAATCTGAGCCCTCTTCTATGCAATCTGGCCTAATGGAAGGACCTGTTAAATGGTCAGAACAGCATACGATTAAATTTATTGAATGGACTAAGTGTCCTCAAGTTGCGAACCTTTTTTCAAGCCTGGAAACTTCAGGCATAGAGTGTGTAGCCCGGTATGATTTAATGATGCAGTTATTGAAACCCTTAGTAGTCTTAGACAGAACCTTAAGAAAAAAAACCCTGTTTGTGATGGGGTCTCTATTTGGTTCGATAGGGAGTGTAGATTGACAAGAGCTAGATTATCCCGGCAGGTCTGTTTAGTTAAAAGAAACCCTTCTCAGTTGCTGAGATTACAGCTCTAAACAATTCGGAATAGTTACTATGAGCTTTTGTCCCCAAAGAGGTCTGCCTTTCAGTTAAACAAGTGGGCTCTTCTCCTTAAAGCAGCTTTAGCTCAGGACTCTAAGAAATTTTGGGGACTTGTTTGGCAACTATCTCATAACTCTAAGAACCTCTCTCACCCTTCTATCCATCCGTCTCTCTGGGAGAACTTCTACCAGGCACTGTTTGCCTTCCCCCAAAATGACTCCTTTATTGTAAAAGTAGCTCCTAACAATCGATTTGAGCTCTGGCCTCCAGAAAATTCAGATGCTATCCTTGATCTCATCGCTAAAACTAAATCTTGGAAGGCTCCAGGCCCAGACATGATCCCATCAGAAGTTTTTAAATGTTACCCTCAGTGGTGGGCAGATTTTCTAGCGCCTATTTTTACTTCTATTAACAATTCAGAAGTAATTCCCAAGGCGTGGTTAAACAGCATTATTTTGCCTATATATAAAAAGGGGGACCCGGCACTCCCAAGTAATTTTCGACCAATTAGTTTATTGAGCACTATTGGTATCTTATACACAAGATTCTTGCTCAATAAAGTAAGAACCTGACTAGTAAACAATAACATCATTGAGCCAGAGCAGGCTGGGTTCTGTGAAGGCCGTTGTACAACTGACCATATTCTGGTACTATCGGCTTTATTACAGAAGTATACTTCACATCACCGAAAGCTTTATTTATGCTTTGTAGATCTAGAAAAGGCTTTCAATTCCATCTCAAGGGAGCATCTTTGGGTTAAGCTCAGTAAATCCACAATGGATCCTCATTTGTTATTACTGTTGATTAAGTTTCACAATGATAACAACCTACAAGTAAGATATAATGTTAATTATTCTCTTCCTTGTCAGGTAGCTATTCATCAGGGCGTTAGACAAGGGTGTTTACTAGCCCCAGCATTGTTCAACATATATTTGAACAATGTAGATCTGTTGACACCCATGCCCCGGTTATAGGTGCTAGGTGAATTCCTATTATGCTCTATGCCGATGATATGGTTATTCTATCTCAGTCCCCAATAGGGCTCAGGCGAGCTCTTCAACATTATGGTACCTACTGTAAATCCAAATTACTTAGGATTAACTACATAAAAACTAATGTTTTGATAGTAGCAGCAAAAAAAGCTTGTAAATTGTACCAATGGTATATTGGAGGGAATGCTCTTGAACAGGTTAATTCATTTAAATACTTGGGCTTCCATTTTTCTTCTGTTTTGAATTCGAACTTGCACTTTGAATCAGCAAAGGCCTCAACGAAGGGAACGATAGTGGCCATATTGAGATTCTTTTTTTGCCCATGAGGGAAATTAGTGCTCCCGGCCCTTTGGCTATTTAGAGCTAAAGTACTAAGTCAATTCTTATATTCATTCCCTGTATGGGGTTTATTTTTCCTTAACAAATTGGAGAGTATTCAAAACTCTTTTCTTTGTTCTATTCTAGGGGTACCGCAAGGAACCTCCAGACCCTTATAAGAGCCGAAATGCGTTCCCGACCACTGTTTGCTGTGGCTTTACTATCAATTGTCAATTATTGGTTCAAGGTGGTGCTTTTTTCCTCCAGTTCAAATACATTATTATATATGTCTGTCCAGAGTGGTCTTATGAGCCATTGGTCTCAAGCTATTGAACTGAAGATTCAGAAATTGGGTCTTTCAGTTCCCTTTTTGTTGAACTTGGGCCTGACCCAATCCCGTAAAATACTGAAGAAAAGAATATTGGACCAATCGTTTCAGGCAGAAGTTGTGTTAGTATCCACCCAGAAGATTGCCCCGTACTATAGGTTGCACGATCCTTTTTCTTTGTGTTCCTTTTACTTGTATGACTGGGTTGATCATGAATTAAGAGCTGAATATACTAGGATAAGATTTAACTTATTCCCTTCTGCTTTTGTAGAGGGGCGGTACAATGGAGTGCTGTGGGAACTTCGAATATGTGCCCTCTGTAATTTGAGTGAAATTGATACTGATAAACATATTCTGTTAAAGTGCTCTGCTTATACTGGCCCACGGTTTAAATATTTGGAAAATAATATAGCAGATCTAAAAATAACACATTTTGACTATCTTAGAGATAAAATCTTCAGACCATTTGTTTCTGAAACTACCTTGGTGGTGGCAAACTCTTGTAAAGTCATGATCAAAATTAGATCTAGGACGTTGAACAAGGGCTTTTAAAGAGTCAGCGATTGGGATCTTGATGAACTAGACGCTGGGGTGTCTTTTAGATGCCCCTTTTGTAGCTCAGTTTGTAGGCCCTCTGTTAGCTGTCATCAGATGGTCACGGAGATTTGGGGGATTTCATTTGTGATGTTATGTATGGAAAACTGTCAGCTAAGGTCATTATTCGCTTGAATCCTTTATGATATGTATTACTGTTATAGCTGCTAAGCCGGATATCGGGCTCCCTGGATCTATTTGGCTCAAGGTTTTTGCCAGTCTGTGGAACTTGAATTGGGAGGCTATTGTTTTAATCTAGGTTGAGGATATGGTAGAGGGCCCTCTGTAAATCTGTATGGAAGATTTATGTTTCGCTTTATCTGGGTCTAATTTTGTCAAATTCTGGATATTAGAGTGTATTTTGTAAATTGTTGAATATTTTATTTGTGATGTTTCTGTTTTTATTCTCATGTCGTATTGGTTGTTTTGGTATGGACATTGCTAAGGCCTTTGGCCGCAATAAAAATATTATTTATTAATTATTTATTATTATTATTATTATTATTATTATTATTATTATCTGTGGCAGCTCCCTGGGTTCACACCTCCAGGTAGGCCCTGTTAACACGTGTCTAGCTTCACCTGAGCCTTGCTAGCTACACTCTACAGTAAGCTCCTAATCTCTTGCCTCCTTAGCAATGATTGGCCCTCTGAGTCATTGGTGTTTTAAGATGAAAAGTGCTGTATAAATATAAACATTATGACATTCTGCACTAACTAATTAGGACAACATTGTACTAATGTGCCATCCTTATTGAAGTATCTCCCTGGTAAATGTTTTCCTTAGTGATAATGAATGTGAATGATTGCTGCTTAATAATTTAAGTATTAGCATAAACTTTGAATGAGCACTGAGGAAATTTTGCTAGTGGCAAATTGTGATCTGGCATTTATGCAGGTGTTAAATTGTATATTGTATGGTTTTAATAACACATTATTAAACAAGATTAATAGGCCTATATGTTTTTAGCACATGGTAGCTCTTGGTAAAAGGCTGGTGAGTCTTTGGCACCTATTAGACTGTATAGTATCCTTTTAGATTTCATGTAGTAAAACCCAGCAGAAATTCCGGTGTGGTTACCACAAAATTCTACTATTCATTTTATTTGTTTATTGTTATTATTGTTGTTATTGTTATTCATATAACACTTTCAGTATTCATTGTTTTATAATCCTTGTCTAGTTCACTCTCACAACAACCTTGTGCAGTAAGTCATTACTACTATCTGGAAAATCTGGTAATTCCTAAGGAGTGGAAATTTCCCCCAGTTTCCCAGGGATTTACCACAGATTTACCACACAGTAGAAGTGGTCAAACATCACAAAATACCAAATGGAAGTTTACTATGCATTACTTTCCACTTGAAAATTGAGATATCTTAAATCATACAAAGTGATATTGCTATGGGACTAACAGTCGGTGTTTCCTTCACAAATATCACTTTCATATATCATAGAACTGGTAGGGACTTCAGAGTTCATCTAGTCCAATGTTTTGCTCAATGCAGGAAACCCACAGCTACAGCATCCCCAACAGATGGCAGACTATTCTGTTTGAAAACCTCCAGCAAAGGAGAGGCCATCACCTCCCTAGGCAATTTGTTCCACCTCCCTAGGCAACAAACCACTCCCGTAGGCATTTGTTCAACTGTCAACCAGCTCTTACTGTCTTCCTAATGTTTAACCAAAATCTACTTTGTTGTAATTTAAGCCCATTATTTCTAGTCTTGCCCTCAGGGGCAACAGGAACAAGTCTTTGCCATCTTGTGTGGCAGCCCTTCAGGTCTTTGAAGACTGCTATCATGTCTCATTTTAGGGTGCAGCTAGAAAAGCTGCACAGGCCCAATCCCTGAACAGCTCTGTGGTGGGTAATTGGTGCCACCACAATGTGGACCTGGTGCTGGGAACTGGGCACGTGAGTGCGGGGAAGTCGGGCAGCTTGACTCACAGGACTGGCCACCCAGCCCTATCCCACCTCCCTCCCCAGGCCCAACTGAGAGCCAGCCTCTGGCTGTGACATGGCCATGTGCGACGGGCGCTACTGCTCATCACTCACAGCCCTGCAGCAACACAGCCTTGCTTGAGTGTAGAAGGCAAGGATGCCTGGCCACACAGGTTGCCCCACCTTGGGCAGTCTTACCCCACTTGGAGTAAGTCTGCTCCATAACACGTCTTCAGGATTTTCACGAGGATGCGTCACAAAGCAACTGTTTGCCTGCCCCACCCTTGGGGTGGGACAAACATCTGGTGGGCACATGGCACATGAGCCACTGCATAGTGTGGCTCATTTGCCCAGGGAGGGGTAAGGCTACCCAAAGTGTGGTAGGCTTCCCAGCCCATCTCATGTGGCTACACCCATTGTCTTCTCTTTTCTGGGCTATGCATACACAGTTCCATCAACCTTTCCTCATAGGTCTTGGTTTCCAGACTTCTGACCATAGTTGTTGCTGTCCTCTGAGTCCATTCTAATTTATTGATGTCCTTCTTAAAGTGTGACACCCAGAACTGGACACAATACTCCTGATGAGGTCTAACCAGTATACAGTAGAGTGGAATTATTACTTCTTGTGACTCGGAAACTATGCTTCTATTAATGAAATCTAAAATTGCATTCACCTTTTTTATAGATGCATCACATGGCTGACTCATGTTCGATTTTTGATGAACTGCAATCCCTAGATCCTTTTCACATGTACTGCTGCCAAGCTAGGTACCACCCATCCTATACATGTGCACTTGATTTTCCTCACTTAAATGCCGATCTTTATGTTTATCTCTGTTTAATTTAATTTTGTTAGTTTCAGCCCAAGTTTCCAACCTGTCAAGATCATTTTGAACTTTATTTATGTTGTCGAAGGTGTTCATTATCTCTTCTAATTTCATGTCATCTGCAAATTTGATGAGTATCTAGCCTCTACTAGGGGTGTGCATTGTCATTTTCATTATTGTTATTGCAAGAACAAAAATAACAAACAATAATAATGAAAATATAAATGAAAACATCATTCTGATTTTGAAATAAAGGAAAAAAACTGAAAAATGTATTTCTGGCTATAACCTTTTTGTTTATTATTTTATAGTGATGAAATTTGGAGTGCTTGTCCCCCAAATGGAGGGCATTATGTATAACAATGTTTGAAATAATTAGATAATGGGAACAGATTTTAGAAGCAATTGAATATTGTGATATTAAGAAAAGCTCCATACACATTCATGGCTACATCTTCTTTATTGTCCATCCACTTTGCACAATACCTGTAAATATTATGTCCCTCCACAATCTTAATACACATGCCAATTTTCAGAAAGATTGGATGAAGAGTTCTGATAGTATCAGACATTAACTTGAATATACATTTCCACCTGTAACATTTGTATATTCCATCCTGTTGACAAGATATGTGGCATGAATATATCACATACCTTTCCTGTCATCTCTGCCAAACTATAGGAAAGTATGATAAAAGAACCCAATTTTATAAGCACTTGATGTTGTCCCCTTGAAGACCATTATTCAGATAAATAGCAGCGCATACAGTGCCAGTCAGAGGCAGGCACCTGGCATGGCAGGGAGAGAGAGGATCTAGGAGGGAGGATGTGGAGCAACCCAAAAGACACATTCACTGGACAATTAATGCATGCTTCTAGCTTTACAGGACCAATCAGTAGTGGTTTCAAGGTGGGCATACAGGGTGACCCTCAGGTGGGCATAGAAGGAAAATAACTGGGACTTTGGGGATAGTATCCCAGGAATCAGGAGACATAGTTTACATATCCAGGATGGCCAATTATCATCACAATCACATCCTGCAGCACTCTCACAAGGACATAAGAGACTCTCTATTTGCTCTTTCCTAAACAGATGCTTCTGACTTCCCAGTAACAAGTGGGGGAGAGATTTTGGGATAGTCACAGCACATAATGAGTATGGGTGTCTTCAGGCGTTACGAGATCACGGTGAACCACGGTGAATACCCACCTGTGGTCACCGTGTCTCGTACGTCTGTTTGCGGCGCGCCAGATGTTGGCCACGGTCAATCCCCACATGGGGTCTGTTTGAACCACGCTTCC
>QEPC01013943.1:795108-807595 GCA_003113815.1 Sphenodon punctatus
GCTTCCTTTGCGCATGTCAGGGCATAAAATCCTGTCCTAACATGCACGAGGAAAGCTGCAGCACATCCCCATTCACACTGACCCTTCTTCTGCTCTCCGGCTCCTTCCCGCTGCCACTTCTTCCCTCGCGGGTCTCGCCACCGCTGATGTGAATGCAGCCTGAAGTATTTAAATTGATGCCAGATTGGTGGACAGGTGTCTTGGCCAGCCTCTTTATTCTGATTAATGAGACATGAGTTATTTCTGAATACTGGAGAGTGGAGATAATTGTCCCGGTATATAAAAAAGGGGACAGGGATAACCCCCAAAATTACAGGCCTATCACACTACTCTGTATTATCTCCAAACTTTATGCTAAATTGCTGTTGAACAAGCTGCTGGACTGGATCATTTAGGAGGATGTCCTGGCCAAGGAAAGGGAAGAATATCATGCAAACAGATCAACTATAGATAACTGCTTTGTGCTATCATACTGGATAGAGAAATATAAGAGAACTCGGCAGAAGTTATATGCAATGTTTGTAGATTTTTCCTCTGTCTTTGACATGGTCAATAGAGAGAGACTTTGGAGCAAACTGAACCAGTTAGGTATTGACAGGAGGTTGCTCATGCTTATAAAATCTCTGTATATGTACAAAGATTTGTATATGTCTGGGTGCATATGGATGGGAGAGGAGCTCTTACAGATTCCCTTTATAATGCCAGGGGCGTGAGGCAAAGCTGCATATTGACCCCTACCCTTTTTAACATACACGTTCATGGTTTAATTGAAAACCTCCGAAACAGGGAAGAAATAATGGCACGTAAAATTGGCCGTGTACATGTGTCTGCTCTTATGTATGCAGACGACACTATTTTACTTTCCCTGTGTAGGGTGGGGATGTGCCGCCTGCTTCAGAACTTTTCAGATCTCTACCACAAGAAGAGCTTGAGATAAATTATAAAGAAAACTAAGGCAATGATCTTTTCACACTTTGCCAAGAAATGTAATTGGACTTTTTAAATGGTCAGCAGTTGGAGCATGTGAACAAATTTTAATACTTAGGAGTTGTATTCTCTTCTAAGGGGTCCTAGGGCCCACATTTGAAACATGCACAATGGCAGGCCATTACTTCTACGAATGCATTGGTCCATCTTTACATGGCAAAATGCAGTTGCTTAGTGCCCTCAGCCCTTAGGATTTTTGAGGGGAAGGTGATTTTGCAGATGTCCTATGGTGCACATGTGTGGGGAGGTGTCCCAGCAACATCATTTGTATCAATACAGAACCTCATTTTGAGGGGCCTTTTGGGAGCTCCTCTATCTGTGCCCTCAGCACTATTAAGGCTGGAGATCGGGTTTGGCTCAATAACCTCCAGAGTGATCTTTGCCCTATTGGCATACTGGTTGAAGATCATTTACTCATCTGCCGGTTCCCTCCCCAAGCTTTGTCTAGTGGAGAGGTTGACCCTCACGAGGCATCGCAAACTAGACTGTTGGGCTGGAGTCTTAAATTTATTTATTTATTTATTTATTTATACAAAAATTTGTGTCCCGCATCCTCCTGCTCACTGGTAGCTCGGAGCGGCACACAACATAAATCATGTTAGATGACTGGGTTTTTCAGCATATTTCTTGCTGTCCTTCACTAGGAGGGAGGTTAGATGTTTGCTGAAGCAAAGGTTAAGGGATACAGATATTTAATCTTTGAGAGATGTTGTGACTGCTTCTAGGATTTAACCTTTTTACAAATATTGGGTCCCACGCCCTTCTGGGGCATGGTATTTCCAGGTTCTGGCTAGCCTTGATCAATGAAGGGCAATTATTGCTCTCTGAATGCAATGGGCAAACTCAGAGGGGTCCTCCTTTCCATGGCCACCCGCCAACAACACGGGATGTCCAGGACCAGGAGGGCATCCCCCGATGACCACAGAAACCACCCTGGTGCCCAGGGAGTGAGGCGATCCCACAGGTAAGTAGGGACCAAACTGTTTAGGGCTTTATATGTTAATACCAGCACTCTGAATTGGGTCCAGAAGACTGTAGGCAGGCAGTACAGAGAACATCCCCATTAACAGGCAGGCCACCACATTCTGCACTAGCTGCAGTCTCCAGACCATCACCATAGGCAGCCCCACACAGAGTGCATTTCAGTAGTCCAGCCTTGAGGTGACAAATGTATGGATGACGGTGTCAAGGTCAGAATCTGAAATATATGGGGGGAGCTGCCTCACCAAATGTAATTGGTGGAAGGTGCTCCTGGCCACAGCCAACACCTGGATATCCAGGCACAGCTGAGGATTCGGGAACACCCCAGACTTTGCACCTGGGAAACCAATGAGTGACAAACTCCATAAATGGTGGGTGCCCACCTCCCCTAGATCCCTGACCTCACCAACGAGCATCATCTCTCTCTTATTGGGATTAAACTTCAGTCAGCTTGACCTCATCAAAACCCCCACAGCCACCAGACACTGGAAAATACCAAGACTGCAAGACCTGGGTCAGATGAAAAGGATTGTGGCCATAGATATTCACCCAGTAATTCTTTGCCGCGTGATCCACTGAAAGACACTTCATCTGCATGTCCTAAGTTTCCACATCTAAAAAATGAAAACATACATATTTACCCCCCAGGTATGTTGCAAGGGCTAATTAGTTCATGTTTGTACATTTTAATAAAGGATGTTAAGTGTCATTATGAGCCATGTTACTATGCTAAAAGTGAAAAGCAATGCTGGAGATCTTTTATTGAGTGGTTGACAATAGTGTAAACCATCCCTGCTGTCTTACTTTCCCTAATAAAAATTAAAACTCATGTTGCTTGGAAACAAATTTTATTTCCTCTGTAAAGAAATCTTTTCAGGACTTGCCAGTCTTGAACCTGGAGTTCCCATAGTCCATCCAAGTACTCTGGCTACATTGCCACTGCGGGAGCTGCCTACAAATGCACGGAGGACTGCTTGCTTCTTCATGCTTCAGACCTTTGTTTGGCAAGCCTAAAATAAGACCTCATGGAACATCCTAGATTATATAAGGACAAGCAGGCAATAGAAAATAACCTGATCAGCAAGGAGGGTTCCTTCTTGGGCCATGCAATGGGATCCTAGTGTGTGTAGCCTGCTCCAGCCCTGAACTTTGCTTTGGTCTTGAACTTGCTCCAGGCTTTTTGAAGCTTTCATCCTCACCTTGCTCTAACTTGGTTGTGTTTAGATAAGCAACTCCCCACTCATCATGCATGTTGGAGGGCCACATTGGTGCCCTCTGGAGCCCTGGAGTATGCATAATGGATGGGGAGGCGCTTGTCTAAAAACATCTTTTGTCCTTACTTTCCCTGTCTCCTAGCCTTTTCTTCTACATTGCCTTGACCTCCTGGCATTGGATCCGACCAACCCTGAGTAAGGACCCTGGATCTGACCCCTGACTTCTGACACAGCTTTGGCTACACAATTTTGACCTAGGCCACTTGCAAGTCCCTAGCAAATCTAGTCTTCACTCTCTTCTGTTATTGGTAAGATGGACTTCAGTGTTAATTCTACAAAAAGAGAACTGGAAATATTCCACTTACTATGAATCTGGGGATAGACTCAGCAAGATAACATGAACTCCAGACCTGCCTCCTGGATGCATTAATTTTTAGTGTTTGGTCTTGCCAAATAAACAACACATACAAAGTGATTCATTATAAGTTTTACAGCTGTTTAGCACTGGAAAAGAATGAACTTTATTAACAGTATTCCATGCCAAAGGGTGAGCGGAATGTAAGGGAATCATATTTATCAAATAGAATATAGATAGTGGCCATTTTTAAACAATCATGGCTGGGGGGCGAGTCTGTGTCGGTTGAGTGGGATGGCCATGAGATGAGTGGAGAGGGTTCAAAAGAGCAGTTCCTTGCGTGGGTATCCCAGAAGCGTCCACGCACTCTCCCTGCCATAGACCATGGGGGAGGGGGAAGCAAGCCATTCTGGCCTCTGATATTAGCATGTCCCGACCGAGTGCTAGGGAACCCAGATCCCCAAAACTCCTGGCTGGTCCCTGTGCCTTGTAAAAGCTGTTTCCCCACCCACAGTGCCTCTGAACAGCAGACCCCTCAGCTGACATGGCCCGCTGCTGCCGCTCATATAGGCTGGGGATGTGTGGGCACCTGTCGGAATGCACCATTCTGCCTACCCCTGCACAGAGCACCCCAACTTTTTTGCCATTACTTCATGAGTGGTCATGGGAGGGTGCTGCATGTGTCACAGGAGCGTGCACCCACCACCACCACCTTCAGATGGGTTGGAGATGGGTGGACCTGCACAATAGTGTCTTGTCTAAAAACAGCTGGTGTGGTTGTTTATTTATTTATTTAATTTATTTATTTTATTTAAAATTTATATCCCGCCCCTCCTTCCCTCAGGGCAGCCTGGGGTGGCGAACAACATTCAATAAAAACCAATATAAAATTTTAAAAAACAATTTCAAATTACAATTTGTGGGGGGAAACCCACCCCCCCCACCCCTACCCCTCGCCAAAAGCCTGACAGAACAGCCAGGTCTTACATACATGCCGAAACAGCAGGAGAGTGTTGTTGTGTTTGTCCCAAATGTAAGATGGAGACAAAGTAGTTTAAATAATATCTTGGACCAAGTCGGTACTGAATCAACTTCTGTTGGCAAGAGTGTGCAAGCTTTAGGCCACATAGCCCGATCCTCAGGAATTTAAGTCGTCAGAACTACAGACTGAAGTCAGGCATGTTAATCATCATGGGGTGGGAAAGGGGTTAGATTTCAGATAGATATAGATGTAGACATAAATATACTACATTATATTTGCTCAGTCTATAGTTATTATGACTTCTTATATGCCCAAGGAAGGGCCCCTTTGTTGTCCAAAAGATTGCATACTCTCTTCAACAGGCAGATGTTCTATTATTGGGGGAAGATATCAGCAGTGCCCTTGTCATGGATGGACCATTACCTCCTGCAGACCTCTCTTCTGGCGCATGTCTGCCCCAGGATGGATGCGGGACCATTTCGTATGGCTCGCTCCTGGAGATTGATGGAACCAGAGCAGTTCCGGAGGACTCTGCGGGAGATACCCTCTGATTTTGACGGTCATCTCATTGATGACCTCGTGGCTTTCTGGAACACCTTGCTAACTGAGGCCATTGATTGGATGGCCCCTAGACATCCGCTTCCCAGGTGACAGCACTACAGACCTCCTTGGTATTCAGAGCTTTTCCAGGTGGTGCGGGGGTTGGTCAGTCTGGCCTCCTTCCACCTAGGAGTGGAGTCATCTACGCCATGCTGTGACATGTTTGTGGACTATTTTGTGAATAAAATCACTCATATTCACTGCGACTTCGATGCTGCACTTAGTAGGAGAGCTGGAGGTTATGGAAACCCCATCTTGTCCAGTTTTGTTGGATTAATTCCAGTCAGTGGTGCCTGCCGATGTGATCTAGGTCCTTGGGGCAGTTAAGGCCACTTCTTGTGAGTTAGTCCCATGTCTGTCCTGGCTAGTGAAATCTTGTAGGGAGACAATGGGGCCATTGCTGGCAGGGTGGTCAATGCCTCCCACTGGGAGGGCAGAGTACCGGGCTGCCTCAAGGAGAAGGTGGTGTGGCCTCTGCTCAAGAAACCATTGTTTGACATTGACTCCCTTGCTAGCTATTGGCCTGTCTCTAACCTTCCCTTTTTAGGGAAGGTGATTGAATGGGTAGTGGCCCAGCAGCTGCAGGGGCATCTGGATCATATTGGTTTTCTTGATCCCTCCCAGTTGGGATTTCATCCTGGATATGGCACCAAGACTGCGCTTGTGGCCTTGGTGGATGACCTGACCTGCGCTGAGAGTTAGACCGGGATTGGTTAACCCTGTTAGTGGTGTTAGATCTTTGGGCTGCATTTGATACTGTTGACCATGAGATGTTGGTAATGCAAACGCGGGGCTGTGCAGGAGTGGGCAGGACTGTTCTTGAATGGTTCCGCTCATTCCTAGCAGGAAGAACTCAGTGAGTGGTACTCGGAGAATGCTTTTCATCTTACCATCTTACCAAGACCTCTCGTGTCCCGCAGGGTTCTGTCTTGTCCCCTCTTCTGTTCAACGTGTAAATGTAGCCACTCGGTGAGGTGATTAGGAGGTTCGGCGTGCGGTGTCATCGATATGCGGATGACACCCAGCTGTACCTTTCTTTTACAACAGACCCAGGCCCGGCAGTCTCGGTGCTTACCTGGTGTCTGACGGCTGTGGGGGACTGGATGATAAGGATATGCGAATGCGGTTTGGATGTTCAGACCGAACTCGACCTGTTTGGATGACCGAACCGAATGGCCGAAAAGTTCAGAAAAGTTCGGATGAGCTTGGGGCTGGGAAAAACGTGACTTTGGGTGGGAAAATTGTGTCTGGAAGGGGGAGGCAGCTGAGGAGCAGACTTCCTGGTACCAGGGGTGGAGACCAGGGGTGGTTTCAGGGCCAAATGATTCTGATATAAAAAAAAAAATTGATTTCAGTATCGGTATCAATAGCGCTATTTTCTGACGAACCGAGCTCCACTGAACCAAACAACCGAACCCAAACTCGGGTTTCGAACCGAACGACCGAACATCTGAACATCTAAATCGCATTCTGTTCGCACATCCCTACTGGATGAGGGCCAACCCACTGAGGTTGAACCCTGACAAGATGGAGGTGATGCTGGTGGGTAAGGCGACGGGGGTAATGGCCCATGTTGTGACCTGTCTGTCCCACGTTGGTTCCCCAGGTGCGGAGTCTGGGGGTGCTCCTCGATGTGCAGCTCCACCTGGATGCCCAGGTGGAGGCTGTGGCAAGGAAAGCCTTTCACCAATTACATCTGGTGCGGCAGCTTCAGCTGTATGTTTCAGACTCTGACCTGGCCACCCTCGTCCATGCTTTCATCAACTCTAGACTAGACTATGGTAATGCACTCTACATGGGACTACCCATGACAATGGCTCAGAGGATGAAGCTAGTGCAGAATGCAGTGACCCGTCTCTTGGTGGGACTGGACTGCTGGGAGCACATAACACTGGTGCTCCGTGCTCTGCACTGGCTGCCAATAGTGTTTCAGGCCCGCTTCAAGGTGTTGGTTTTGACATATAAAGCCCTAAACAGTCTATGCCTTGCCTACCTGAGGGAGGAGGAGGAGGGGGGGAGGAGGACAGAAGGACCCGCACCCTATTCTCTCCTATTCCCAAAACCTGGTCCTGTCTCTCTCAGAGACCCTTGACATCGAGAGCCAAGGATTGTACGGTGCGAATGAGTTCTGCCAATTCCTGTGTAGCCTCCATGAAGAGTTTTAGTGCCAGTAATACTGTCAGGCGGGGGGGGAGGAATATAGGGGGAACACCACTCTCTATCCCCAAGATTCCAGCACCTTCTCGCTCCAAAACCAAAGGGTCCTCCATGGAACTTAAAGACCCTCAGGATCATGTTCAGACATTCTCTCCAGAACGAAGAGCAACTCAGATCATCATTGGGCGGAGAGAGGGTATCCCTTTGGGAAGGGACGGGGAAAGAGGGAAAGTTACCACTGCGAGGTGGCTCTCAGGCCCTGCAAAGCTGCTCTGATGCAGCCGCGTGCTGCGTCACAGCTGAAGCCTGGGTTGCCCAGAAACCCTCAGTGCATGCAACACACACTGCACATCCCCTTGCACTGCTGAGACACACACCCTGTGGTTCACCCAGCAGCGGATCCACCTTCCAGGCCCCCCCAATGCCCCGATGCGTGCCCTACCGGCTAGGGGCTCTGACAGAAGTGGGTATAAAACAACAATACAATTCAAAACAAAAATAGTTAACCTATACACTTGTGATAACCTTCCCGTGTGCAAATTACAGTCCTTTACCATTGCCATTTGTAACCATTAGTACTCAATTTCTGAGCAATATGTAACATAGCCTACTTTATCATTTGGCTTTCTTCTCTAGGTGATTATTTAATGCAGAGATTCCTAAACTGTGGGTCAGGACTCCAAGTGGGTTAATGAAATTTGTGGGTGGGAATACTATACCATCTCAGGCCCTTTTTGCATAGATGCCCCCCCTCACCCAGGTGTGTTGGTGGTGGTGGTGGAGGCATCCGTGGGTTCGCCATGGTGGGTGGGTGGTGGTGTGTGCACGCGTGCTCCACCCACCTCCACCCATTGCCCATGCATGCCAATGGTGTGGAGATGCGTGGAGATGGTTGGGCATCTGTGGGATGGGACGTCTATGCACCGCCCACCTGCTGCCGCCTCCACCCATCCCCCACAGACTGGGGAGGCACTGCGGTCCATTTGAAAATGGCCCAAGTCAGCATTTCTTTGTATGTCTTTGCTGTTCTCTGGGATTATATTTAAACCTCAAAATGAGGTCATGCAGGCAAAAAACTCAGGAAACCACTGCTATCCCTAACACAGATTTGACTGGAATTTCCAGTTAGCTGCTCCAATAATTAACACATTTTAGGCCCTTTTCAAGCAGAACCTCCCTACTCACCCACATGTGCGGGTGGTTGGTTGGTGGTGGAACATCTGTTGGAATGCCGCAGCTGGTAGGTGGATGGGTGTGCATGCTCCTGTGCTCCACCCACCACCCACGCATGGAGCAACGGGTGCCAATGGCGGATGCTCTATGCATGGAGGTGAGTGAAATTGGGTGGAGGTGTGTGTGTGTCTGTGGGAACGTCCCCCCCCATGCACTGCACACCCTCTGTGGCACTCCCCAATCCCATCACGTACTGCGGGAAGCCATGGTCTGTGTGAAAAGGCCCTTAAGACCTTTTTGCATGGATGCCCCCCCTACATGTGTGACTGGGTGGGCAGTGGGGGGGGAGGCGTCCACGGGATTGCCGTGGTGGTTGGGGGTGCCTGCGCACACACTCCCACACTCCACCCATCGCCTACGCACAGAGAAATGGGTGCCAACAATGGCAGATGCTCCATGTGTGGAGATGGGTGGAGGAGGGTGGACATCCATGGGATGGGTTGCCCATGCACCACCCACCCTTCGCCTCCACCCATTCCCTACGGACCACAGAGGTACCATGGTCTGTGTGAAAGTGGCCTTAGTCTCAAGCTACAAACTACACCATTTCTCTTCACAGCTCTGTTGAGCTCTTTGAGGAGTTGGCAACAATGATGTCAGTCAGACAGACAAAGATTAGTAATCAAATCCTCAAGAAAAGGAAATGCATGAGCAAGCACCTTATGATAGTTACCAGACAGATATTTGAGCACAGTGGTTTCATAACACTGCTTCTTCCTTTATGGTTTGGCTTCCTTTGCCACAAACTTGTTCATCTTTCTGTGGAACAAATTGTTTATTGCTAATTCAGAATAATAAAATAGCTTGCATAAACAGCTAAAATGATCTGTTCAGTTGTGAAATAAGTCAGGACAATTCCTCACAATCAGTAAACAATAAACTGGGTAACTATGGCAGGGCGCAGCCTGGGAGGAAAGTGTCCCCTTTAAGACACCAGCTAGCACCGGCCAGAGGACTGGGCTAGCAATGCTGCAGGTGCCAGGAGGAGTTGAGGACAGTGTCTTAATTGCAGCAGCTGTACAGAGCATGGCTGAGTCAGCCCACCCAGAAAGAATGAAAAGCTGAGTTGGGAGCTTAGTCTGGAGAAAGCAGTGAGGGAGGCGGCAGTTAGCTGGGAGCTCTGCCTTCAAGCAAGACCTCACCCAAAGAGGGTGCAGAAGAAGGCTGCTGACCTGAAGAACATTGGGAAAGCAGAGGGTGCAGTGGAGCGGAACTCTGCTTGGATGAGCCAGCAGCCTGGAGGATTGTAAGTAGCCAGTCCAGAGGGAGGTGGTTGCCTGGCTGGACTAAGGATAGTGATGGTGAGTGGGGTGCCAGAGGGCTGATTCCTGGCACTAGAGCAAGGGTAGAGACTATGTAAATGGACTGTACTGCACTGCATGTATATAGAATGGTATAAGAGATGAAAGACTGGACAATGTGTAAAAAAGAGATAGATTTAAGCTAATTCCCTTAAAGAGAGACCAAGAGAGTTGATTACCAGGATGGACACTGAGTGTGTGGGTCCCAATTCTGCCAGGACTCAGTGTGAGGCAGTCTGCTACAGCAAGGCAGAAAACAGGAGTTGGTAAATTTCTTTGTTTCATCCTAACCACTTTTTCTATAGTCCTGGTCATTCTTGGGAATCGAAAGATAACATTAGTTGCTAGAATAGTATTCCAGTTGCTCAAATAGCAAATCCGTTCTTATTTCTGTGGCATACCTATGGAAATAAGAACATGTTTGCTATCTGAGCAACTAGAATTTAAAGAATTTTTCATTAGAAAGCTCTACTCATTCTGTAGTTCAGAAGGAGATAGCGATATTCAGGGATATCCTTACTCCACTGAAGTCAACGGCATGATTTCCACAGACCCAGAATTTCATCCAACAAGATTGAGAGAAACCAGGAACACTGGAACCTGTTACAATAGTAACTAATTATTTATTCATTTTCTCACCAGCTCACAAGAGATTTAATCAGGACCTGGCTGTGTAGGCACATCAATATTAAAGATCTGAAATTTAAAATTAGAACATTTCAAGATGTCAAATTTTTAACTGAAGTGAAATTTTGAGTTTGACCCAGCTCAAAAATCAAAATTCTTCTCCCTCAGGGATAGCTTTGTAATATAAAGGTTTTCCCCCCACCAGAGTTCACAATCTCTAATAGGATGCAACATGGACAGAGTGCTTGCAGGAAATGGTTTTCCCATTTCAGATTCCTATGACTGTATTTCAAACTGAGAGCCTCCTGTCAACCATTGAAGTTATATAGTAATTATCTAATCAATGGGATGGATAAACACAATTATTAGTTGGCTAGTAAGATTGAGTCATTTCTTGACTGTACTTTGTAAATATTATCTACCAACATCCATACCCATATGCCTCAGTAAGATGACAGAAGAAGAAAATGATTTTTTCCCCCCCAGCCATTGATCTTTTGATATGCATTTCTGTTTATTTAGTTTTCTAGAACTGGTTGTATTGGAATATAAACACTATGTACACAAACACAGATTACTGTTGAGTCATCAGTCTGACATTTTATTTACTATTAATGTGCTAATGTCTCCCAAGGGTTCAGCTTTGTTACTTAAAAAAACAAAACGTTAAGAGTGAAAAGTTTATAACAATAAAGGACTAGATTCTCTGCTGGCAAAAATCTGGCATTGCATCAATGAAATTATGACAGAATTGTAAAAACTGAGGTTCTGGCTCACAATGTTTAATAATTAAGAGTCCTAAAGGGCATGATGCCTAGACCATTGAAGTCAATGGTCAGAAAGCTGGTAAATTCATACAAATATAATTTAATAAGGAAAACACGCATTAAGGATACAATCCTGTGGCCCTCGCAAACTGCACCTACACGAGGTGCAATAAAAGACCGCAGGCGCTCAGGTGCGCATGTGCTCTGCCTGCACAGCAAGCTACGCGAGGCAATGGTACACCGCGTCTGGTGCGACCCCCTGAGCCCATCCCCCCACCCCCCACAACCTGGGGAATGGAGCAGGAGCCATGCCTGCTTCATCCCCCAGGCTGCGGGATATGTGGGCTCAGGGGGTCGCAGCAGCATGGAATGCACCATTGCCCCGTGCTGCTTGCTGTGTGCGTGGGGTGCATGTGCGCCTGGGCATCCGCTGCCCAGATTACCACTACAGCGCCCGTTGGCATAAGCCGGCAGCAAGATTGCACCCTAAGTTTTGTGATTACTTGCACAATCTTGAGTTTAGGTAGTTTCTTCTTTTTATTCTATGATGTCATTTTTGTTGTCACCTGGATGTTATATTTGATCATTAGCACATTACTCATGGTCGCGCATTACAGTATAATTTGAAGAAATCCTGGCCTAAAAAAAGCTAGGAATTGTCCCTGCTTTGCCTATGGACAAAGTACAATTGAGGCAGGGGAATACAGCAAAAGAAAGGAGAAGAAATGAAAAGTTAGCTAAGAAGAAAGCAGAAAGCATTACAGAAATCAAGACGGCGAAGAGTGGAAATACAGTGCAGGAAAAACACAACATGAGGGGGAAGACAATGCTCACTTTTTGCTTGGACTTATACATTTCCAGGTGGTGTGGTGGCCAACTATATAATGCACTAAACTATGGGTACTTGGGTGCTGGGACTTGTCATTCATCCACCTACCTCACTGCTGCTGCGGGGGGCTCGTGGAGCTCTGCCGCTGGCAGGGGGGGCCCTGTGCTCCGCTGCTGTCACCGCTGCCACCGCTGCTGCTCACTGGGACCTGCAGGGGAAGAAGGGAAACATCAAACTGTGAGCTTGGGGGAGAGGGGGGCCCTGTGCTCCGCTGCTGTCACCGCTGCCGCCGCTGCTGCTCACTGGGATCTGCAGGGAAACATCAAACTGTGAGTTTGGGGGAGAGGGGGGGAACGCAGAGGCCAGCCACATGGGCTGACCTGTCCCCTCCCCCCCACCCGTAAGTAGCTGGGGGCTTAAAGCCCCGTGTCTAGTGGCTGAGCCGCAGGAGCCT
>QEPC01013943.1:823703-851649 GCA_003113815.1 Sphenodon punctatus
CTGGGGGCTCGTCTGCCCGGGCCATTTTCCGTGTCTGTGGGGACAGTAGGAGGGGAGTGGTTGGTTGGGTGCCGGTGGGGCCCCCTTGTGGGGCTCCCCTGGCCCCCCTCTCGGTCCCCCGGGCCTGCCCCGCCCCCCAAGGGGGCCCCTGTGGCCCCTGTCCCCCTTCCCTTGGTTCCCCTTACCCGTTTCCTGGGCGGTCCCTCCAGACCCATTCCGGCTGTTGTCCCCGGGGCATTGCATCCCGCGTGCAGCTGTGGGTGTTGTCCCTGGGACACCTTCCTGGTCGGCTGCACCCACGTGCCCCCCTCCTCCGCCTGTGCCCCCTCCACCTCCATCGCTGCCCCTGCCTCCACCTCCTCCACCTCCTGCACCGCCACTGTCACTTTCTCTCCCTCCGCTCTCTTCCGCCTCCCTCCTCGCTCCATCCCGCCACGCTAGCTTGCTGCTGATTTCGCTTTAAATCACCCTCCGGTGGTTGTGTTGTTCGTGGTTGCCCGGCAGCGATGCTGTGTGCCTTGGCCCTGGCTGCGGCTCATTTCCTTTGCTTCTGCCCGGGGGTTGGCATCCAGATGTTACTTTTTGTTGGTTCACGGTGGGGTTCTGTTTGACCACGCTTCCCGGGATATTCCCCCGGCTAGCCCGGGAAGCGTGGTTGAAATTGACCCCATGTGGGTATTGAGCGTGATGAACATCTGGCGCGTGCCGAACAGACGTTCAGGGCTCTTTGGCCCCGCCACGGGATTGAGTGTGGTTCACTGTGGTTGAGCGTGATCTCGTAACGTCTAAAAATACCCAATAGTAGCTTCAAAAAACAACAAGGCGGCAGGACCTGATGGGTTCCCCAGTGAATTTTATAGGGCCTTCGTAGACATGCTCGCACCATACCTTATGGCAGTATTTACTAATATACTAGTAGAAAGAGCAATGCCACAAAAATTTTACAATGCTGTCATAACCCTAATTTTAAAGCCCGGAAGGGACCCTGATAACTGCGGAAGCTACAGACCAATATCCCTACTAAACTCAGATTACAAGATTTTTGCAAAAATCCTGGCTGACAGATTCAAGTCAATTAATGGTGAAATAATACACAAAAACCAGACTGGTTTCATTCCTGGTAGACAGGGCAAAGACAACATAAGAAAAGCAATGAACGTAATATACACTCTGAACAAACAAAAGATCCCTGCCATGATAATCTCGGCAGACACGGAGAAAGCGTTTGATTTTGTGGAGATGAAATGCCTATTTAGGGTACTAGAAAAGATGGGCCTGAAGGGCAATTTCTTGGGGTGGCTTTCGGCAATATATCAGACACTGCAGTCTAGGCTTCTTGTTAATGGAGAGCTTACGGACCCCTTCTGACTGCAAAGAGAGACCAGACAGGGATGCCCTCTTTCCCCCCTCCTCTTCAATATAGTTTTGGAAGTCCTGGCTTCAGCGATAAGACAAAATGAGAAAATAAAGGGGGTGCAAATTGGGCCTATAGAAAATAAGTTGTCACTATACGCTGATGATCTGTTGCTATATATAACTAAGCCAGAGGAAACTCTGCGAAAATTGATAAAGGTCATGGAAAGCTTTGGGAAAATAGCGGGGTACTCAATAAATAAGGATAAGTCATATGCACTTGCCTTTGGCTACAGCAAGGAACAGGAGGAACAGACTAAAAAACTTTCACCCTTCCCTATAGCAGATTCAGCACTAAAATATCTAGGGGTATTCCTCACAAAAAAATCAAAAAGAGCTTTATGCAGCAAATTTTCTTCTGTTAATAAAATTTTTAAGAGAAGAAGTAAAACTGTGGCGCAGACTAACGACATCATGGTTAGGAAGAATAAACTTACACAAAATGATGGTCATGCCCAAGCTAATACATAAGTTTATGGCATTACCAATTACATTGCCTGAGTCTTTTTTTAAGCTTAATGAAGACCTATTGAAGGATATCGTATGGAACGGCAAAAAGCCAAGAATTAGGAAAAGCTCCTTAATGCAACTCAGGGAGAAAGGGGGCCTTAATCTCCCTAATATAAAACTTTACTACAAAGCTTCAATTATAATGGGGATACACGATTGGTATCACGAAGAAAATGCACCGGAGTGGGTGAGACTAGAAATGGAAATTACACAGGTGAAGGCATAAAAAGAATTAATAGTGGATCAAGGGAGACTTCCCACAGCAATCAGAAAGGGACACCCATTCGCCGGCACTTTGTGTAGACATTGGTATAACATAAGGAAAAAAATGGGAATGGGCGGGAGGTTCTCCCCCTTCACACCAACAGATTCAATACAGGCCAAAAAAGGGGGAATCGCCCCAGGATTACGGAGCATATTGAGAAGCAAGGAATTTGTAAGGATGGGCCAGCTTTTTGCAGGAGGGAAATTCCTACCCCCAGACAAGTTAGAAAAAACGATACAGGAAAAGGTGAATATTTTTCAGTATTTACAGCTAAAAGGATTAGCAAATACACCACAGAATATGGAGAACTTCAATAGAGAACCATATAAATTAGAAAAACTATTATTTGAAAGGAGTGAAACCTCGGGTAGATTAGGTAGGATATATAAAGCATTAAAGGAGATAAATTACAAATCTCCATTAAGCTATATGGAGGCATGGAGAAAAGACACAAAGATCCCAATAGGGGAGGAGGAGGAGAGAAAGGTATGGAACCACATGAACAGATGCATGACTTCTCTAGAGATAAGAGAAGTACAGTTAAAGCTAACATTGAGGTTCTATCTAACCCCTGTAAGAATGAGGTTTGCTGACGCTTCCGGGAAAGGGCTTTGCTGGAGGGGCTGTGGAAATGTGGGAAGCTATAAACACTGCTGGTTGGAGTGCCCGGGAGTGCAATCATTCTGGGGCAAAGTGTGGAAATTAATTAACAAAGTGGTGGGGGAAGTGGTCCCACACAGAATGGAAACTGCACTGTTGGGCCTATACCCCAAAACGAAAAATATGCTCCGATACCAGAACTCCTGTAAGGTTATTTGTCTGGCTGCAATAACGTTGATAACCAAACACTGGAAGGGAACTAAGGAGTTTTCTATGGAATAACTGTACCAAAAGCTATGGTTCATATACAGGATGGAAAGGCTCCATGCCAACCTTCAGGACAATAGACACACTTTTGAAGAAACTTGGACACCAGTGATAACTGCCTTGGAAGAGAAGAAAATGGGGAAAATTAATCGACAATTGCTCTTTTAAGATAATATAATGAGGCCAAGCTGTGCTATAATGTAGATGAAGTTCCAATCTCAAAAGGGATAAACTGTGTGGGAGTCTTGTTTTCTCTCTTTCTTTCACAAGTTGGTTTATACAAAGTTACTAATATACGAAATAGAATATCAGACCACAAGTTCATCACATATATACTGTACGGGGAGTTTGCTGGTGGTCGATGTATGTATTTTATAATTAAACAATAAAAGCTTATAAACAAACAAACCAACAAAAAAAAACTTTCTGTTTCAATGCATTGGATTTGTGTTTTGAAGTATTGATTCCTAAAATCAACTTCTGTGATTAGCATTGGTTTAGACTGAAGTTTTTTCAGCTTTATTCCAATAAGCTTCTTTTTTAAACTTCCCAAATGAACTTTCACCGTATCCAAGGAAACAGTCAAATGGCTAGGTTTTAGCAGGCCATAAAGAGGCCCCTCTAGCTAGCCTAGACTTTCTAAGCCTAAGTGTCTGGAATCTTATATATTACCTGTCTAAATGACAGATGGTACTATTCATAAGATATCTCCAAGACTGAGAGGAGACTTTTTGTTAGTTTTTTCTAGCTAACATATCTATTTAATTAATGATTGAAATAATCTTTAAGCTCTGGTATTCTCTCTATAATCTGACAATTATCTTTGATAAAAAATATAAGGTTTCAGTAAAAACCTTACTTGTTCAGAATTAAGAGAGCCAATTAGACTCCAGTGTAGCTGATGTCATCATGACACTGCTCAGGAAATGTGAGCCTTCTAGCAAACTGCTTTAAGTAGAGAGACACAGCCTAACTTTCTTTAGACTGAAAATCCACATGCTTGGATTTCTTCGTCACTTAACATTATGGCATACTAAGGGAAGATTTGGAGAATGTAACGTATGATTCTTGATATCTTTGAGCCAATGAATTGTGCATATGTTAAGCTTTTAGAAGCTTTTTCTTAAAATATAAATGTTTTAAGATCATGTAACTTTGATTGGCTACCAATACCATTCTATGTAAGCTACTGATATTTTCTATTTATATTTAAGTAAACTATGCATATATTTTTATATTCTAAAAGTCTCATTTTCCTTTATTTATAAATGTATTGTCTTTTACAATACTTGCTTTACTAGCTTGGCCTCAAAGTAAAGTGTAAAACTCATGTTATACAATTAGGAGAAAAAGGCCCAATCCAGTATGATTAGTTCATCTGGAAAACTTAGCCTTCTTTCCTCTTTATAAAAAGAGTACGCAAGACGTGACAACAGGATATACTTACAAAGTTGAGAAGTTACAGCTACAGGTGCTTAGATTGGTTAGAGTTAATCTTGGAAACACAAGGGAGAGGAGAACATAGGGGTATACACCGATACATTCATGAAAGTGAGAAGTTTCAGGTGCATGATGTACAGAGGAGAAGGTGACCCTGAATGAGATGCATTAGAGACTAGAGATATAAGGACAAGGCAGAAATTTGGTCATATATTATAAACTTCCTCAGCCATGGTTAGAGAGGAGTCTCATAACGGGGAAATGGGTTCTTCTGTGTCAGTAATGCAGTGTGTTTGAGAGTTGTAGAGGATATAAGATATGCTTGGGATAAAGAAAAGCTCCAGATTAGATAGGGTGGCTTTGTTTTATGGATCTCCCTCTCACCCCCAGTTTAATTGACTTCAATTAATACATTGCTGGTTTTTTGTCATTTATGTTATTCAATAGCTTTGAATAATTTTCAGGAAAGAGGAATTGTTGTGAGAAAGTTTACAGATACATTTTGAAATCTTCATAGCATTTTCCGGGTAGTAACCTTTGTTATGAACATGACAGTTGCTGTCAGGCCTCAGTCTGGTGACAGGATCAAACAGAATGCTTGGTCGTATGCTGGGAGACAGTCCAAGAGAAAGTTGTGGTTCAGGTGTGTGCCAGGGTCATATAGCCAGGAGTCAGCCTGAAGTGGGAGTGGCGAACGTCAGAAATAGGGTATGGCAAGAGTTGCAATACTCAGTTGCTATTGGTTTATTCAGCCCAGAGAGTAGGCACTGGTAAAGGAAGCTGTGTAACAGGAAGGAGCTAATCGGATGACAGAAGATCATATTCAGCTAAGCTGGAACATTACTCAGGTAGCCATGAACCCAGTATCAAGCTACAATTTCTGCACATGGCTAGTGCAAGACTGTGACAGCATGGCATCTGTAACAAGTCTCCCAGTTGCCAGTTGCCAGTCCTGCATGGCCACATCACGGTTGGTGGCAGGATACTGGTTTGGCCAGAGGAAGGGGTGGGGAGAGGGGTGCCCGCCTGCACATGTGGCCAGTGATTTGGTCTGCCCTGGGGCATGGCTGGACATCCAGCAGTGGTCTGTCCACCCAGTTTCCCCATGAGGAATGGATCATGTACCCTGCTCTCTGCACTGACTCCAAAGTATGACAGCTGTGATTGCCCACCCCAGGGTATGTGGGGGATCATTCACACCTGGCTTGCGTGACTTAACCCAGTGCTTTCTCCCATCAAAGTGCACTTTACTTACAAGTGTGCCAAGTATCCATCATGCATATATGCATTCAGCCCAACAGTTCTACTATATTTCATCTAGCTTTCAGCCAATCTTCTCTCAGGACTGCATGCGCTCCATGCAGGCTTCCCTTGATGATACATACCTGGTGAACTCATTACCAACCAAGTCCAAACTCTGTAGCTTGAGGTCTCTGGCCTGATCCCTTTGCCATCCAGTTTATTGGGGTGACTATGCTTCCTGACCCCTTTCAAGCTGTTACCCCTGAGGCAGAACCCTCTGGCTCCCCCTTGTCTCTATCTGGTGGTTTATTTAGAAGCTTCCAAGCTGAGCCATATTGCATAGGCTTAGCTGGCTTGCAAAGCAAGAACCAGTTGGAGACACTCAGTTGACTGTAACTGGTTTCCTCACCACTTGACCCCTTTAAAGAGCTAGATATTTGCTGGGGCTTGGCTTGCTCTCAGGGAGGCACACCTGCAGCGACTTACCCCAGCCCCATGGGTCTGGTCCTGCAAGGACGTGCAGTGACACTGTCACAGAATCAAACTCCTCCTTGCAACCCTGCAGGTGTGGGTTCAGGACCAGGCAGAAGTACCTTCTTCATATATCAAGTGGCTTCTTGGAATCTGAACTGGAAGGGACCTCAAACATCCTCTGTTCCAACTCCCATTTTGATACAGGATGTCTACAGCTAGATCATCCCCAACAGATGGCAGTTCAACCTCCTTTTAAAAGTCTTTTTAGCCGTATCAAACCATCAGACATCTACTTCATTTCCACTCTTTTCATTTGCAAGAGGAGTGGGAAACCTCTATCCCTTTGGCCAAAACCAGCTCCTGGCATTTTTCTAGACCCTTTTCCAGTTCCTAGATGTGACCCATGGATCCAGAGATGAGGGCAATTACTCAAGGGTAGGGGAACGGATTGGATAGTGGTACTTTCTTCTCTGTCTTGAGGACACCTCTTAAGTATTATGCCCCCTTACTACTCCAAAGTGGCCAATGCGAGGGATAAGGTTCCTCATTCCTGATTTACAATAGGACAGAAGAGTTCAGAGTAGAGCTAGGAAGGATTGTCAAGATTTTCAAAATTGCTACTCAATCTAGAGTGTGCAAGGGGATTTCCTCTGACTAATGAAGGCTAAGACCCATTAGAAAAGGTCATTTATTTAAAGAGGCAATGTCATCAAATGTCTAGATTAGGGCAAAGTACAAGCAGCTAGAAAAGTTCTAGTTAGAATCAGAGAATGTGTTCAAGAGATCTCTTCACCTTATTCACCTGGTCTCTCTAGCTAACAAAACCAGAACCTTTCTAAACTTAAAATAGCAGCTATGCCAAAAAACAGGTTAGAGATTGAGCCTTGGGACAATTTGTTTTTGTAAGTCTCTCCCCTCCAGCTCTTGTCCCTCCCCCCCCCCGACCCAGTTTCTAAACTACAAGTAGGTTGAAGCATCACTTCATGAAAGTTTATGCTTATGCCTTACATTTTTGCAAACTGCTGCATCCCTGAGCAATGAAACTTTTGAGATTACAAAAAGTTTGTATCACTTTCAGATATGTTGGCAAACAATACTTGAATATATTGTATTCAAGTTGTCGCCTGCAGTTAGTAAAATGTTTGAGCAAAAAATAGTTGTCAGAAAAATAGGGATTTTACCCATGAAGAATGGGGGAAGGAGGAACAAAAAACAACCTTCCATTAAACAACCTTTTCATTAAATTCTATTTTTAAAATAATTTTAAAATGAAAGGAAGCGAGCTGCATCTTTTAAAAGGATTTTTAAGGGAAATTTATGACTCCCCATCCCTTCTCTTTTTTGTTTATCCTCACTTTTCCCACCACTGCCCAAAGCTTTTTTAAAAAGTTTTGTTTTTGTTTTGTTTTGTTGCTTCACTGCCCTGGAGCAGAAATTTAACAGGAAACTGACTATTTGAATTCCAGCTCCTCTGTGCTTCAAATTCTTCATTTTCCAGCCAACTCAGAGCTTTCCCTAGTTTTGTTCACATGCTCAGCAACTATTCTAGAGCCCATCAGATTCTTTTTCAGTTGATTAGCATCACTTTTTCAGATTCTTGTTGCTGTTTTTGCTCTTCCATTTTTACTTTTTACTTTCTCTAAAAGTGGTTTCTTAACTTTTGTTCAAATTAGGTAAAAATAGATGTGCAGCCGGCATGATGACTATACAGCCAGGGAGAGGGTGCACCCCTGAACGGGTCAAGGTCAGGGCACTGACCTGATGTGCACCCGACCAGGCAGCAACCACTCCCGCACCCCCCACCTGGTGGGAGAATGACAGACACACATCCGGGCAGCCCCATCTCCAGCATGCCCTCAGTGCCCCACCCCCTGCTGTGACAGGCAGCTATGGCAGCCAATCATGGGGAGCCATGGCTGCCATGGCCTGATGGGGGATGGGCTGCTAACAGATGTGCATGAGTAGTGTAGGTGCATTGGCCCATCTGGGCAGCCCTTGGCCTATACTGTGGGCCTAGAATCATCTGGGGGACTACATTTGGGCCAGCAAGTTAAAAAAGGAAGCAGGAAGACCAAAAGACTTCCACTGTGGCGAAATGGGGAGGTGAAGGAGGCTATTAGAGCAAAAAAAGAGAGCATCATTTAAGACATGGAACGCTAGTTCCAATGAAAATACTATGAAAGAGAATAAACACTGGCAACGTAAAGTGCTAATAAGGCAGACCAAGAGAGATTTTGAAAGGAGGTTTTCTAAAGAGGCAAAAACAAGCAACACAAACTTTTTCAAATACATCAGAAGCAAGAAGCCTGTTAGGAAGTCAATTGGACCATTACATGACAAAGGAGTAAAATAGGTGCTCAGGGAGGATAAGGACATTGCAAAGAAGCTGAATGAGTTCTTTGCCTCAGTCTTTACTACGGAGGATTTTAGGGAAGTACCCATGTCGGATCCTTGCTTTGTGGGCGAGGAATTGGAAGAGCTGTTACAAATCAATGTGATGTTGGAGGATGTTCTAGGGCAAATTGACAAACTGAATACTAACAAGTCACCAGGGCCAGATGGCATTCACCCCAGACTTCTGAAGGAACTCAAATATGAAATCGCAGACCTACTGTTAGTAATTTGTAACCTGTCACTAAAATCTGCCACTGTACTGGAGGGTGGAAAACGTAACCATTTGCCCAGTAGTAACTTTGTTATTAGCATGACAGTTGCTGTCATGCCTTAGTCTGGTGACAGGATCAAACAGAATGCCTCTCATGCCAAGGTGACTGTCTGCCTGCCCTGGCAACCCTGGGTGATGTGCCTCACTGACCTGGTAAACCCGCTGCTGCTACTGCTGCTGTATGGAAGCTCTTCCCTGGCAAATCCTACCATCCTGGCTCCTACAATCCATGGGTTCTGTGCACAGGCAAATCCTGCTGCTGCTGTCTGCTGTGCCATGGGTACTGTGCCCTGGCGATCCAATGTCTGCCACTGCTGCCAATGCCGCCTCTGCTGTGCCACAGGTTCTGAGACCGGGCAATCTAATGTCTGCTACTGTGTGTCCACGTGATTCACCACCAGGCAAGGCTTGACCAACTGGCATTGGAGCTTCTTGAGTTCTGTTGAGTATGAGCCAAGCCTGCAATGCCCGGCTGAGTGGGGTTGCTGCCAACCACCAAGCCCTTGCCAGGCCTCTGCTGCTGCTCCACCCATGCCAGTCAGCCTGCAAGCAAGCTCCTTTTGGCTATTTCCTCACCTGCCTCAGTGATGATGCTGGATACCTCCTCTAAGTCCAATAGCTGTCTGTGTCCAACAGGAGCAGAGCCGACTGTCCCTGGGCTATGCTGTAAGTGAATAAGGATCCTCCACGTAGGAGCTGTCATTCCAATTCATCCAGAAGCTGCCACTCCTGTCCCAGGACCCACCCTCAGGGTTCTGGGGCTGTCATTCCGCTCACGCGGAGCCGTCATTCCACCACATCAAGAAACAGCCAGCCACTTCAGCCCCAGGACCCACTGTCAGGGTTCTGGGGCCTATGTTATAGGTACAGAGGGCTGTCCATTCACTTCATCTAGAGACCAGCCATTCTAGTCCCAGGATGCACTGTCAGGCTTCTGGGGCCATCATTCCACTCACGGGGAGATGTCATTCCACCGCATCAAGTAACAGCCACTCCAGCCCCAGGACCCACCCTCAGGGTTCTGACTCCTATGTTACAGGCAGGGAAGAGGCTTGACCAGGGCTTGGTGGCTGGCACAGCATCGATACGGGGCCGGGCATTGCAGAATGTCATCCTACTCGCCAGATCTCAACCAGCTCTTCTGCAAATTGGTCAAGTAGCCTTGCCCGGTGGTGATTCACATAGCCAGCCAGCCAACCACCGCCTGTCATGATGGTTACTAGAAATGGAGAATCCAGCCAGCATAGAGTGAGCGGAACTGAAGGCCTGCAATGCCCGGGTAACCCGGGGTGCCAAGCGCCAACCCTTCCTGGTCTCTGCTGCTGCTTCTGCTGGGTATCTGGTGGCCTGCCATGCCACCACAGGCTCCCCTGGGAGTCCCTGGAGTGCCCCAAGCCTCACAGTGGGTCCGAACTCTGTCGAACGTTCAGCGAGACCGAACTCTGCTGAACCAAATGACCAAACCTGAACTCGGTTCCCAAGCCGAATGAACGAACCCGAACTCAGTTTTAGAACTGAACAGCTGAACATCCGAACCCCGTTCTGTTCACACATCCCTAGTAATAATGCCTCTACATAAATCAATGGTGTGACCACGCCTCGAATATTGTGTGCAGTTCTAGGTGCCCCACCTTAAAAAAGACATTTAAAAATGATCAAGGGCATGGAAGGGCTCCCGTATGAGGAGAGGCTTGGTAGGTTGGGGCTCTTCAGCTTGGAGAAGAGACGACTGAGAGGAGATATGATAGAAGTCTATAAAATCATGAGTGATGTAGAACTAATAAACAAGGAACAGTTATTTACTCTCTCAGCTAGTACTAGAACTAGGGGACACTCCATGAAACCCATGGGTGACAAGTTTAAAACAAATAAAAGTAAATATTTTTTCACTCAGTATATAATTGGGCTGTGGAATCTACTGCCAGAGGCCGTGGTAAGGGTCAGTATTATAGCTGAGTTTAAGAGAGGTTTGGACAGGTTTCTGGAAGATAGGTCTATTAGCCAGACAGACTCAGGGAACATGACGGGAGCTGGGGAAAAACAACACGGAATGGATCCCCCATTGTGACCTGTTGGGTGTTTTTCCCAATCCACCGTGATTGGCCACTGTCGGAGACAGGATGCTGGGCTAGATAGACCATTGGTCTGACCCAGTATGGCACTTATGTTCTTAGCTGCCTACCCGAGCCTGGCCAATAACGGGCCCACATCTGGCAGCCGCAAACAGATGCACCAGGAAGTCTCTGACCCAGGCGGGCCATAGCAGTTTTCAGCCATTTTCTTAAAGTTATTATTATTAAATATATATCTAGTGAAAGCAATGTACCTGGTGCTTTACAACTGTTGAAAATAGACATGGTATCTGCTTCTGGGGTGCCCACTAACTAAGAAAGATAAGGGAGGGGAGACGGGGGTGGGGACAACAAAAGGAGAGATGAAGATACATTCATGAAGGAGTAAGGTTGCAGGTACATGTGCTTGGCTTAGTTACATAGTTACATGTGGGGAAGGAATGCATAGGTGTCTTCAGATCCATCCAAGACTATACAATCTAAAGAGAGATGGTCCCATCCCCAGAAAACACCCAATATAGAATAGGAAAAAAACCTCAATTATTGACTATGTTAAATATTGGTTTAGGTTTCTTTAATAATGAGAGGACGCAGTTACTGACATATACTTTGGGGAAACTATTCTACAAATAGAAACATAAAAAGACATCAAAAGGAGTGAGATGGAAAACAGAATAAGGAATGTAATGTCATTACAGAAATCCGTGGTTTGCACTCATTTGTAATGTGTGCCATACTCATCACCTCACCTCTAAAAAGAATATTGTTGAATTGGAGAGGCTTTAAGGAAGAGCAATGAGAATAGTGAAGGAATGGAAAAACTCATGTAGAGAGATTTTAAAGATTTCTATGGTTTACTTTAGAATGGGGATGAGTACAAGGTGGCCTGATTAAAGTACTACTGAATGGAACTGAAAAAGCTGATGGGGAGCTACTGCTCTCTATACTTCACAACATACATAATGAAATTGAAAGTTTTCAGATTCAAACTGAGTTCAGAAGAATGTTTCCTACTATTAGAAATTAGATTGTGTAACTGATGCAGGCAGTTGGACACGTAGGAGAATTTAGTGACATTCAAAAAGGTCTTGAAAAGAATATCCCGCTATAATAGTTAATGTAACTATGTATACCACTTGGGGACAGATAGCCAAACTACATCCAATCTCTTAGCTGGACAGCTTAGCTATCAAGCTAAGGATGAGATCATCATTTGGGCAAACTATTTCATATCTTCCTTATGCGAGGATCGTGCATTTCCTCTGAAACTTTACGGATGGCCAATACCAGAGCTGGAATACTGGACAAGATAGACCTTGAGACTTATTCGGGATGTTATGTTTCTAGTTCTAACTAGAGAACATGCCTCTCCATGGAAAGGAATGTTCTCTAGTTAGAACTAGTTCTCTAGTTAGAACAATCCGTTTATCACTTCTCACTTCTGAAACAGACCATATAAAGTTGGATTTTTAAAAAACCAGTCTGCTGCCAAAACTATTGAACCTCTGTCACTCAATGCTAGTCAACAAAAGGAGGAAATGGGGGGGGGGGGGAATTGCAAGTGTAGTTTCTACCATTTTCCTATCTGCCATTTTGGATGTGTGAGAAATACAAAGAGCCCTTCATTAGGAAAGGCTACCAGGAAAACTTATGGTGAAAGTCGGTTTGTGTTGTAGGCTTGTTCCATGATTTGGCATTAAAGGCCCAATGCTGATCCCACTGAAGTCAATGGCAAAACTCCAAAAGGACTTCACTGGTGCAGGAGCATGCAAGATGCCTCCCCCATTTCATTTGGTGTGCCAGGGTTCTGGTAATTATTTTCCAGTCAGTGTTCAGCTCATATAGTGAGTCAGTCCCATGTTGTAGCTATGTAGGTGTAACTGACTCTTAAAAAGGGGTTGTGTTATCTCAGGCAACAGAAAGAAAGTGAGCTATGATCACCAGATGCCAACCCAGGTAGTCTACGAGAAGGGAACTACCTTATTCCGAGGGCACTTTTAAACAAGCGGGTCACCATCGCGTGACCTGCTTGCGTGATATTTCAAAATCCTGCAAGGTGGGATTAGATGAGATGGAAGCCCAGGATCATGCGCTTAGAAAGCGGTCACACATTGTTTGCAGACCACGAATTAAATACCTTGATTGTGAGGTATTTAATTCGCGGTCTGCAAACAATGCGCGAGCTCAACAGAACTCAAGAAGCTCCAATGCCAATTGGTCAAGCCTTGCCCGGTGGTGAATCACGTGGACACCCAGTAGCAGACATTGGATTACCCGGTCTCAGAACCCATGACAATGCCCCAAGTCACTTTTGTCACATTTTTTACTTTACCATTTGTAAAGTTACATACAATAAATGCAACCCAAGGCTTGTCAAAGTGTTTACAATTTTTGTTATGCCAATAACTGTAATAAACTCATACCCCCAGAGAGGCCTGCTTATGTTCAGATCCAAGTTCTCCGTAAACTCATTCATGACCATGTCGTGCACATTCGTCCTTTTTCTCCCTTCCTCATGTTTCTGGGAAGGTGCCTACACAAGGGGAATTGTCCTCCCATGGTAACAGTTATTTCTGCTCTCCAAGAGTTAGGAAACCAAAGCTTGACAAAAGGTGTGATTTTTTTTTACTATTCATAATGGAATTAGAACAAAAAAGGAGAATCCCATTTAAGCTTCCTTTTCCAAACTGCCCTGATGAAGCATTGAGAAATCCTGAACTTATTTATTTCAGAGTCACTGGGTAAAATTTTCAAAAGTGCCCATGAAGCTTTGGACTCCAAGTGTGCTTTTCATCCAGAATTAAAGTTGTGCAGGGAAAGCACACCTAACATGGCTCATCCCGGTTCCCTCCATGGGTCAGGGGCTTTTGTGTACAGGTTTTCTAGCATGACAAACCTCTTCAGGCAGCTCCCAACCCACAGGGGAAGCCAGTACTGTCTGTGCAATGTATGCTTCCCTCACAAGGGTTCACTTTTGTCTGAAATAACCCTAAGGATGCAATCCTCTGTGGGCAAGGTGACACAAGATGTTATCCCACACTGGGCTACCTTACCTCACATGGGAAAATGTAGGGTAACGGTCTGCCTTTTTTGGCTAGTCCTATGCAGCTCCTACCACACGGTGTGGTCTGCCAGCACCATAGAGCAGCAGGTGAAGTTCGCTATTGCTGTATGCCCATGTCATAGCAGAGGGCGAGATAGTGGGCGGGGAATGATGGGAGATGTGGAACCGGACTCCCACCTGTATGGACAGCTCCATGGCCCACCCTGGAGCATGGTGGGACTTATGACAGCAGCCCAACCACGTGGTTTCCCTGCAGGAGGGCAATTCATTTGGACTGCTTTCCCCGCTGTCCCAAAGTGTGGATGCTGCATTCACTCTCCCCGGGTTGGGTGAAGGATCAGGCTGGCCCTTTTTCATAAGCTGTTACCCCATGTGAATAGTCTATGCACTAGCAGTTAGCAGAGCCATGAGCCCTACTGAAGTGATTTGATCTCATGTCATTAGCTGCTTCTTCTGAAAAGGTACATTGTGTTAATTCCACTTTCAGAATGCAGTGTAACACATAGAAGGTTAATTTTGCCTAGGTTTAGCCCATCTATCCATCACAGATGAGACAATAGTCCAGATTAGTCTCCTTCAGATGGGTGGACACCTGCTCAACAGTTAGGTGGCCACCAGATGTTCACATGCACCCACCTACCCTGTCGTCCCCACTCACAATGTTGTTGTGGTGAATATGAAGCTTGCCCTATGGGTGGAGGCTGGCTAATGCTGGAAAATGTGCACCCACACGACCACCTCCTGCCTGTTAGGGTGCACGCAATTTCTGTGGATGTGCAGGTCTGCCAGGGGCATAGAGTTTTGGGTGGAACACCTAGAGTGTTCTGGGTAGCAACCATGTCTCAATGGCATGGCCAAGGCAGAGCACAGTGGTGGAGAGGAACATTTGTCCATCTGTCTGGTTCATTGCATTTAACCTTTTAGTGGTGGCTGCGTGGATGTTCCATGGAGTGACTCCAGTGGGCTAATCTCTCATCTGTTAATACCATTAGTTTGATCGTCTAAGTGAAAAACATAGGGTAATTTCAGATGTGATGCCACCACAGTCAGCCACACTGGATCCAGTGTGGTGGATCCAGCCTTATTTTACAGTGGATCCAGTGTGGTGGCTGTGATGGGTGGCATGTCTGTTTGAGCCCTGCCAATTGTTCACCACGGTGAATTCCTGGTGGGGTTCAAAGCTAATCACGGTTCTAGGGATGAGGCCGGTCTCATCCCCAGAACCGTGGTTAGCTGAACCACGATCAGGAAAGGCACAAAAGTAATGTGTATTAGTTACCTTGCCCTGTTCCTGAGTGTGGTCTGGACCACAGTACGGGATCGGGCGTAGCGGCTGCATTGGCCATTGCGCCCGCTGTCTCCATGTGGGCGGGCAGACGTGGGACCACGGGGGCGGGGCCGTGCGGCCACACGTCATGCCACACAGCCCTGCTCCTGCCGATATTCCCCTGCGTGATGAAGTCAGCACATCTAAAGGACGGCCAGCTTCATCACTGACCGGGATCCGAGACGGATCCTGGCCTGGGTTTCAGTGTGTTGGGCCTGGAGGCTCAGCATGTCTGAAATTACCCATCGTTTCTAGCACTTAGCATGGTCTCAATTCCACTCATTTTCATGGGACTTGTTCCTGTGCTAAGCACTAGTGCCAGTGCTGCCCACTCAGAGGCTTGCACTGCCCGCCTAAGTTTTACAAAATCATTAAGTCATGGGTAAAAAATTTAAACTACTTCTTGACACCTAATAGTTCTGAAGCCAAATGAAATCTATACCATCCTCATTTTTAGCATCTACTTTTATATACCAGACAGCAGAAAATAGGAGTCAGACAGATAATGTATTTTTGTAGCACCCCAACATATAACAGGGCACCATGAATTTTTATAATTAGTAAACTTTTCTTACTGGTTAGGATTGTGTTAATATACAAATTACACTGCAGCACTTGACAAATTAGATGTGATTACAAATCTCCTCCTAGACCAATTAGCACTTAACAATTAAATGTAAGAGATACCCTTATTCATTGACCCAGATAGACCGAAGATAATCTTTGCTGAAGAAAATTCATGGTAGGAAATTATGCCAGCCTGGATGTCTCTAGGAACATTTCCAGCTCCCCTCGTCTCTCCAGAACATATTTTAATGTCAGCTCAATGCTTATTTCATTAGTGATTGGCATCATTTCATACTTTCCCCAGTGATCCTAGGCACAGCAGAGTGGCTTTCAATCTCTTTCCATGTCCAACAGCTTTCCACATAAGAGGCTACCAGGCAGTATGAGAAGACCATTATCGTCCTGTTTGGGTTTTTTTGAGCTCATTAAACAGAATATCTAGCTCCATCTTGTAAAAGTTTTATTTCCTACCTTTCCACCTTTCCATCCTTAGTGATTCTGTAGCCATGTTTTAAATAAAGAATGGAACAGTTCACCAACAAGGTCAGGATGATAAGTGATTTTCTTCACACACTCTCTGTTTCTGACAGCTTAGACCTGGCAGAATAAGAATGGAACTAGAATGTGTTGATTATGCATACACCAACACCACGTATTTTTAAAGGCACAAAATGTATAATATCTGATTTTGTTGTTGTTGTTGTCCTGAACATATGCCAAGTAGGAAAAAAGAGCACACAGAAAAAGTTCATTGTGCACGAAGCACGCCACTTACACCAGGGCCAGCTTAGAACTTGTGAGACCTAGGTTAAAAATAAATGTAGGGCCTCTGTTGGCCTCTTTCCCATCCTCATCCCCTCCATGGGGTTGTAGAGATGGTCATGGCTGGGGCCCCACTGTCAGGGGGAGGGCTCTGTCCCCTGCTCTGGTGAAAACAGGGGCCAATGCTGGGCCCCTGGAAATAGAGAAAGGATTGGGGCCCAGGGTGGTCACCCCAGGTTACCCTGTGGTAATGTCATCCCTGACTTCTGCAAAAGGAAATCAGAAAAGCATGTCATGGGGAGAAGGAACACTGCCTCCTATGTCTTGCTTAAATGTTTGTTGTCCAATTTTGTCATCTCTTATCCACCTAAACTGTTAACTTTTTTGTAATTATAAAATTCTGATTAAAAGTGACCTTGTTTCTCCCTGGATCTAACCATCTTATCAATTTGGTTTCCAGTGACCGGAGAACCAATTCATGGTCATTGGCTGTAGAAAATGATGTTATGAAACTAGGTTTCTCTAGGGATTTTTTATTTCCTTTTGGCCTAAAAAATGCTGCATTATTGATTAAAAATAGGATCTTGGACCAAGAATTACAAGCTGAGTCATCAACTTTGAACAGCCAGAAAGTGGCCCCTTTCTATTCTAACATTAGGCTTCAGTCATATGATTCTAGTTATCTATTTTATTGGTCAGATTGGCAGACAAGACATGCATTAACCCTGTTTAGGTTTAATGTTTTCCCATCTGCTATAACCCAAGGGAGATTTATAGGTTTACCTATGGATTTGAGGTTTTGCACAAATTGTTCTTTACATCAGATTGAGTTTTTTTCACATGCAATATTTATTTGTCCAGCTTATGCTAAAGCCAGGGAGAGATTTTTGAATGTATATCTTTTGGATTATCCGGTCAGGTTTTTGGATACACTCTTAATAAAATTACTTGGTGGCAGTGACTCTTCTCATTCAAGAGCCATGGCCCTATATAGTGCTTGTGTCCTTGATATTAAGCAGTCGCAAATGACTTATTCTAATGCAACATGAACTGCTTGTCGAACTTGGTAGTATTCTAGTATCTTATTGGATAGCAATTAGTCCCTTATTGTTTTATTATGTATATATTTATTTTATTCATTGCTCTTTTGTAATGTATTTGAAATTACCTTTGGGTTACTCAATAAATTATTACCTACTTATTAGGATATTAGCTTTTGCCATAATCCATACAGATCCAATATAAAAAAGTTAAGATCTATGAATAACATAACATTAGTAATATGTAATATCTAACCTACACCTAATAACCTATACTGTATACAATATATTCCTATCTACATCAGTAAACCTCAAAGCATCTATCTATCCTATAATGCTAATGTATATAATAAACAGCCTAGTATTTATTTCTGTGTTCGCTCTTGTTGTGTCAGGTTGTGTGTACAGAACTCTGGTGCTGCTTGCACTAAAAATCTTCCCCAGCCCTCGGTATTATACTTTACCTTTTCCCTTCTCCTTTTTGTCTCCCCTTGTCCAGACAAAAAGGAGAAGGGAAAAGGTAAAATAAAAGGGTATAAGGAAAGGTAAAGTATAATACCGAGGGCTAGGGAAGATTTTTAGTGCAAGCAGCACCAGAGTTCTGTACACACAGCCTGACACAGCAAGAGCGAACACAGAACAAGAGTCAAACAGCCTGGCCCTGTAACATAAAAGGTTGCAGTGCCCTCCCCAGAGTCCCCATGATTGGTTCTGGGAGGCAGAAGGTTTTGAGCAATCACAGGGTGCTATTCAACTGTCTGGGACCTGCTTGCACTGCTCATTGGCCAGCAATTGCATCCATCAGGTCCTTCCCCTTCCATCACAGGCCCAGTTCAAGAGTTCAACACCGTTTCCCTCCCAAATGACTCCGAGATGCCTGTTCAGTGCTCCCTCCTCCCATCTCCATATTTTCCCTCCTAAACAACTACCAGGCAATAATGAAAAACAAAATTCATTTTTGAATTTGTTATTTATCTTTTTTATTGTTATTGTTATTGCGATAACTAAAACTAAGATTTTCATTATCATTATCAACATAACAAACAGGAAATGCACACCACTATAAATTTGACCAAACAGTGAATTCCTGAGCCATGTTATTAGCTAGAATGGTATTATGTAAATCTAAGAAAAGAACAAAGATCTTAACCCCCACAGGACATATCACAACTCAGATGATTTGGGGGTATGATTACATACTTAGGGAAATATCTATCCAATTTATCCACTACCCTGAAGCCTTTAAATGAGCTGTTATGAACTTCCAATGCAAGTCTATGGGGGGGCAGACCAGGCAAGGCATTTGAGCAGGCAAAGAAGTTGGTAACTGAAGCACCAGTCCTTGTTTTCTTTGACTCAAACAAACCAATAGCAGTTAGTGCAGAAGCAAGCAGTTATGGGCTGGGTGGAGTGTTCCTCCAACAACGTGACTGGAAACTGAGGCTAGTTGCTTTCTTTTTATGGCCCCTTTTAGATCCAGAGTAGAGGTATGCTCAGATTGAAAATGAATGCTTGGCCAACGTCTGGGCATCTGAAAAAAATGATGAGTATCTTTGTGTGTGGGATCTTCTAAACTTCACTGATCACAAGTCCCATGTGCCATGGATTAATGGGAAGGAACTTGATAAAGCCTCCTTGCGATGCCAACATCTACTGATGTGCATGTTCAAGTTAAATGCCATAGCAGAGTTTGTAACAGGAAAAAAGTTACTGGTCTTTGATGCTCCAAGACCCAAGGAATGTATCTGGAGATCCAGATGTCTAGATGATATCCAGGCCTTTGTGGGAACAGTTGACATCCAGTGTCCCATGGAAACCCCTTCTCGCCTTCTTTGCGCAACAGATGAAGATGCAGAATTGCAGTGGGTCCTGAAACAGAGGTGACACTGACAGGCATGATTGGAACACAGCTGTGGTAGAGCAAGTCAGAGACCTTTTTGGGGAGAGAGAATGACTGGGGTAATCCCAAGGTTTCCTGACCCATGGGTCCATGATTAGAGGTGTACAACGGTCACCCCATTCATTTGTTCTTACAAAAAACCCTTACTTTTCAGAAGTTTTCATAAATGACCTTATGGTGTTTATTTTTATTTCATTTTATATTAAATAGTAAAAACAACACCACAATTAAAAAGTCACTGCACATGCAGAAATGTCTGCCAGGGCTGTTCTGCACATGCACAACCCTTTTAAAAAATGGTGCTGATTTTGGGAAAGGGTGCACATGCACAGAATGGCCTGGTGGCCATTTTATTTGCATGTGCAGTGATTTTAAAAAAAAATATATATATTTAGTTTAAAAAATAAATCACAATGCATGTGCAAAATGGTCGCTGGGACCATTCTGCGTATATGCACCCTTTCCCCAAATGGCACCAGCAGTGTCAAATGCCATTTTGAAAAAGGGCAGCCAATTTGCACATGCACAGAATGGCTGCCCTTTTCCAATGCTGCCAGTGCCATTTTGGAAAAGGTTGCGCAAGGCCAATTTGTTCATACACAGGTTTATTTTATTTTATTAATAAAAAATGAAAGCATAACATTATTTGCTTATTCATCTGTTTTCATATCCTTATTTAGGAAAATGAACGTGGGTTCATTAGATTTCGTAAAGAAAAGGATACAAAATGAATGCACATCCCTATACCAGGATAGTAATTCCTAAGAAACTCGGACAGAAGCTGATATAAAGAGTCCACCAAGGGCACCAAGAACAGACAAAATGTTGGGAGTGAACAAAAGCTTCAGTATGGAGGTCTGGTATTAGAAAAGATATTCAGGAGCATGTTTTAACCTGCCAGTTTTGCAACAAGAACAAACCAAGCCAGAGGAGGGAACCTCTTATGGCAACCAAACTGCCAGACCTCCCCTGGCAAAGGCTGGCTGCAGATTTATGTGAGGCTTCTGGAAAACACTTCTTGGTAGTAGTAGACTACTATTCATGCTGGTTTGAAATCTTACATCTCTCCACATCAAGGAATGTGCACGTGTATGCAACTTTGAGCATATAACCATGGCGCCCAACCAGACGAGACGCCAGGGTTCACCCCGGCGTGGAATTACATTCAACACGCGATGGCTGCCGGTCCCTCCACTTCGGCCGCTCGCGTGGTGAATGTAATTCCACGCCGTGGTAACATCTGGGGGGAAACATCCATTTCCCCCAATAGATGTTAGGAGATCACAGCCACCACGCGGAATTGAGCGTGGTTGACTGATCTCGTAACGTCTGAAAATACCCATTGAAGAAAGCCCTGCAGGAAACACCATGTTACAAAGAGAGAGTGTCCTGTGTGCCAGAAGAAAGTTTGTATCAGGCCTGGCTAAAGTGGAGTGAAGCACAGCGTATCTGGGGTGCCATGTAAGCTGCTTTGTTCTTCATTGCAGTTACTCTGTGGCTCATAAATGTATTTATTTTATTTATTTATTTCCTTGCATTTATATGCAACCCCCTCCTGCACAAGCATCTTGGGGCACTTAACAGCATTTTAAAACACATAAAATTTGAAAAAGTCAGCATTTAAACCCACATTAAAATAACCCAACAATAAAACCCCCACCCTAACATCCCGTGTCCCTCCGCAAAGGTCCAGTGGAACAGCCATGTCTTACACTGTCTATGGTAAGAGGGGAGGTCTATGGCCAGGTGAACCTCCAATGGGAGGGAGTTCCACAATCACAGAGCAGCCACTGAGAATGCCCTCCTCATGATTGACACTCGGGGGACCTCAAGGAGGGCACCTCCAGCTGACAGCAGAGGCCAATCCAGAACCAGGTGTTAGGATTAGGCACCTCAAGAGACTGAGGCAGAGGTGGGGTGGCCAGGGGCACGGGAAGCCACCCGCCAGGAAAAGACAGGAGCTACAGCGGCAGGGGCCGCTGGTACAGGGGCATTCCCAGACGACGCAGGAAGCATCACTAGAACGTGAATCAGCTGGTAGTGGAGAGGCGGAGGCGCTCAGAGCATTTGCGGAGGAAGGTGGAGGCAGCTTCAACAGTATATAGGGAGGGGCAGGGTCTGCAGAGCGGCGCCGGTGAACAGCGTTGCTGCGAGACTGGCCCCAGCGTTTGATATAGCATAGTATCTGAGCATGGAGCGAGAGTGCGGTGTGAAAGGCGGAGTGAGAGAGAGGAACGCATGAGTGTTGAGAGTGTTGTGAATGGTATTAGGAGGGGAGGTAAAGGTGCGGAGTGTGTGTGGGAGAGTGAGTGAGGGTTGTGGGTGCACTTCCTGTCCATCTCCGTGTGGGTCCCTTCCTTCTCCGTTCCCCCTGTCTTGTGCAAGACCTCTAGCCCTACCCCGTATTCCCCTGGAGGTTTCTTCCCTGACATTCCTCACCTCCCAGCACGTCCTTGCTTCCCTTCCCCCCTTCCCTTTCACATCACAGTACGTGTTACTGATACAGGGTGTAACGGGGTTAGGTGCTGTAATTACAGCCAGAGTTCTCGAGTGGGGGCATTGCTCAGGGCCTCGTTGTTTCCCCCCCCCCGATGATGATATAGGCCACATTCCTCCTCGTGAGGCGTGGCCCTATAATAGCCTGAGGGGTGTTTTCCTTCCACTGCAGAGCTTGCCCCCCTCAAGGGTGGGGTTAGTGTTAGGCGTAAGGGTTGTCTGCCAGACGCAGGTATCCCTTCTCCAGCCCCCCCCATAACACCAGGAGGGTGAGGCGGTCCTGCAGATAGATGTGGCCCAGGCCATTTAGGTCTTTAAATGTCAAAAACAACACCTTGAATTGCACCTGGAAGATTATTGGCAGCCAGTGTAGAGAGCAGATCACTGGAGTAATGTGCTCATAATGACTTGTCCCCTTAAGGAAATGAGCCACCGCATTCTGCACCAGCTGCAGTCTCCACACTGTCACCAGGGGTAGCCACACATAGAGCACATTATAGTTGTCAACGCACCCCCCCAAAGAAGAAGAGGACACATTAATTGGATTTAAGTGGCTGCACTCTTTATTGATAATCAAGAAAAGGGGAGAAGGGGTAGCCCTCCCCTTTCCCCCCCTTAAACTGGGGTCCTATCCCTCTCCTGTTCCTAACTGTTACCCAGACCACAGGAGGTTCCCCGCACCAACCCCAGCACTAGCCGGTCTACCAGTCCCCTTTCTTTCCTCCTCTTCAGGTTAAGCCCAAGGGGAATCCTCCTGTGCCCTAACTTCCACCTAAGTTTATTAACTTACCCCCTACCCCGACCACCGGGTTTCCCCCTGGGCCAGAGTGGGTTGTTCGTAACTACCCCTTTGCCCGTCAGGGCGGGGTTTAAACAACAACAAGGATGAGGACACCATAACCTACTGTTTGGTACATAGTCCGCCCAGCGGGTCCAGCTGTTCGCCTCCCACCCTTGGATTTCCCATACAGTGGGCCGCACTGAGCAGCTGTGCATGGCCTATGCCCATCTCTTAAGGAGACGTTTTCTATTCAAACCCTATGCTACCAACTACAACTTTTAACCATTGGCCTGAAGTCAGCCTACCACAAGAGTGCGACAATTCAGCCTACCACCTGTGAAACCGTGTCCTCACCCTCAACTCGAATCAGCAAGTCACTCCGGGAAAGGCGAAAAATCCTTTGCCTTTTTTGCCAATTAGGTTCAGGGAAAATTCCTTTTCGATTCCAATGTGCGACCAGTATGAACTCGGAGTGGTGGCTTGTATGGGTGGGTGCACGTCCTCGCTCCCTGCTCGCGCCCAGCCGAATGAGGCGCGATGCAGGGAGCTTAAAATCGTGCCCGGGACTCCCGCCTCTCGTGAGTGTCCTGGCCGCTTACGTGGTTTTTTTTGTTGCTATGGCAACCTCGGCTTTTTCTCCCTCCCGGCAGCCGCTCTTGTCCCCCTCGCCTCCTTTGTTCCCAGGAGGGAGGGGCACCGACAAACTCCCACCACGGCGAACGCGGAGGGGACTAGTCTAATCTTGAGGTAATAAAAGCATGGATAATCATGGCCAGGTCTGAGTCTGAGACATACGGCCTAAGTCGACGTACCAGATGTAGTTGGCAGAATGTGCCCTTCGTCACAGCCACCACCTGGACATATAGGCGGAGCTGCGTATCCAGGAGCACCCCCAGACTACGGACCTGAGATACCAGGGGAGGACAGATGCCATTAATGATGGGGGACATCACTTCCCCAGCTTTCCCTACAACCATCACCTCCATCTTGTTGGGATTAAACTTCAAGCGACTTGCTCTCATCCAGTCCCCCACAGCTGACAAACACTGGGTAAGCACCAAGACTGCTGGACCTGGTTTTGATAAATACAGTGCCATCCTTCCCACTCTCAGGGGTAGGGAAGGAGCCTCTGTTTGTAAGGAGGCAGCCCCACTCTCGACTAATTCCTGCACTGCACCCTTCTGCTCTCAGCATTGTTAGTAAGCCTGCCCAGGAATGGCCTTCTGTCACACTGCCTCCAACCTGCCTGGTTGCCTCTCTTTCCTGGGTCTGTGGCACCTAGGCCATCCCAAGCTTCGACACCCACAACCCCTCTGATCCAGTCTCCTTCTGCCTCACCATGGTGCCTGTCTGCTCCAGCCACTGGCCTCACTGATGCTTACTCAGCCCAGGCACTACTCTGCTAAGCAGAGGAAGGGACTTTTTGCCCTGGCTGGTTTGGGGGAGGGACAGAGGGATGAAAGGTTGAGGGTAGAGGTCTTTGGTCCCTGCAGGGGAGCAGCAAGACTCCTGGGTTGTTTGAGGGATGGGGTTACAAATCTGTTTTAAAGAAACAGAAGCTTTAAAATATTATTTATTTATTTAATTATTTTTAATGTGGCCCCAAGGTCATTTTCAAATTGCCAATGCAGAGCAAGAAAGATTCCCCACCCCTGCATTTAACAGTTAGCTCCTTTACAAGCAGACTGGCTGAGAGTTTTTGATTAGGCCTGAACATGACCTGCCCTAATCCTGAAACTCTGTCTCCAAAATCTTTTGTACTATTTACACTCTACACCTTTTTCTTATGACTGTCCTTTCATGGATTAGTATGTATAACTATCAACAGCAATTACAGAAACATGTCTCAATAATATGTTACAAGAAATGTAACAATATTAGCACAGGCTTCCTTCTGCTCATTCTAAATTGTGTGAAACATCAAACTATCATAGTCTGATGTTTCACACAATTTAGAAAGGGAAAATCTTTCTGAGAACTGTTTTAGGTCATGGTGGGTTCTGAGACATGATTCAGATCAAAGTGACACTAGCCCAATTAGAATGTATCTCAATAAATTGACTCATTTGCCTTCTTGTCATAACCTGTGGCAACATTCTTTAACACATAAAGGGTGACAAAGATGTACTGTGAAGTTTTATTGAGCGTCTTTTGATTATTATAACTTGCCCTGTTCCTATGCATTTGGAAGAGGTGTGAAACCACCACTGAATCAGATTAACAGAACTACTTGATATAAATGTTGGAAACAATCAATTATGCAGGGCTGTAGAAACAACCAAATTCTTTACTAGCCAAGCTTACAAGCCTTCTTACCAGGCTCAGGTTTGCAAATGCAGGAGGAGGGGGTACTCTACCCTGTCACATGAGACAGGGCCAGTTAGATCTTCTGCCTACCCTGGGGAGGACCACTGGAGTCAATACCTTTTGGTCCAGTGCGGAGGGCAATCCAAATGAGCAGCCACGGGGAGCCTGGGCAGACAGGACTGCCGTCACAAATCCCTCCAAGCCACAAGTCTGTCGAGGAGCTGAACACATGGGGCAAGACTCCCAGACACCTGCTATACAGCAGGATTGGGCCCCTGGGAGGAGTTGCTGCAAATCAGCTGATGTGGGGCCTGGAGGAGCACACTTACCCTGGCCTCCAAACAGCTGATAGGGGTGGGGTAGAGCCAGCAGCGTTTTTTATATACGGGCAGATTACTCCTTCAGGATTCCTTCAGGAATCCTACTGGAACCATAAGTCTCCGGGGTGGACCATTCGAACAGGCCCCACACCCCTACGATCAGGCAGACGTACCAGGATGGAGGTACACAGGAGGTAATGGTCCGACAATGGCAGTGGTGTACACTCCATGACTCCTATCAACAGACCCCCTGCCTCAAGTTCAGTGCAAAATACTAAGTCCAGAGTATGCCCCGCCTCGTGCATCGGACCAACCACCATGGTAGCTATGACCTCCATGAATTCCTACTCTGCTCTTTGCAACCAGGCCTCAACATGGCTATTACACTTCCCCCAGGCCAATAAGCCTGGGAGGTCATAAGACCAAGTCCGAGACGAGAGTGGCTAAAGCAGTCAGAGATGCCGCTGGACAGTGGGGTGCACAGTACACCAGCAGGATTCCCAACCTGTCCCAGGCTGGACCCTTTGGTCCATTACCGGCCAATCAAGCACTAGGTAAAGGCCCTCTATCCCGGTCTCCATTTTCACTGAATACCTGCGCAGACAACCCATCCTTAAAAATAATATCCGTCCCCCCGCCTCGGCTGGATTTGGTCTGAGTACCCGACTGGAACGAGGTCAGACAATACAGGCCCCAACAATTTGTCCAGCCAGGTCTCAGTCTCACACACACACACAGAAGATTGGTTGCCCTCCAAGATGGAATAATGTATAATAGAGGGCTTATTGACAACCGATCTCACATTACACAACACCAGTGACAGACCTGGGTAATCCAAGATCCTGACCACCTGGTTGTCTGAGCCCAGGACGACCAAGCAGGGGACAGGCACCAAGTCAAGTACTGCTCCCACTGCTTATGATGAAAACCTCCCCCTCCAGGGCCATATCTCCCTAGGCCCATGATGACCCCAATAGCCATCACTGGCTTCCCCAACAGGCTGCCACCAGCTCAGGTGCTGCCCCCCCCGACAAGCCCTCCATCAGGTTGTCAATAGGGGGAGCCACCCCTCATTCCCTGAAACAGCTCCCCACTGCCCACAAATCTACCCCCATTCCCCCTCTCACAGGGCGATACCCTACACAGGGAAAACCCACACAGCCTTCACCGGTCAGAGGTCATATCCCCCTCCCCCCACCCCCCACTCCTCTCCTTCCCCACCCCTCTCCCCCAAGCACTCATTCCACATCCCCAAACCATGCTCTCTCCCCTGCTCTCACCAGGAGATGCCTAATATTCCTATCCTGCTGCTCTCATCAGCTGAAAAAAGACTTACTCCACCCGCACCCTTCCCTCTACTTTCACCAACAGGAGACACTCTCTCCTACATACCTCTCCAACTCACACAGATTAAAAAAACCTACAAGGATCGATTACACCCCTGACAGCCTCACTCACCCAGCCCTCCAAACACCACCTAAGGGCAATGCCCAAGGGTCCTTTGGCACAGCCCTTAGGCATGGCCTGTGGTACTGCTGGCAAGTGTGCCACTTATGTCACATTGAATCTCCTCCCTCACACTGGGAGTGATTCACCATCCCTACCCCCTTCCCTTGTCATCAGGGAGGTGGAGATAGTTATAGTCTATGGGACCCGACAGTCCAGGGGGGCAGTGGCAACCCGGACAGTTGATAAGAGGCCAGGGGCAGCAACAGAGTGGAGCAACAAGGCGAAACTCCAGCTCTCAACTTCACATCTCTCCCCAAAATAGCCTTTGTTCTTGTCATTGTAGGTCAGATCTAAATAAGGACTCAAAAGCTTTATAAAAATTAGGGATGGGTGAACGCTGTTCGGAAGTTCGGAGTTCAGCCCGAACTTGGCCTGTTCGGATGACTGAACGTGAACCCAAACCCGAACACACTGAACAGAACCAAACACCAAACAGCGAAATGGCCGAACAGTTCGGTCAGTTCAGATGGCAAAAAAAGGTTCACTGTAAGGTGACAGGGAGGGGTAGTACTAGTCACTGAGGAGCAGACTTCCAGGCACCAGGGGTGTAGAGGCTTGCAAGAAATGAAACTATCTGCCTCCCCCCTTCCCAACACCTTCTGAACTAGTCACTGTTCCTTAACAGTAGGCATTGAGTAGGATTATTAGATTGATTTAAGTTTCATTTCAGTTTTGTACTGAAATGAAACTTAAACCTTAAACTAAAACCTTGTGTTTGTGATCCCCCCCATCCCATATATAGAGAGATAGAGAGATATAGATATAGAGAGATAGATAGATAGGTTAGGGATAGTAGTTGTAGGAGCTAGCTTAGTGATAGAGCTAGTGTTAGTGATTTAGTTTTAGTGTTTGTAGGAGTAGGCCTGTGTACTTATTAGATAATCCATTTAGTTCATAGCATTTAGAATAGTTAATAGCAGTTAGA
>QEPC01013943.1:851956-864873 GCA_003113815.1 Sphenodon punctatus
AAAAAAAACCCATATAAAAACAAAAAAACCAAATAAAAAACAAAAGAAAACCATATAAAACCCAATAAAAAACCAAAAAACCATATCAAAAAACCAAAAACCCACCCATAACATTTACCGAACGGCCGAACCGAACAGCCGAACTGAACGGCCGAACTGAACGGCCGAACCCGAACCAGGTGAAATAACCGAACAGCCGAACTGAACGCAGCCAGACCGAACAGCCGAACCAAATGAATGAACCAAACGCAGCCGAACCGAATGGCCGAACCCAAACCGCGATCTGTTCGCCCATCCCTAATAAAAATTTAATCCCAACAGGGGATACGAACAAAGTAGTGTTTGTCCGTTTTAGTCATTTCACAATTATGGCTGAGTGCAGAAAATCAGATGTGACAAAGGGGAGAGACAACTCATACCTAGGGTAATTTAGTATATTTGTTTACATGTTGGGTCTTTTGCAATGTATAACCAAATACTGGTAAGTGAAAAGAGAAGAGCATTGTTGAAATGAGCCTTTTGGAACAGCTGGCTAGTCAAGGCTGTTGATCAGGTGGTTCCTAGGCGTCTGCTCCCAGGTTTCACCACCTCAGATCCCTGTGGTTCAGAATATCTGGGGTGACTTAAGCATGAGGGTAGGTGGTGGGAGCGATGGTGGTGCTGTACTTGTGCCCAAGATGATAGATTTCAGCATAGAGCATTTTTGAGGACCTATGCCATGGCTATGTGGGTAGCAAAGAAACAGTTCTTTACTGCCCTCAGTGTCTGCTCAGTCGTGTCCAGCAGAGCTGTTCTGGGTGGTGGAGGGTCTGCTCAGTCCAGCCTGTCTCTACCTGGAACTGGATTAATCCAAGGCCCATTGTGACATGTTTTTGATGTACTTTGCAGACAAAATTTCTCTCACTGAGCAAAACTTCGACTCCACCATTTCACAGACAGTGGCAGGGCCAGAGGTTAGGAATGCCCTGTCTGGTCCAAGTTCATGGGATTAATTTTAATTGGGGTCACCTGCCAAGGTGGTGGATGTACTGGGCTCTGTTCAAGTCACAATTTGTGAATTAGATTCTTGCTCATCCTGGTTGGTTAAGGCCACCAAGGAGATGTTAGGACCACTGCTGGCTGGGGTGATCAACACCTCGCTTGTGGAGGGTTGTGTGCCGGAATGCCTGAAGGGGGCTGTGGTTCAGTCACTTCTGAAGAAAATGTCTCTTGACACTGGGACCCTGGAGAGCTACCGGCTGGTCTCTAACCTTCCCTTTTTTAGGGAAGGTTATTGAATGGGCTGTGGCTCATCAGTTGCAGGTACACCTGGATCACACTGGTTTTCTTGATGCTTCGCAGTCTGGCTTCCATCTGGGTTTTGGCACAGAGAGTGCGTTTGTGGCATTAGTTAATGACTTCTTGTTATAGCTAGATATGGGTTGAAAGACCCTGCTGGTTCTACTAGATCTATCTGCAGCTTTTGATACTGTGAATCATGAGTTGTTGGTGACTTGCCTGAGGGACCTGACAGGAGTGGATGGTACCATTTTACAGTGATTCTGTTCCTACCTTGCAGAGCGGGTGGTACTAGGGGGCTGTCCATTGTCTCCTGGGGGCCTCCCATGTGGGGTCCTGCAGGGTTCCATTCTGTCCCTACTCCTATTCAGTGTATACATGCAGCCGCTTGGGCAGACTGTGAGCAGCTGTGGGTTTCACTGTCATCAGTATGCCATTGACACCCAGCTGTACCTTTCTTTTTCAGCCGACTCAGGCCCTGCAGTCTTGTAGCTGTCCTGATGTCTGGCTGTTTTGGGGGACTGATGGAGGTCTATTTGATTGAAGCTCAATCTCGACAAGACAGATGATGTTAGTAGGTGGAGTCAGCGATCTGGGGGAGGAGGAAGCCCCCCATTATTGGGGGCATCAGTCTTCTATTGGTTCTGTGTAGAGTTGGGGGTGCTCCTGGATTCACAGACACACCTGGATCAGCAGGTGTTGGCTGTGGCCAGGGGTGCCTTGCACAAATTACATCTGGTGGAAAGGCTCTGCCCATATGTCTCAGACTCTGATCTCACCACTGTCATCCATGCATTTGTCACCTAAAGGCTAGACTACTGTAATGTGCTCTACATGGGTCTGGCCATGATGATGGCCTTGAAGCTACAACTGGTGCAAAATATGGTGGACAGTCTCCTAACCAGGCCAGACCACAGAGAGCATATTCAACTGGTGTTCCAGGCATTGCACTGGTTGCCAGTTGTCTTCTGGGCCTGATTCAAGGTCCTGGTCTTAACCTACAAAGTTATACATGACCTGGGCCCTGCTTATCCATGGAACTCTCACTTCCTGGGTCCCCCGGTGGCCCCTGTGGTCATCTGGTGATGCCCTCCTGGAGATCCCACATTTTTGGAAGGTCTGAAAAGACAAGAGGGTGTGCTTGGCAGCTGATCTGTCACTGTGGAATGCCCTCCTGGTGGAGGTCCACCTCATCTCAGATCTCCTTACCGTCCGCCAGTGTTGTAAGACCTGGCTTTTCTGCCAGGCATTTGAAGGGGGGAGAGGGAGAGTGGGATGGGTTGATAGGTTTGGTTTTTTTATTGTACAAACTTTGTTTTTTATTATGAAATGAATTGCTTTTATTGTGTTAATTGTCTTTGATATTTATGTAAGCCGCCCTGAGTCGCTGTATGGTGAGAGGGGCAGGGTAAAAATATATTTATAAATAAATAAAAAATAGAATAGCACTGTAGAACAATACAATTTAAGGGAGTTTCAGTTTCCAGGACCAGAAAGTCCATAGTGCTGAAGACACACTGATGTAGACAGGGGGTGTATTTACATGAACTCTTAGTCTGGGTTTATTATTCTTATCCTAGGTTTGTTTGTTTAAACAAGTTTTCCAGAATAAGAAGTCTGGCTTTAGAATTAACATGGTGCTTACAAAAGCTGTTTTTCAAGATTTTATTTTTCCAGGTTTAAAATAAGCCCGGGTTTATGTCCGTGTAAACAATAAGTCCGGGATGAGCTTAAAAGTGATCATAGTGTTAGGCAGACCAGACATCCTCTCTTTGCAGGACTGGATCTCATACAGACATGTATGGTGGGGATCTGGGGATTGGAGCATCCTCAAGGGAGTGAGCAGCCAGGGAGGTGCTAATCAGCTGATGCCAGAGAAAAGGCTCTGTTGAAACCAAGCAGCTAGTGCTAATGCCAGGAAGGGGGCATCCGAGACCCAATTTCAGAACTGACCCAACACCCCCATCCCTGGGGTTTGTGTAACAGGGCAGCTGATGCCAGCCCTATTACACACTGCCGCAGTGGCTTACAAAGTCTTCCCCTGTCTTGGCGGGGCTTCAAAGGAAGTGGCTGGGCTGTTGAGGCTTTGAAGGCAGCGGTGTGACAGCCCGGGTAACTAACCTGGCTGTCACACTGGGGTGGTGAAACGGACTAGTCGGGGCTGGTGTAAAGTGCCTGCCTAGTGAAAGAGGATCTAGATGCTTACGAAGAGAGCTAGTGGTGGGATAGCAATGTCGCCAGAGTATTGTATGGATGGAGCCTGAGGGAGGAGTCCAGAGAAGCATGAGGGGCCATGACTCCCCTGATAGGCTCAGGCAGCCCTGACTGGAAGGGGCAGTTAGTTTAAAGTGTCGTCTGGCTGCCTGTGAGAGGAGGCCCCAAAGACACAGGAACCAGAAGTGTGGTGGCGTCCCCTCAGAGAGAAGTTGGAGCAGTGGAGCTGGAGCCACAAGTGGGGAAAAGCAGCAACCCGGGAACACCTACTGGCTACTGGGACTGTGAGTAAGTGTCATAACCACCTAATAACTGCCAGAGGCCCTGGCTTGGCTTGAAGGGTTTGGACTGTGTGAGGCCCAGGCTTGGCCCTTCATGGCCGGGGATCTTTGTAGAGACTTGAGAATTGGTGTCCAGACTTGGAGCCAGGATAGGGGCATGGACCAAGGACTGTGTAGGGCTAAAGAGCCGAGAACTGAGCTTAAGATACAGGGCTACAGGCTGGTCCAACTTGTAAGCCCTGAGAAGGGCAAGGACAGGACAGTCAAGGACCTGTGTGCCCACGAGGGCTTGGGTCTGGGGAACATAAGGCCTGGGAGTGTATAAAAGACCTGTGGCACTGTGTAAATAAATTATAAAAACAGACCCCATGCCAGGGTTGAGTGTCTGAGTCTCTCTGCGGCCTGAAAGTGGCCCCAGTCGGGGGCAATCCTGCTACAGTCTGCTTGTGGGCTGAAAGGGTGGGGTCTCTGACTCCAACCACATCTTGGATGGCCCCTCCTTGGTGTTAGCTCCAGCTGGTTGTTTTCAAGGACTCAGCAGCATCTTCCACAACCGTCTCCACCACTTCCAAGTACCCCTGCACCTTTGGAATCCATAGATTGGATTGGGTGGTGGTGGTGGTGGAGGAGACGGGGCATGCAAGGTGGGGAAGATGCAGAGCAAAGTAGGGAACAGCCAAGCAAGGATATTATACCAGGGAACTGGGTGGAGTAATGAGCAGAGACAGGCAGCAGGTACAAGCAGAGTTTATTCCTCTCAGCAGTTAAGAAGCTTAGCAGCTCAGCAGCAAGGAAGCACCATGGGATTTTTCAGTAATTTAAACCCAAATTAACCATCAACACCGTTATCCTGGATTTATGATTATTCCAAGTTGTAAATTCTGTGTGTAAATAGGAACCAGGGTGTAAGAATCTGGGATTTTAAATATGGGTTATTGTCCATATAAAAACACTCCGAAGATCCCAACCTCACCCACTTAAATCAATGGAAGCTTTGCCATTAGAGCATAAGAAATGCCATACTGAGTCACAGCAATGGTCCATCAAGCCCAGCATCCTATTTTCAACAGTGGTTAATCCAAGTCACATGGAAGAAGTACCAGCAGTCAAAATGGACAATCCATTCACTGCTGATCACTCCCATCTCCCAACAGTAAGAAGTAGGGGCGTGCACCAGGGTCCCATGTCATTTTTCATTATCATTTTTATTATTAAAATGTGTCATTTTCACTAATGATGAAATGTCATTTTTAGTTATTGTCATCAGTATCGGTACCGATATCAAACAAAGATTTTGTTTTTGGTATTGGTATTGGTATACACACAATATCTGGTTTTATAGATATACATACACACACAATTTAAGATAAACCTAACCTATGTATAATACAAAATATTCCTATCCCATAATCCTAATATATATAATAAAACAGTCTAGTATCTAAATATCTTCTCTTTCTCTCTGTATATATACACACACATACAACTAATATTTATATCTATATAATATATTGGCAGGGGGAGACAGACAGGGAAAGGGAAAAGGAAAACTCAGAGGTATATCCATTATCTCTACTATACTAACTATACTACCTCTCTCTCTATATATATATATATATGGTTGTGTATGGGGGAAGACAGGCATGGGAAGGAAAAAGGTAAAATGTAAGGGTAAGGAATGAGGCTTGGAAAGGTAAAGTGGTAGGGATATATATGGGAGGATTTTTAGTGCAAGCATGAGCAGATTCTGCAAATACACCCTGACAGAGCAATAGGTAACACAGATCTAGAGTCAAGCAGCCCAGCCCCACAGTATAAAGGGTTTCAGTGCCCCAGAGCTCCCCTGATTGGTTCTGGGAGGCGTAGGAGGCATTGAGCAATCACAGGGTGCCATTCAACTGCCTGGGTGCCATTCAACTGCCTGGGACCTGCTTGTGCTGCTCATTTGCCAGTGATTATACCCATCAGGTCCTTCTCCTCTCATTATAGGCCCAGTACAAGAGTTCAAGACTGTTTCTAGCTCCAAGCTGTCTGCTTCCTCCTGCCCTCGCCACATTTCCCTAAAAAAAAACCTGCCAGGCAATAACAAAATCAATAACTACTTTCATTATCGTTATTGATTTTATTATTATTTTTGGCATTTTTGTTATTGCAATAATGATAACGATAACGACAAATTTTGTTTTTGTTATGGATATAACAAAAATGACATGCACACCCCTAAAGTTCCCATCTCGTAATCTTCTTGGTTAATAGTTGTTAATGGACCTATTCTCCAAGAATGTATCCAGCCCTTTGCCATACTACTGGTCCTGACAACCTCCTCTGGCAACAAATTCCATAATTTAACTGTGCGTTGAGTGAAAATATACTCTCTTATTTTTTTTAAATCCTCCACCAGTTAGTTTCATGGAGTGTCCCCTAGTTGCAGTGCTGCTTGAGGAGGTAAATAAATGTTCCCCATCTACTTGTTTCACTCCACTCAAGGTTTTATAAACCTTTATCACATCCCTTCTCAGTTTTCTCTTTTCCAAACAGAAGATCTCGAACCTATCAAGCCTCTCTTTATACGGAGGCCTTTCCAAACCCTTGATCATTTTTGTTGCCCTTCTCTGCACCTTTTCAAGTTCTACTATATCTTTTTTGAGATGGGGTGACCAGAATTGCACACAGTACTCAAGGTGCAGTCACACCATTGACTTATATAGGGCATTATGATATTTTCAGTTTTATTCTCTATCCCCTTAAGAATAATTCATAACATTCTGTTTGCTTTTTTGATGACCACCACATAGAGAGCTGAGAATTTCAATGTATTGTACACAATTATGCCAAGGTCCTTTTCTTGAGTGATTACTCCTAACTTAGAACCCAGCATTGTGTACAGAGTTTGGATTATTCTTCCCTATGTACATAACTTTGCACTTGTCCACATTGAATTTCATCTGCCATTCAGAGGCCCAATCATCTAGTCTCACAAGATCCTCTTAGAATTCTTCAGTCTGCTCAGGTTTTAACTACCTTGATTAACTGTGCCATGTGCAAATTTGATCACCTCACTCTTGACTCCTTTTTCCAGATCATTGATTAAGATATTAGACACTGGCCCCAGTACAGAGCCCTGTGGCACTACACCATTTACTTCCCTCCATCGTGAAAACTGGCGATTTAATCCTAAACTTTTTTCACTGCCATTTAGTCCTACCCATTGACTTCAATAAGTTCAGGATTGCATCCCAATTAGGAGAGATTATAAATATCCTGTATGCAGCCAAACAAATTTAGTTAGCCACCTACCTACACAATAAAATGTATGCCTTGTCCCCAGCTTTCTAATTTCCGAACATACCTACCAGTTAAAAAAGATTCTGTTGAGGACCAAAGCGATATTAGCCATTAGAACTGGGAGCACCACTATTGCCATTGGTACTTTCTGTGATGCTTGTCCTGGATAATTGTTGCTAAACTGTAGTGCCAGAAGTGCTGGTAGGATTGGAGTTAAACCTCATCATCTGAGCTTACTCTTGCAGTTCAAATATATATTAAACTCTGAAACCTATTCATGAGGCAGTTTGGTAGAGTGGAATGAGGCAATGTCCAATGTCAACTAATTATGCTAAAAAATATTTCTGACTAAACTGAATTTGGAGGACATTCCAAGTAATACAACGCAATCTTCTAGTAGGAAAAATTGCTTGTCTAGTCATCCAAAAACTTGCTAAAGCACAAACTTATGTCTGCTTTTGCTGTATAACATCAATCTCTAGCCCAGTAGAGATTCAAGTCTCACAAATTTGATTCGAGGGGCTCCATTTGAGCTACAGCATGGTTCTCCTGAGCACCTCTTGTAACAGAATTCACAAAAATGAGCTTTTCTAGACCCACAATTCATTGTACCACCGTAGCATTCAATTAATTTTTAGAAAGCAAGCAAATTTATTTAAGTGTTTTTCTGATTATTATTTTTTTCCCTGAAAAGCACTAGTTCTTCAAGGGATTGCATACTAACCGCAACACCTTGGTGAGAAGGAACTTCACTTGAACTTTGGCTTAGAAATGATAGCCAAGCACATTTCCCATTAACACGTGGGAAAGAGAGAAGACCATACCAGAGTATCTGTCTCTTTCCATTTACATCACTGGCTCAGAACTCCTTGGTTTTCATTGTTTGCTACTGTAGCCTATGATATGAATCTTCTAGTTCTCCTGAGCAAATGTGTGTCATAGGGATCTTTTGTGGTTGCAGTGAATGTTGAAGACGGCCATTGACATTTCACTTGGTTTCAGAGGAGACTGCTTTGCTTCATTACACTCTTTCAAACTTGGGAGCAGAGACTCATGTTTATTTATGTACTTGCATCTGCATGTCTGCATGCACAAATAAAATGCATGCATGGGAAAAACAGTTGCAGACAAGATTGCTCCCAGATTTAATTCCAGAAGAAAAACTGAGTGCATATGTTACTGCTACTGTAGTTAAGATGAAAATATTAGTTTGAAAAGTGTCAAACAACTGGAGAATGTTCTAATTCATATCATGAACTCACCATCTCTGCACACTTTAAATGAACTCTGACTATACCTTTGGCCATAGGCAGTACTAACACCTCTTGTGAATCAAGAGAAATGAAACAGGGAACAGCCCCTACCATATTGCAATGACACACCAAGTGCAAAAATCACAAAGGGATGGCATCACACATATATGGCAAAGCCTGCCTCTATAAACCTTTATCAAAATAAATGAATACTATGGGGGAGATGGAACAGCTTAATATAACCACATTCCATTTTTATTATACATACACTGTAGAAATAGGTACTCAACGATCAATATAAAAACATTACAATCTATAGAAATTGAAAACCTCTGAATAATCAGTAACAATCAAACACATCAGTAAAATCATGGCATCCAGGGTACAGTTATGCTTATTTATACTCCATCCTATTCTTATTTATAGGCCATCATATTCAACGAGTTCCCAGGTAATTTCACTCATTTTGGAATAATCTTTATCAAGACATATCAAACCATTTATGACAAAACAGGATAAACTCTGCCTTAAGACAATCCTCAGTTGCTCTTGATGTCATTCACCAGGGAGTTACAGATAATGTTGATGTTAATTAGTTACATCATTTTTTCAGGCATACAGAGATTCAGGTGTAAATATGAAATACCATGAAATAGAAATAAAATTCTCACTTTTTTACTCCTCTAACTTGCAGTGATGGGCTGGAGATTCTAACGCCTCAATTGAAATAAAAAAATGAGACGCAATAGCTCTGAAACCAACACCATATTGATTGGAGTTAAACAATCCTGATAGTTAACTTCCTTCCACGTTCACTGGAAACTGCAGACTGAACTGCCAGCATGGAAGGAAGTTCAGAGCTATTGCGTCTCATTTTTTTATTCCAATGAAAATTTGGATAAGCATCAGGCCCCAGAAAACTCATTTTTGAGGTCCTCCCCCCCAATAGGGTTCCCCTGGGTGCCAGGGTATCGGGTTTGGCAAGCAAGCCTGTGGGGATGGTAGGGGCACCTTTGCCAGTACTTGGTCCTCCCCCTGCTTTAGATGTTGTAACAAGTTTGGTTAATCTTGAATCTGACTCCGAAGAAGTCATGGAGTTAGTGGTGCAAGGTGAAGACCATATAGATATTAAAGGGATAAGAGAGGGCCAGGAGGAAGAGGAGTTAGAACTGATTAGTGATTCAGTGCAACCTACACTGCAAGCAGAGTTGCTGGACAATAAATTGGGATCAGTCCCCCCATTTTTAGAATTCATAGATGGGGTGGCAGCGTTTCTTTTGGGAGACGGGGTTGAGGCAGAACCAGTTCGATTGGGAGAAATGTTCCAGGCATTATCGGTTATAGAACAGGATAGTCTCCTTACTAGGTTAGGTCGGCTTGGGGAATTTACTAGAGGGTCAGAAGTAGAATACAATGCTCCCCATTTGGTGGTGGGAAGGAACCCATTTGTGCAGGACGATAATCTGTGGACGGTGGCTCGAATGTTGGATCCGGCAGAGCTGGCCTCACCTACCCCCTATTTTTTTTAAGGGAATGGATAATTCAAATGGGGGCAATAGGACCAGCATGAATAATGGGGGCCAGACGTAGCAGTTCTGGATCCAACTCAATTCACTATTGAAACAACTGACCCCTCTACCTGACTTAAGGTCATAGGGGTATCAGAGTGGGTATTCTCTGTGCCCAAGTCTGATGTAATTGGGAGAGAGCTGGAGCAAACAACTTCCGGGATCCCATTCTCTCTTATTTTGTGGAATATATCTGGTCTTAGATCTAAGGTTTATGATAAGGATTGGCTTGAATTCATAGATAAATTTGATTTGGTCTGTCTCCAAGAGACATGGATGAAGAATGAGGATGCCCTTAGCCTTAAAGGATTTGTTGTCCATCTACATGGGGTTCTAAGAGGGTGGGTCGAGGTCATATATCAGGGGGCCTTGGGTTCTTAATTAAAGAGACAAGATCCCAGATCTAATTTAATAATAAGCCCCTCCAGTTGACGTTTTGAGTGACATTTCCTAAGGGATTCTACGTCCTCCTGAACACCCAAGGAGCCCTTATTAGCTCCCTTAAAACTATGTCTATCTAACTGGACATTCCAGTCTCCCATAAGTATCATGATTGCCTGTGGATAGAGTTCCTCCAACCTAAGGATCTCCCCTTCTAAAGCCCCCCAAATATCAGAGTTGTAATACAAAGAGGAGACTGGAGGAATATAGACATTTACCAGAATATACTAGTCTTGGAGCTGGGTATTTGGCCTTAACCACAATATTTGAAATTCTGATCTCTCTGATTTTATGGTGAAGAAAGCCTGGGGTGAGTTTCAGTTAGCTTCGGCTTATATGTATGGTGTATTTACTATTACCATTCTGTTGTCGTCAGGGGACAAGCTCTGCCACAGTAACCCCCGTGGAAGAGTAAGGCACTTTGCGCAGGTATTTGCCCTATAATAGGACTTAGGGGGTAGAGGTTGTAACAACCCATATAACCTATATATATATTGGTCTTGCTTTCTGCAAGGGAGAGCGGGTTGGGGGGCTGGTTCCTGACTGTCTGCTGCCCTATACCCAAGGCTGTGGTGAGACTGGAGATGGCGAGCCCTAGCTGCCCGGAGGGGAATCCCTGTCTGACGCCCTGATTGTTGGCCCTCCACCTCGTCTTGATTGAAGAGTGTCACCTGGAGCGGAGAGTTTAAAGCCGGGCTCTCCCCGGCGTGCACACCATGGGCGTGCGCACCTAAGGGTTGCGCGCGCAAGGGCGCACCCTTGTGCTTGTGGCCTTAGGCGTGCTGCCGGGTGTGCCGGTTTATCCTTGTTTTGCCTCCATTTCTCCTCTTGCATATTATCAGGCAGGAAGAGCGGGCTGGAATTTTCCAGCGGTATGTCCCCACGTCCTAAGATCCTCAAGCAACAGAGGCTTGAGAGTTCCCTCTTCAAGCAGTGAGTGGGAAGAGGGGCTACTTTAACTCCCCCTCCTCCTGTTATAGCAAGCAATTACTATCAACCATTTGCTATGTACCCTGAGCCAGTTCCAGTTCCACTGGAGGCAAGCTTGATGGGACACCTGCCACCCAGAGAGTGCTCCGAGCCAGTCCATTCTCCCGAATTGGCTCCCAAGGGGGTTGATCTCCCTGTGGGAGAAAGACTAGCTGCATTCTTGACTCATGTTTTGCTCATGGCAGAGACTCTCAAATTCATGTTTGGTAAATAGACATCTATGCAGGCTAGAACGGATACTATGATGGGGTTATTAAATACTTCAGGCCGGAATGGAGACCTTGGAGTTTCTCCAGGGTCCCAGGGGTTGACCTCTGGCTCTGGCGGCCCTCCCCCCCGGGTTTGCCGTTCCCAGTTTCTGCACCAGTTTTCCAGTCAACACAGTTTGGGTGGGGCCCTCCAGTTCTTCCTTCTATTATTTTCTCTGATAAAGCGGAACCTTTTGGGCTGATGCCTACTTCCCTTATTTTTACTATTGCCTCTTTGCGTGGTTGCCGAGCCCCAATATGGGGCACTCCCCTCGATGTGGCTGAACACCTAAGGTTGTTTCTTAAAAAGGTGGTGATTACCAGATATTATTTCGGTAGATTTCCTTTTAAATTCACCTGATAGACAGGTGATTTTGGTTACTTTTATTTCTCCAGAATTACCTTCTATAATTTTAACTCGGAAGCCTTGCTTTTCATAGGTCAAGTATTTCAGGCTCCCCTGTGTCAGCCTGAGGGGTGTGTAAAGGAGTTGCCAGCTCTGGACGCAGCTTTAGGGGGTAGGTATGCCACCCAATCGCTACCACCCCCACTTCAGCGGGTCACTGGGTATCCGGTCCCTTCTGTGGGGCTTAGTTCACCATTGTTGGGTCAGTGGAATACTTTGGATCATCTTTCTGTTAATGTCCCCTATTTGGCTATGGGACAGAACTTCCCTCCCCTTTCTACTCGAATCTCTAGACCGGGGGAGGGCGTGTCCCCACCTTCTTCTATTAAGGAGGCTGATCTTCCATCTTCATCACTGTCTTCCTTACCCTCTCAGGTATGTTTTTTACAACATTTAGAAGCTCTGTATATCCAACTGGGGAGTTAAAATCCGGGGCATTTAAGCCCGCCTCACTGGATGACCCTTTAAGTCTGGTACCCAAGTCACAACATGCCTCGGTATCTGTAGTTGACAGGCTATCTACCATTCGCTCCTCAACTTGGCTCCCCTGTTGGGGGTTCAATCAGGAGCTGGGGGCTTCAATGGGAGAAGAGTGCCCCTTTACTCCATCAGTTATACTTAACTCCCAAGGCCTTACCCCACGGGCTATTCCATCTGTTCAGTGCTTATCCCTGACTTAGAATCCTTAGGGCGGGCATTGCAATCTTTCCCAAGGGGACCCCCAAGTGGGCCAACTTATTTCTGGGCCTACAGTACCAGTGGGCTTCTCCCCCATGGTCTCTCCTACCGGCCTTTCTTTGGATCCTGAGGTGTTTTCTAGTGTAACCCCTCCCCTTTTAGTTGGCAGAGTACAAAGGCAGTGGCATAAACCCCCTCCCCCCAAAAAGCAGTGACTTGCGGGAAGGACGGATCTGCCCTGTGTTTTATTCTCCTGGAATACTTCGGGTTGGAAG
>QEPC01013943.1:879043-912137 GCA_003113815.1 Sphenodon punctatus
AAAAAAACCAAACCCCATAAAAGTAGTAAATGCAATGACATTTTTCAATTTAAACAAAATAATTAACTTTTTTCTTCAATTTTTTCAGCTGTAGTTCCTCCTCCCCTCCACTCCCCTCCTCCAGAGGTTTCTGGCAACAAAAATCAAACCCACATTGTTTATTGTATCTCATTAAAAAAAAATAAAAAAAATAACTAGTTGTTTTCCATAACATGAAAAATAGTTTGGTTTGCAATGAAATGTCTTTTTCTTTTTTTTTTTTTGGCTGTTTGTTGAAATGATCTTAATAATAATCTGGTCCTTACCTTTAAATCTTCTCATAGCCTTGCTCCTCCCAATCTTTCCACTCTTGTACTTGGGGGTACTTTTGTATACATTTTAATATTTTTACTGTTTGTGAGTTATCCTGAGTCTGTGGGAAGGGCAGCATATAAATCTGACAAAAAATAAATAAAAAAATAAGAATTATTTACCCAGAAACTTTGTTCTTCCTCTGCCACTATCCTCATCCACTGCTGATTCTACTGTTCCTTAAACCATCTCCGTCCCTCCTCCCATGTTGCCCGCTAACCTTGGAACTCTCTTCCCTCACTGTTTTCCCCCTTCAGCTCTCCTTTAAGAGATAAGATCATGGTGTTGGTAGGAACAGTTAATGGTGTTAGCCTGATTTCATCCCACATACATAAGCCTGGCGATTATTATTACTAATAGATTCTTTTCATTGACTCTTTGAAACATTCCTATGGTGTAAACAAAGGACACAATGGATGTTTTTACACACACATTTCTCCTGCATGTTTGCTGTTACATCCTGAACTTTGTGTGTCTAAATCACTCACCCAGATCTTTAACATCCGTATCTTTGAACTTCTGCATAGAACTTCTCACAGAACATTTGTGTGTAAAAAGTTGTCCTGGTAAACTGCTTTGCTCTAGGCAGCTGTGGTCACTTTGTTTCCATGGCAACCCCTCACATCTACAGCTGTGGCTAATATAGGTTGCCTCAGGGCAGTGTTTGTGTGAAGAATGCATCCATAAACTGCCTCAGGGCAGCATGTATGTGAAAAATACCTCCAGAACTTACTTGTGGACTTGTAAACCCAGAAGATTGAAAGACCAGCACTTCAAGGTGTGCGTAAAAATGCCCATTATCCCACTTGAGTCCAAGTTCAGTCTGGCAGCTCCCACTCAGATGTTTAACATGTAGACCCTATTAATGTGCAGCCCCTGCATATATTTATTGTGCATGTGGACTGCCCACAATGAGACCCCACTCACAGGTTTAGCCCAACAAGCCTAATAGATGGTGTGAATGGCTCTGGATTTCTGCTATAGTAATGGCCTGTCTGGGAAATTAGCTCTCCCATACCACACCCAAATATTCCACACTGTCCATGCAGTACCAGTGTTGGTTCCCTGGGAGGATATAATTTAGATGAAGCCTCCTTAGGGTGGCCAGATATGTAAATTGTAGGACACATGAGAAATACAGGTTGCAGGGCTGCACTGGAACCCATTCAGCCCTGCAACCTGTATTTCTCATAATTGTCCTCTACAATTTGCATATCTGGCCACCCTAGATCTCCTCTAATTCCCCTTGTAACCCACCACTGAAAAACCTCCAGATGGGGCTTCTCCCTAATAGGGTGGGTTCCCCAAAACATAAACCAGTTAACAAAGTTATGCCCTCCAAAGGAATAAGGTCTCTTTCATTGAAGACCTCTAAGCAGTAGTCACAGTCTTGTCCAAGCCCACTGATCTGGGTTCCTCTGGAGTTAGCACAGTCTATAATCTATCTGGCTCTCTGTGAGCCATAGTGCTGGAGCAGCCCTAATTCCACTTTTAGATCCCATGCATTCTGTCCTTCCAGCTGGGTCAGGTGACTTCTCTGTACTGGGGTGTGAAGGCTTACTCCATGCAAGCAGGACTCAGGATTGCCTATATGGCAAGAGTGTAAGCTAGCTCACAAGTCTCTGGAGCAGTTCAGCCTCATGCTTCTAGCTAGCCTCATGCTTCCAGCCTCACACAGGTGCTGAGGGTGTTTATAGACGATCTCGCTTACAAGCAGGATCATTAAATGCCGGCATTTCCCCCCCGCCTTCCTCTGTATGCCGTGTCTGATGTTCAGACACGGCGCAGAGTCTTTGTGCGGATGCACGCCCTTCCGCACATGCACACTCGCCCAGGGAACCCAGAAGTGTGGCGTGAAGCCGACACTTCCGGGACCCGCGTCTGAGGGGGCAGGATCGCCCACCTGGTCAGACGCGGGGTAAGATCCTGCCTCAATGTTTAGACGAGCGCAAAGAAAGGTGGCTAATCAAAGGATCAGCCTCCTTTCTTGTCTCGTCTATAAACGCCTTGAGACTTCAACCTCCCAGTTCAACTCCCCAAACCTAACTAGTAAGGCTGTCCTTTTATGCCCCTCCTACTCACAGAATTGACTGGAGGGAGCAATCCTCTATGCTCACTCTCACTTCACCTGTGCTTTCAGCTAATCGACTAAGGATGCTAACTGCCTGCTTAATGGCATAAATGTGAGCCCTTCTGGGCTGCAACTCAACAACTACAGTCTTTTTGCTGGTTACAGCCAGCCACTTTGTTACAGATGGGCAGGTGTTCTTCCTCACCATGATCTGCACGCCAACCCCCCATTCTCAGTATCCTGACCCTTGGAAGTAACCTTTTGCTATGTGCAGGATGCTGAGTTTAATCAGCAAATCACATACTTTTTTTAGTGCAATAAATTGCACACTTTATTGAGCATAGAAATAACAGTAATGACACTTTACCAATAGTGGCCAGTACTTGTTCTGTGATCAGCTGAATAGAGTGGACCAGTGCAGAGATCCAGTGCTGGAATATCGACTGCATTGCTGGCACAAGACACTGAGGCTTAAGTGTCAGTTTACTGATCATAAATAAAGCCTTTAAACCCAGTTTCCTTTGTGTTAATTCTCTGACCCATCCAGCCCTCCCTCACAATCAGGGCACCATACTTTCCCTCCTGTGGTCCCCACCCTCCAGCCCATAGTATTGCCCACCATCTCAATTCACTATTGATATTTACAGTCTAGCCAGCTACAGGCATGAACCCCTGTCTTTTCCTATCGGCATTCACAGGCTAGCTGGGTCTGGGAATGGCAATAGGAAGTGCAGTGGCATAGTTGTGATGACAGTAGCGGTGAAATGAGAAAGATTTATAAAAGAATTATGCAAGATTCTCAGCCACCCAGCAGCAGTCCATGGCTCAGGTAGCAGAGCAGATGGTTTGCTTATGTTAAGTCCCAAGTTCAAGCCTAGGTATCTCTGAATCAGGATCTCTGGTAGGGGTGTGTACCAGGGACCTATTTTTTTTTTGCTATTAAAAGTTTAATTTTTCTGGTTTTTGTTAGAGAGTTTTTGTTTTTGTAATTAAGTTTCATTTTTGTTTTCCATTGGTTTCAATGGGAAATGCCTTTTCAGGTGTAACTTCTTCATATTTCATCCAATTTACCTAGAATTTGTAAGGTTGTACCCCTAACCAAGGGACTCAACCCTGCCATATTTCATAAAGATTAGATAAAAGGTTCTGATTTTATAAACAATATAATTTCATGGTCTGTGCAAACATTTTTAGCTGTAACATTTGTTTCCCATTCAATTTGGATGACATTTGGTCTCATTTATCTCCCTATAGAAAGGATCATCTGTGCAAATTTTCAGAAAGATTGGATAAACAGTAATGATTTTATAAGCAATTTAATCATTACATGGTTTGTACACACATTTTCAGCTGTAACATCTTTGTTTCCCATCCAATGTTGATGCAATTTAGAGAGGTTGCACCTCTCACCAAAGGGATCATACCTGCAACTTTTCAAAAAGATTTGATAAAGGGTATCAATTTTATGAACAATGGAATTTTCATGATTTAATAGAAGTTGTAAATTTTCTTAAATCAATTGCAGGTGTTGGGTCTGTTTAATTGATAACAGTTTTATCAGATTCAGATATCTGGTTTTTGGAGATTTTTTAGAGAGGGTAAAGGAAACAGGAGGATGTGGACAGAGCAGAGGAGGAGCAGGTGCCAGAGGCACTGGCACAGTTTCAGTCATTGACACAGCAAAGTCCATGGGGCCATACATGAGGCAGAGTAGGTGCAGAGTTCTGCTTTAATGAGCACTTGCAGTGAAACTGAACACTGCAGTGCACACATTTAAACATAAAGAGCACTGATCCAGCCTACTAGCCACACAATATCTAGCCATGGTGAGGGCTGTGCAGCTTGGCAGAAACTTATATTTCCTTCCCAATGCCTCCCCAAGGTCTCCCCAATTTAAGTGACTGGATACTGACAAGTTGGAAGCCTGGGCAGCATCTTGAGAGAATGAGTCTATAGTAGGGATTCTCTTAGGTTTGTCACAGGGGTAGAAGATAGGTTTGTGATGTCAGCTGGCCAGCAGTAATGTCAATCATGTATCCTCATTCTGTGCTGTGTCACCTCAACTGCCCTGCTTGTTCCTAGAAAATTGGAAGCATATGCTTAGGAAAGAGCCAATAAGAGTTTCGCTTATGTCCTCTGTCATAGTGCTGCAGGGTGTGTTTGGGATGCTAGCTGGCCAGCCTGCATATGTCAATCATGTCTCTTGGTTTCTGGGATGCTTCCCCCTCCCCTCTGCCTTCCTTCTTTAAGTCCTGGTTATGTCCTGAAATTTTCATTTTTGTTCCAAAATTTTCAGAACTTGTGTTCACATGTCTTCTGTTAAAATCACAAAGGTTCAACTGCTTATACAATATGGACCTTTTATCCAATCTTTCTGAAATTTGTCATGGATGATCCCATTGATGAGTGGTACAATTAGTCAAAATTTCATTCATATTAGATGGAAAACAAAGACGTTACCCCTGAAATTTTGTGCACAAAACACAAAATGTTAAATGTCTCTAGAATTAGGACCTGTTAGCCAATATTTGTGACACTTGGAAGGAACAACCCCTTGTGTGAGGGGTACAACCAGTCCAAAGTACATTCACATTGGATGAGTAGAATAGGCGTTACAGCCAGAAATGTATCACAAACCTTTGATGTTTATAAAATTGGTATCCATAATCCAATATTTCTAATATTTAGTATGGATGATTCCCTTGACAAGGGATACATTACCTAAAAAATCTATGGAAAATGGACAGGAAAAAAAAATTACATCCTAATTTGGCCCCAAAAGGTTAAAAATAAAATATTCCAAAATGTTCATTTTTATTTTGAAATTTCATTATTAATTTTTCATTTTCTTTTCTTGTGGTATTAACAAAAACCAAAATTGTTATTAATACTAGAAAAACAAAAATGAAATGCAGACCCCTAACACCTGGGTAAGGTCTCTGCTGGGTATCCTGGAGAGCCAGATTTGAAACCCTGCTGCCATGTCAGGTTGTGACAATACTGGGCCAAGATAGACCAATGGGCTGACTCAGCTAGGCAGCTCCTTATATCTCATGAAATCTCACTATGGTTTGCAAGAATCATGCAAAATTCTCAAAAACACTCTGCGTGTGCAAAATGGCCACTGCAGCCATGAAAAACAACTTTATTAAATGAACTTTATTAAACTTTATTAAATGAAAACATTAATTTAACCTTTATTTACTGTTATTTAAGTTTAATAATCTTTGTTCTGACTGCAAGTTAAAGTACTGCTTCTTTTCTAAATGTCAATTTTAAAAAACTTTTTAAAAAAATCTTCCACCATCCTTGCTGCAGAAGGTGGTCTTGCTTGGGTGGCGATAATGGCGCGGGACTTGCAGGGGGAGGGGGAGGCGTGCCTTGGACAGGGTAGGTTGACATGCATGAGCACAGGGTGGAGAGGTCTCGGGTACTTTCCCTGCAGAGTTGAATGCGGGGGAAACTCGGGCAGTTGGGAGGAATCCAGGTGTGTGGTGAGAGCTGCTGAAGGAGGAATGGCATCTGCCTCTGAGCAGCTCTATGGCGCGAGGGAGGGGATGCATGTGGGCAGATTGTGGCTGCTTCTGTATAAACCTGCTGTGGCCAGAGAAGACCCCCAGGTCCATCTAAAAACACCCAATGTTATTCAAGGTAGTTAAAATATGATGGACGGTGAAGTATTGCAGGAGGATCTTGTGAGACTGGGTAACTGGGCATCTAAATGGCAGATGAAATTTAATGTGGATAAGTGCAAAGTGATGCACATAGGGAAAAATAATCCAAAGTATATATACACAATGCTGGGTTCTAAATTAAGAGTCATCACTCAGGAAAAGGACCTTGGAGTCATTGTGAACAATTAATTTATTATTATTATTATTATTATTAACAAACATTTATATAGCACCAGCAGTGTACCTGGCACTTTACAAAGTAATAAAATAGACACAGTCCCTGCCCCTAGGGCTTACAATCTGAGAGACAGGAGCTGGGGGAGAGACTTAGGAAGGGGAACAGAGGGAGAGACAAGGGGTCTAACATTCATGAAGATGCGAGGTCTCAAGTGCACGTACTTGGCTTGGTTACGATGAGAATGACAGCAGGCAGGTCCATGTTGCAAGGATAAGGGTAAACCGATCGTAGGTATAGGAATAGTGGCTCAGCAGGATAAAGAGTCAGACAGAGCAGAGCGAAAGAGGTGAGTTTTAAGGAGAGATTTGAAGGTATGAAGGGAGGGGGCAAGGCGGATGTGGACAGGGAGGGAGTTCCAGGCATGGGGGGCAGCAAGTGAGAAGGGAAGAAGGCGCTTAGGGGAGCAGGGAAGGCGTGGAAGGGTGAGAGAAGGGACAGAGGAGGAGCGAAGTGCACGGACTGGAGTATGGAGGGCGATAAGTGCAGAGAGGTAGCGGGGAATACATTGAAATCCTCAGCTCAGTGTGCGGAAGCAGCCAAAAAAGCAAACAGAATGTTAGGAATTATTTGCAAAGGGATAGAGAACAAAACTGAACATTTCATAATGTCGTACGACTGCATCTTGAGTAGCTCCATCTCAAAAAAGATATAGTAGGAATAGAAAAGGTACAGAGAAGGGCAACAAAAAGATAGCGTATGGAACAGCTCCCCTATGAAGAGAGGTTTGATAGATTGGGGTTCTTCAGCTTGGAGAAGAGATGACTGGGAGGGGATATGATAGATGTTTATAAAATTATAAATGGTGTAGAATAAGTAAATAGGGAATGGCTATTTTCCCTCTCAAATAGTACTAGAACTAGAGGAAAGCCCATGAAACTAACAAGTTTTGGATTTAAAACAAATAAAAGAAAGTGCTTGTTTTTTTCAGTCAACACACAATTAAGTTGTGGAATTTGTTTGCAGAAGTTGTAGCCAAGGCCAGTAGTATAGTTGGGTTTTAAAAAGGATTGGATATGTTTTGGGAGGTTAGATCCATTAGCCAGGTAGGTTTAGGGGAACGTAACCTCTTACTGTTGTGAACTGAAACTAGGGAACAGATTGCCCTATTGTGGCCTGTTGGGTACTTCTTCCAAGTGACTGAGATTGGCCACTGCCACAGACAGGTGCTAGGCTCAATGAACCATTGGTCTGACCCAGTATGGCCCTACTTATGTTCTTAATCTTGTCTGCACAAGAAGGGCCCACAGAGAGACATTCTCTGTTGCTGCCCAAGTATTATATGGAATTCTTTCCCGCAGAGGCCCATCAGAGCCTGATCATATTCCAGAGGTAGTGTATTTGGTAGGCAAGGTTGGGGGTTTGGGTGGGAGGTCTTAGGGGTGAGAGTAATTTTGAGCATTTTATAGTATTTTGTGTTTTATGATGAGCCTTTGGGGAAGGATGGGGTAGAAATTCAAATAAACAAATTGTGAAGAGACAACATTGGATACGTGCTGCAAACGAGGAGGAGCTGGGACAACACATGTGCTGTAGGGGTGTGCAGTTCGTTCTTGTTATTATGATAATGAAAATGAAATTTTTGATTTTCATTTATTATTGTAATAATGAAAATGAAAAATAGTAATAACCAAAACAAAAATGAATTTTTGTTTTTGAAATAATGGGAAAAATTGAAAAATGTATTTCTGGATATTACTTTTTTGTTTCTTTATCAATTCTGATGAATCTTGGGTAGGTTGTACCCATATCAGAGGATACTAAGTTACCAAATTTCAGAAATTTTGGATAAAGGAAACCAATTATATAAGCAATTGAATGTTGTAATTTTAAGAAAATCTGCATATACTTTCCTGGCTGCAACATCTTTATCTTCCATCCAATTTACATGAAATTTGTAATAGATATGTCCCTCTCCAAGATTACCAAACATGCCAAATTTCAGAAAGATTGGATAAAGGTTCCTGATTTTATAAGCCAGTAACTTGAAAATGGATTTCTGGCTTTAACATTTTTATATTGTATCCCTTTTACAATACATTTGGCAAGAATATGTACCACACCTTCCTTGTTATCTCTGAAAAACTACAGGACAATTTGATAAAGGGCCTCAATTTTATAAGCAATTAAAGTTGTCCCCTTGAAGGCCATTATTCAGATAAATAGCACCACATGCAGTGCCAGACAAAGGCAGGCACCTGGCATGGAAGGGGGAGGAAGGTTGGGGAGAAACCCAAAAGATTAACAGACACATTCACTGGACAATTACTGTATGCTTCCAGCTTTATAGGACCAATCGGTGGTGGCTTCAAGGGAAGCATAGGAAGTGGCCCTGTGGTGAGCATAGAAGGTACATAACTGGGACTTTGGGGATAGCAGACCAGAAATCAGGAGACATGGTTTACACATGACTGGCCAGTTATCATCACAATCTCATCCTGCAGCACTGTGACAGAGGACATAAGAGAATCTCTATTGGTTCTTTCCTAAATAGATGCTTCTGGCTTCCTAGTAACAAGTGGGGCAGAGAAGTTGGGATGGTCACAGCACAGAATGAGGGTACTTGGTTGACATTTCTCCTGGCCAATTGACATCACAAACCGATCTTATACCACAATGAAACGTAAGAGAATCCCTGGCATAGGCTCATTCTCTGCATATGCTGTGAAGGCGTATCAAATTTGGACACTTTATCACATCTTTCTGATATTTGTCAGAGATGATCCTGTTGGTGTGCAATACAACACTGACAAATTTCATGTACACTGGTTGGACTACAAAGATGTTAAAGTCAGACTTACATTTATAAGTTAATTGATTATATCACCAGGACCCTTTAGGCAATCCTTCTGAAAGTTGTCATAGGTAGTAAACGTGTGGAGGGGTATAACTTGTCAGGTTTCATCTACAGTAGATGGGAGACAAAAAAGTTACAGGCACAAATGTATATGCAGATTTTTGCAAAACACCACAATTCAACTGCATATAAAATTGGATTCCTTTATCCAATATTTTTTACCTTTTTTTACACTTAATGTCTTCCATTGGAGGTACAATCCTTATCAAAATATAATTAAAAACAAAAAAAGTTACACCCAAAAATGTGGTTTCCATTTAAACCAATGGAAATTGAAAACAAGATCAAAAATGCAAACAAAATTTTGATATTTATGAAAACAAAAACAAAATGTTTAAGTAATAAAAACAAAAATGAAAAATGACATTTGTCCCTGGTGCACACCTTAGTGTGTTGGGCTTTTAAGGCACCAGTGAGAGTGGGAGCGGAGAGAGGGGCAGGAAGCAGTTGCTCATCGGAGTGCTCTAGGCTTTTTGCCTGTGACCTGTATGTGCATGAAGCTACACTCAACCTGAATATGCAGTCTCGCGTACATACAACCTAATTGACAGGATGTGACCCCATGGGCACATATTATCCTGGATTAGTCTTCATGGTGGGCTCTGCATATCCTGAGTCCCTGCCATAAGTGGAGGCTGCATATCCAGTGGGGGTGAACACCTAATAAATGGGCAGGTGGACACCAATCTGTTGTGGGCTAAGGTCTTGTTTGTTAACACCCCTAGTAGAATTCACATAGGGCTACATCTGATTTCCTGTCAAATACTATGCATTTGCACACTATAGCAAAGTGAAAATGAAAGAAAATCAGTAAGTATTAAAAAAATAGCCAAGCAAACTCCACAAAAACCAAGCAAATACTCCACAAGCCATATACTTTGAGAAAGAAATAGAACAAGAAAACCACTTTTATCTCTTCTCAAAATTGTCAACTTGATGCACGTTAAGAAATCAAATATTCTCTTGCTCCAGTACTTTAAAGTTCTGGCATCAAAAATCTTTTCTTCGTATGATGAATACTGACTCTGTCAAATGCAGAATTCAGGATCAGATTGATGAGGAGAAAACCACAAGTAGGAAATAACATCTGACTATTTTACCAGTATATGTTAAACATCTGTGAAAGTTAATAGGTACATAAATGATGTGTGTTAACAGTTCAATTAGATGTCAAGAACATTTTAATTACCTTTTGGAACAAATACAGCTCATAGATGTGTATGCAAGAGAAAAACCAAGGACAAACAGGGAAGATTTATAGGAGACATAAACAAAATGGTCAATTATAGTAAAAGTAGCTAAGGGACCAAACATTTGACTGAGAAGAGATGGAAAAAGCCTTATGTATCATGAAGGGCAATGGCATATAGAAAAAAAGGAATGCAGATACCTGTAGAAAAAATGGCCAAGATCCAAGATCTGTGTACGTGGCATGTGCACATGGACCTAACTTACTCTGCACGTATGAACACAGTGTGACTGTGCACAAGCATAGTACTACAGTAGAATCCCCCCACTTTCTGACCATGCCACCACCGGCTTACACACTTTAGCCCTGCTTCTTCCTGTGATGGTGATGGCACAGTTGGGAAGTGGCAGACTTCCTGTGTGGTACCATGTGAGCACATGCAAAGTAGGTTTGCGAGCTATTATAGTTCTTGAGCTTCAATAGCTAGCCACTGCCAGAGACAGAATACTGGGCTTGACGGTCCATGGGTTTGACCCAGTATGGCACCACCTTATGTTCTTAGGTTAGGTCTGTACACACGTGTTGATGCTCAACCGGGGTCAATATGTATACAATGTGCAGGACTGATTACAGGCCAATTATGTTCTTTTCCTCAATAACCCCTTCTTTGTTTTATGGACTTCTCTTACTGCAGACAGTGGTTTCCAAAAAACGTTGGCCCTTTTTACACGAGACAGACCCACTCATGCCCACACAGTTCTGCTGCATGGGCACGAGTGGGTGCTGCCAATGTGACTTCCACAGTGGGTGGGCGGGCAGGTATGTGTATACGCTCTCACAAAACATGCATGCCCACCCACCTCCACCCGTCATCCACTCGTGGACCAATTGGCCAAAACAGTGATTGCTCCATGATTGGGGATGTGTGCACCGCCCCCTGAACCTCCCACACTGACACCCATCCCTCCTGTAGCCATGGCCCATTACTTGTCTATGCACTGCATTCACATGTCTTTACTCTTATTATATTGCGAGACCTTTTGACAATAATAATGTCAAGGTCTGGGCTCCATCTGACAAGCAGGAATCCACCAAAATGTGTAACAATCCAATTCAGGTCCATCTTCATTGGATAGCTATTTTGGTTGTTTGGTTTTCAGTTCAGCTGCCATGCTTGTGTAATAACTGAAAACCAAATATCTGAACAGTTGAAAAAATGGGTGTGCGAATATCCATTTTGTTTGCAGATATTTGGATAACTATCCAAAAATTCAAATAAAACCCAGGTACAGAAACCACTATTTGTTTTAGCACTACTTCTTCAATTAGAAGATGCAGAGACCTTTTGACTGGGGGAAAAGAAAGCCACAATACCATCTAGATTAAACAGAATAAAGAAAATAAAGTGTTATAAAGCGTATGGATGGCCCAGCTGTTACAAGTGATTTTCCAGATTGTTGAAGCTCAGAATCATTAGGCTTAACACAATCCCATCCACGTTTTCCTTAATGGTGCTGCTGGCATATTTGTTCCATCCATCTGGGGAACAGAATCCAACCTTTTGTAAAAGGATATTGTTACTATTGCCTAAACATTATGGATTTCCCTCCTTTTAAAATGTAATGTGGCACTACTTTGATATTTATTAAAAATATAAAACAAATGCATTAGATAGTTTTAAAGTAGAGTCGGATAAACTTATGAAACATAACTTGTGAAGCATTTTCTATTTGATATTACAGGAGAAAATCCCCCCCCCCCCGAATACATATTGCCCCCCCCCTTTTATCAGTCTTAAGAGTGTCTGTATAAAAAAGGCCAAAGTGTTGAGTTTATCCCCCCCCGAATACATATTGCCCCCCCCCCCTTTCTTCCTGAAGCATTAAAGTTGCCCACGACTAGAGGTGGGACTGATGGGGCATTCTGAAGACTGAATAGTATAATTATATGTCAGATGCCTGGTTGCTGGGATCTACATGCGTGCTCAGGATAAAACTAATCACCATATTTGGATTAGGATGGAATTTTCCCTTTGGGCAGATTGGCAATTGACACTGGGTATTAATAAATGGGATGGTGGCCTGCTTAGGTCTATTGTGGCCCAGTCCAATTCGGAGTCCTTCCAGATGTTTGCCCAGGATTTCTTCGAGACGTGGTAATAGTTAGCCTGGGCTGTGATCCCAGAGACTTCTGGGGTCACAGCCTGGGCTACCATCTGACCAATCGGGCTGGAGTGGGCTACGGTAAGCTATAACATTTGTCCACCATGGCTGGCTGCCTGTCATCACAGGGACAGGACTGGCTGGCCGCATGTTCACTCAGCTCCCTGCCCCCCCCCCCCAGCGACCTGGCCTCCGGCACGTTAGCTGGCCGGACCCAGTCCTGGCCATGTTGCCGGCAGCTTCCTGGTCTACATTGTATGGAATGGTGGCACTCCACCGTCACTTCTGTTAACACTGAGGGGTTTTTTGCCCCTACAGCATGGGTATGGCTCACCTGTTTGCAACATCAGGATTTTTTTTTCTAAAACTGTTCCCTGTTCTTTTGGATGCATCTGGTTGGACCTTGGACTTGTGGCAGGTTTTTTTTTTTTAATAGTCTCTGTTTCTTGTTGGATTGATTTTTCTGTGCAGACGGTTAAGTTATAGTGAATCCTGTGTTGGTGCAGAGGGCTGGACTAGATGGCCCTTGGGAACCCGTCCAGCCCCCCAACTCTAGGATATATTTTAATTATATATTCTACTAAAATTCTAACACTTGCATGTTAGAACCATTTCTTGGTATCGTGGGCATGGGCTAAACTAATTATTGCTTAGTTAGAATAGGGGTTCCCAAACCTTTGTCTGTGTGACCCTATTTTTGAGAATTAAATATAATCCCATGATCCTGTAGACCAGGAGTAGGGAAACATTTCCCCTTGGGGGCCAATCTGAGAATTAGTACAAGCTACCCGAGTCATGTAAGAGGTGAGGAAATGGAACCGGAGGACATATTCAGGACACAGGAAGGGAAAGGAGGGTCTAGATCATGGATCTGACCCACGGATCCATGTCCTATCTTCAAGAACATGCCCTCATTTCTATTCCTTTCCTCCTGAATTAACTACTTCAGTTTTTGAAGGTAGGAGGGTTGAATTCATGGGGTCAGATCCAGGAACTGGAAAGCGGCCAATTAAAGACTGGTCACAGTTCACATTTGGTCCATGATCTATGGGTTGCCCACCTCTGCTGCAGAGCAACAAAATCATGAATATTCATCAAATATCAAGAGGGATTGTGGCCCCAACCACAGATGGTTGAACCCCATTTTGGATTAGGGCCAAAGCTCTGTCAACATGTTCTATGGCTCGCTGAGCAACACTCAAGAACCCATCAAAGACAACATCTCCCTACAGCTCTGATCATTATCTCTTGGGAAACCATAATTGGAAGAAAGTTTTATCCCAGGACAATATGTATAAACTGAGCTATGCAGCCTCAAGGTCTGAAAGCATAATGTTCTGAAAGGGTTCAATATTACTATCCAGAAAGGTGCTCCAGACTTCAAAGAGATTTAGATTTATTCCAAATCAATCCTTCAGTATGTGAATGTTCAAAGAGGTTAATTAACTGCCAATATTTCCCTTCAATTACTGTTTCTGTCAAGAAAAGGCACGACCAGCACATTTCTCTCTACTAGAACGATAGTGTAACTCAAAATTCGAGTGTGGTTGTAAAAATGCTGTGACAGAAAAGACACTGGCAGGCTTACTTTGACATTTTGGACTGTATCTTTGAGGAGAACATTAGTGTGCTCAGAACACACATTTTATTGCCCCCCAGCAATCTGTCACTTTTTATAATACATTTAGTTAGCAAACAAAATTAGTTCAGGATATTTCTGGTATGGTTTTAAAGTACTCCCCAAAACCGATTGCTATATTAGACTGCGTTCCCACCTGCAGCGGCAGTGGCCGCAGTGGGAGGGGCGAGGGAAGACGCGGTGGCGCAGAGGAGCCGGCCAATGGGAAAAGAGGATTCTGGATGGGAAAAGAGGAAACGGGCCAATTCTGGATGGCCGATGGGAAAAGAGGAAACGGGGATCCTGCCCTGACATGCGCGAGAGAAGCCATGGCAGATCCCCACACACAGCGGCTCTTTTCCCTTCAGCCGGCTCCTCTGCACTGCCATGTCTTCCCTCGCCCCTCCCGCTCCCACCACTGCTGCCGCAGGTGGGAACGCAGCCTCAGTTACTCCTACGCCCAGTAATTTTTATCCTGCTTATTTGGTGGGGGATGAGGGTGGCAGCAAGGTACGGCTTGCCAGGCATGAGTACTTGCAGGATGTAGCCAACAGAGTCACTCACTCAGGGGTCATAACTCTACAATCACTTGTTTCAGGTATCCAACAGTCTTTACTCTGGCATACAAGATCTCTACACAGTGGGCATTTTTACACACACCCTAAAGTTCTGGATTTTTCAGTCTTCTGGGAGTACATGTCCACAAGTAAGTTACGGGTGCATTTTTCACACAAACACTGCCCTAAGGCAGCCTAAGGTAGCCTCAGTGGTAGATGTGACAGGCTGAATGGAAACTAAGTGACCACAGCTGCCTGGAGCAAAGCAGTTTACCAGGAGAATGTTTTACACACAAAAGTTCTGGGAGAAGTTCTATGCAGAAGTTCAAAGAGCCAGATGTTTAAGATCTGGGTGAGTGTTTTAGACACACAGAAAGTGCAGTATGTTACAGAAAACATGCAGGAGAAATGTGCGTGTAAAAACACCTAGTAACATACACAGTTCCTCATAAGAAACTCCAGTTCTCCAGCATAATAACTACTGCCAGAGTCTCTCCCAGCCAGGCAACAAACCTCTGGCTGGCAGCATTATCTGCTTCAAGGTCTCCTCCTCAGCTCCTTCAGGCTTCTCTACACAGCTGATCCTGACTTCTGTATCTTGGAGAGGCCTCATCAGCTGTGCCCGCCTCTCCAGCAGAGTTCCTCTCAATTCAGCAGCTTCTCACACATGGAGCTCTCGCTGCTCTGACTCAGCTTTATACTCTAGGGCTGGAGCTCCTGCCACAGCCATTCCCACAGCTGCTTCCAGTCAGGCACTGTTCACCACTCCTGGCAGTACCTGCGGCACCACTACCACTCTTACCTTGCTGATGCTAGCTCTTTTAAAGGGACAGTGGCCCACAAGAACTCAGCTCTGTTACAGGGTGTTTATGGTGATTTGGAATCTTCTGAACAGTCTTGCCTTCGCCAGAAACTCACTGGGTGACCTTGGGCCGGTCCCATTATTCTCTCAGTCTACCTACCTCATAGGGTTGTTGTGAGGATTCAAAAGTTGTGTTATTATTATTGTTATTATTATTTATTATTAAAAAACATTTATATAGCACAAGCAGTGTACCTGGCACTTTACAAAGTAATAAAATAGACACGGTCCCTGCCCCTAGGGCTTACAATCTGAGAGACAGGAGCTGGGGGAGAGACATAGGAAGGGGAACAGAGGGAGAGACAAGGGGTCTAACATTCATGAAGATGCGAGGTCTCAAGTGCACGTACTTGGCTTGGTTACGATGAGAATGACAGCAGGCAGGTCCATGTTGCAAGGATAAGGGTAAACCGATCGTAGGTATAGGAATAGTGGCTCAGCAGGATAAAGAGTCAGACAGAGCAGAGCGAAAGAGGTGAGTTTTAAGGAGAGATTTGAAGGTATGAAGGGAGGGGGCAAGGCGGATGTGGACAGGGAGGGAGTTCCAGGCATGGGGGGCAGCAAGTGAGAAGGGACGAAGGCGCTTAGGGGAGCAGGGAAGGCGTGGAAGGGTGAGAGAAGGGACAGAGGAGGAGCGAAGTGCACGGGCTGGAGTATGGAGGGCGATAAGTGCAGAGAGGTAGGGGGGAGCAAGGTTGTGAAGAGCTTTATAGGTGAAGACTAGGAGCTTGTGCAGGATTCGTTCAGGAAGGGGAAGCCAGTGAAGCGAAGAGAGGAGGGGCTGCACATGGTCGAAGCGACTGGCGAGGTAGATGAGCCTGGCAGCAGAGTTTTGGAGTGTTAGTTTCATGTAAAGTGCTCTGCGTACCATAGCAGAGGGGCGCTATATAAAAATAAAAATTATTATAGAAATCACCCAGATTTAAAGGTCTGTGAAACATAGTGGTCTTCACTTTTAAAAAAAAGTTTTGATCCACTTCAGTTTTCATCCCTCAAATTCAATTTTGCTATTGGGATTCAAATAGACTCAGAAGCCTCACATCAAAGGCCAAACAGTTTCATCAAATGTCAGCTGGTATTGTGCTCAAACCAAGTGTAACAACATTTCTTACTGGCTTTTCAAGAAACCATAAATGAGCCTAGTTTTAAATATTATTAACATCATATCTACTAATGCACTTAATTTAGTTTTAGTTGCTTGAAAATGCAGCTGGATTCATGCTATTGATTTAGAAATTAACCATTTGATTAATGTGATCTCAATTTAAATTTGAAGCCAAAATAAAAAAGGCAAGTTTTTCATTACATACTTTGTTGTGAGAAATGGAGTCAAAATAATAAATAAATAAATGAATTAAATAAAAATTAATAATAATTAATAATAAATATAGCAGCCCCAGGGGTCTAGGTTGGAGAAGGGAGATAAAGACACAGGAAGAGAAGAGACAGGGATACATTCATAAAACAATAATTTCAGGGGCACATGTTTTGCTTAGTTACAGGGGATAAGGGAACCCAAAAATCCTGACATCAGGGCGCAGCCTGTGGAAGTGAGGATCTAGGGAAACCCTGATGGTAGGGATAGGGTTTTGTTTTTTTGAGGGATTTGAAGGCTGGGAGGGAGGGAGTAGAACATATTGTTCAGTGAGGGAGATCTATGCACAGAGTGCAGCATGGGAGAAGGGTCAAATATGGTTTAGGGAGGAGGAGATTCTTGGGTGGGTCGGAGATGCGTGTGGTAGAGGAGGAGTGAAGTTCTTGGATGGGAACAGAGTGTGAAATGAGGGAAGACAGATAGGGAGGAGCCTGTCTATGAAGATTCTTGAAGGTGAAGACACGTGGAGGTAGCAGAGAAATGGCTGGACATGATCAAAGCATCATCTGAGGTTGGTGTCCTTGGTGGTGGAATGTTAAATAGAAATGAGAGCACAGAAGGCCAGTAAGAAGGAGGCTGCAGTAGTCAAGGTGAGAGATGACAAGAGCATGGACTAGAATTTTGGCAGTAGGAACTGTAAAGAAGGGTCAGATTTTAGCATGCTAAAGCAACACGCTTTAGCAACATACTGAATCTGAGGTGCAAAGGAAAGAAAGGATCTGAAGCTGGATCCCAGGCTATGTGTCTGAGATGCTGGGTGGTGACGCTATAACCTTTGTGGCTTATTTAAACCTGTTACTTTAAGAAGATTTAAGCAGTGTGCAGAGCTGTTGTGGGATTGGGTAGCCTTTGTAAACGATCAGTCATAGCCATGGAATTTTCCATGAGCCAGGAAAATCACATGGCTGTGAGTTTCCTCCCTCTTACTAGTTGAAGCTACTAGGCAGGGCTTCATCATGGGTAGGGATGGGCGAAGAGATTGCGGTTCAGGTTCGGCCGTTTGGTTCGGCTGCATTCGGTTCGTCCGTTCGGTTCGGCAGTTCAGTTCGGCTGCGTTTGGTTCGGCCGTTTGGTTCGGCAGTACGGCTAGTTTGCCGAGTTCGTGTTTGGCTGTTCGGTTCAGTCGTCCGAACAGGCCATTCGGTTAGGCCGTTCGGCTGTTTGGTTAGGCCGTTCGGCCGTTCGGGAAATGTTGTTAGGGGTGTTTTTTTGTTTTTGATATGGTTTTTTGGTTTTTTATTGGGTTTTATATGGTTTTCTTTTCTTTTTTATTTGTTTTTTTTGTTTTTATATGGGTTTTTTTTTATCTAATATTATATAAATCTATCTACACTAAATCTAACTATTAGCTATTCTAAATGCTATGAACTAAATAGATTATCTAATAAGTACACAGACCTACTCCTACAAACACTAAAACTAAATCACTAACGCTATCGCTATCACTAAGCTAACTCCTACAACTGTCTCTTATACACATCTAGATGTGTATAAGAGACAGGCCATATCCATATCCATATATATATATATATATATATATATATCCATATCCAAATATAGATAGATAGATAGATAGATATACATTCCATATATATGGGATGGGGGGAATCAAACACAAGAGGAGTCTGTAGTGAAATACATACATTACATACTCAATGAGTCTGTACAGTGCATAACACAAGGTTTCAGTTTATGGTTTAAGTTTCATTTCATTACAAAACTGAAATGAAACTTAAAGCAATCTAAAAATCCTACGCAATGCCTGCTGTTCAGGAACAGCGACTAGCTCAGCAGGTTTTGGGAAGGGGGGAGGCAGATAATTAGTTTCGTTTCTTTCAAGTCTCTCCACCCCTGGTGCCTGGAATTCTGCTCCTCAGTGACTGACACCTCCCTGTCATGTTTGACCTTCCAGTGAACCTTTTTTTGCCACCCAAACTCATCCGAACGTGATCCGAACTGACCAAACTGTTTGGCCATTTCGCTGTTCGGTGTTCAGTTTGTTCGGTATGTTCGCGTTCGGGTTCGGGTTCGAGTTTGGTCATCCGAACAGGCTGAGTTTGGGCCAAACTCCGAACTGCCGAACCGCGTTCACCCATCCCTAATCATGGGCAGAAGAAAGGGGCAGCAGGCTTGCAGGGCTTCAGAACCCATTTTGGACTGAGAAGCTGAAGTGACTGAATGAGAGCTGGATGCTGCTGTCAGTACTCCTAATGCCAGGCCCTGTGTAACCTATACCAGTTTGTTTTTTTTGTCAAGAATAAGAAATCCACATCCTTGTACTAGTGAACAACAGCGCTCCATCTGCCAAGACCACAGGCCTTTTTGCACCCTTTTATGAAGAAACTACAATTGTTGGAAACAGGTGAACTTGTGGGTTAGGATCACTAAGCTTGTACTTAAACAACAGTAAACATGTAATTTTGTTAAATAAATTTTTATTTGTTGAAATTTTACTTGAATGTCAAAGTTCTGACCAGATTTTTGATGGGAGTTGCTAACTAGCACAGGAGATTAGAACCCATGATTTTTAGCTTCTTGAGCAAGGAGACAGTCCGCTAGACCACCAAGCCCTGCTAATAGTTGCTAACTAAACCCAAAGTACTGAAACTGTAGCCCCTGGGATTACAATGCCATCAAGGAAAAGAGAGGCTGCTTTTAGATGAGTGGTACGCGCTTGCGGGATGACGTCACGTGACTTTTCAAATTACCACAGGCAGCTTTTAGACAAGACTTCTCTCACATTATTGCCACTTGCGCATTCTTTTAATACCACAGTTTAAATACATCGATAGCGAGGTACCTACACACATTACTTCCATCTCAGTCAGAGTTCTCCAAAGCTCTGTCCTTGGCCATCTTCTCTTTTCCTTTATACTCTGTCTCTTGGCAAAATCATTGAATCTCATGGCTTCCAGTATCACCTGTGTGCTCGCTCTCTCTCTCTCTCTCTACCCCCATTCTCCTTCCCTCCATTAAGTCTCACATCACCAAATGTCTCTTACAGCTCCACTTTGATGTCTCACTGTCAGCTCAAACTTGATATGTTCATGACTGAATTAATCTTCCTCCTTAAAACATTCTCTCTCTTCCCTCTCTGTCCACTTTTATCTTCTCCCTCTGTCCATTTTTATCTTCTCTCTCTGTCCGCTTTTATCTTCCCTCTCTGTCCACTTTTAGATGAGCAGCACACGCCATCACGTGACCTTTCAAATTACCATTGCCATCTTTTAGACGAGACTTCTTGCGCATTATCACCGCTCACACATTCTTTTAATACCGTGGATTAAATACCTCGATATCGAGGTATTTCATCTCCAGTATTAAAAGAATCTGCAGTATTAAAAGAAGCTCAATATCGATATCAAGGTATTTAATCCCCAGTATTAAAAGAATGTGTGAGCAGCGATAATGCATGAGAAGTCTTGTCTAAAAGCCGACCGTGGTAATTTGAAAGGTCACGTGATGGCATGTACCACTCTCTAAAAGCAGACAGAGAGGATGTTTTAATGAGGAAGACGAGTTCAGTCTTGAACATATCAAGTTTGAGCTGACAGTGAGACATCAAAGTGGAGCTGTAAGAGACATTTGTTGATGTGACACTGGATGGAGGGAGAGAGAATGGGGGTGGAGAGAGAGAGAGAGAACACAGGTGATACTGGAAGCCATGAGATTCAATAATTTTGCCAAGAGACAGAGCATAAAGGGAAAAGAGAAGATGGCCAAGGACAGAGCTTTGGAGAACTCTAACTGAGATGGGAAGTAATGTGTGTAGGTACCAGCAAGTAGTTCAGATGTCTGATATATTTGATTGAACCAGCTTCTGTTGGTGAAAGAACACAACCTTTTGGGAGGCACATAGGACCCTTCCTCGGGGGGTCTGAAAGTGAGAACTAGGCCCTTTTTACATGGGTGGCACCCATGCATGAACACCAAGAAATCTGGGTGTTTATGCTTAGGTGAGTCTCGTTTGAACTGCGCTGCGGCTGGAAGGAGGCGTGCGATCCTGTGCACATGCATGCACACCCACCTACACCCATCCCCCATGCATGGAGGCACCAGACAAAATGGAGGTGCCTCCATGCATGGGTGAAAGGTAGCTGGGCGGGGGGTTAGTGTGCACTGGCGTGCGCCCGTCACAACTTCCCACCCAGCACACATGGACCGCGGCGCACACTGATACCCCCCTCCCTGCACTGCGGCCTGTGTGAAGTGTGAAAAGGGCCCTAGAGACAGAGCAATGTAGGGAAGGTTATATAGGATAGCAGTCACCTAGAATGGAGCTATTAGGAAAAAGATTATTAACAGTTTAAATCACTTAAATATAATAAAGGGGAAATAGCACATATAGGTAAGGGGATCCAATTTTTAAACCCCCAAAATGGGATGCCCTCACCCCCTGCCACAACTTATTAACAGAAACATGAAAAGTATGTTTCAAACACACTTAAAGTATCACACAGCTGAGTGGAAGAGACTCCTCATGGGTTGGTACTGATGGTAGGACAGGACTTGTCGCACACCTCTGAGCAACAAGTAGTTTGTGACTTGGGAAGAGGAAGGAAGGTCCTGTGTAAGTTTCAATAGGAAATTCCACATCATTCCATGAAAGACTCCCCCTCTCCTACCCTGTCACTAACATATACAAAGGAGATTCCTCTAGGGATGGGCGAACAGATCGCGGTTCGGGTTCATGTGTTCGCATTCGAGTGGCTCGCTGCGTTCGCCCATTTGGGTTCTGCGTTCGGCGTAAAAATACCGCGAGATCGTGGGAAGCAGGAAATCGTGCCGGAAACTGGAAATTCGTGTGCGTGTGGAGCTGTGAGGTGAGTGGGTGTGTGTTGACTCAGTGGCTGTTCGGTTTGTGTGTTTTTGGCTGTGATTGTGTGTTGGGTTTGGCTGTGCTGTGTGTTTGGGTGGTTGGTGTGTGTTGTGGGTGACTGTTGGTGGGTGTGTGGGTTTAAAAAAAAAAGAAAAAGAAAAGAAGAAGGCTGTTATGCAGATCCCCCTGCTGGGCGCCAATTTGCCATTGGAGGAGGAGGAGGAGGTTGAGGCCGCTCCACCTGCTACACCTCCCGTGGCACCGGTGGCTTCCTCCTCGGATGAGGAGGAAGTGGCGGGCTCTCGAGGTACTGCCACTCTTGCCAGGTTTGTAAACCTTTTTTTTACTTTTAAGACAAGAAAGGCTGTATCAGTTAGAGCGAGCTCAGCTCACTGGCATGTGGGTGGGTGTATGGGTGGTGGGCATCAGTCAGGCACAAACAACAGTGGCCAACAGCAGGTGGCAGCGGATGTCTGCCAGAGAGAGAGAGGGTACTGTAGCGTGGGGGGCTCTTCCAGCAGTCAGGCACGAGCATCCCCACCCAAACATGTGCCATCTTAGCAACGGTCTCAACTCTCCAGTTGCCATCCCATTCCCTACGCACCGCCAAATAAGGGCAGTCTCATTCCTCCAGCCAGGGTCACATCTCCCGTTGCCATCCCTACTAGCACCCCAAGAAGGGCAGGATTTGCATGTGCCAGCCAGGGGCTTTCTAGTTGCAATATCTAGCATCCCCTAGAACCCCTGGGAGGGCAGGATTTGCACATGCTTTATTGTTTTTTTTAGTTGCCATCCCTAGTATCCCAAGGAGGGAGGATTAAAGGCATCATCATAAATACATGATATTTATTTGGTGTTCTTGTGTGTTCCCATTTCAGAGAGGAATTGGATTCTGGCCCCGGGGCCAGCCCTGCTACCAGGACCAGGCCTAGGACGATGACTCATCGCCGGACCCCTAGGCGGAGCTCGACAGCCTCACTCCCAGACTTTCTGCACCAGTCGTCGGCTGTCTGGAGGTTTTTCAACAAGGGCGACAGAACTGTCACATGCAAGGTATGTCACGGGGACTGGAACAACAGGGAATGAATTGCCCTCTGACCTGTTAGGAACAGAAGTCCCCTGCAGAGAGAGATTGGATGGCCACCCAGTCCACCCATTCGTGGAGACAGAATGCAGGCAGGGCTTGACAGACCATTGGTCTGACATAGTATGGCACTTCTAAAGTTCCTTTCTTTTTCTGCTCTTTCTAGATCTGCAACAGAATATTCAGGTGCTAGGGAGTGGGGGGACCACATCGGGACTTCTTGCTCACATAGAGCAGAACCACGACACAAGAGTGAGGCGGGTGGGTGAGGACTCTTCTGCAGTGGCACCCCTGGAGCCGTAGTGAAAGAAAAAGGGGGGGAAGGTGGCCAGCAAAAGGAGGCATATAAGCCCTTCCTCTCCCCCTGCCTCCAGCCTCGGCGTGGAGAGCCCTGGGATCCCGGAGACCCCAAGATCAAGGCCCTTCGGGCCAGGTTGTGGCGGAGCACCCAGGGCCATGTGGAGGAGGTCCAGCACTCCTCTGCCGACCTGGAGAAGTGCCTGGTGGCGGAGATGCAGGCGGTCCAAGCGGAGCGGCAGCGGGTGGTGGCATACAGCCAGTATGTATCTGGCGAGCTGCGCCGTGTGCAGGTCTACCACCAGGCGCTCTCCAGGTGGCATAACGATCTGGCAGAGGTGGTGGAATATGCGGTGGATAATGGCATGGTGGACCCCTCCACGGTGGCTGGCCCTCCAGAATGTGAGCCGCCCCAAGGCCTATTGCCTTTCCCTCAAATACCGGGGGACAGGCCCAGTGGCAGAGACTGAGTGACACTGGCTCTTAGGTTGTTTAATTAATAAGTTTCCTTTACATGTTTGCAACATGTTTGCTTTTGTTTTATTAAATGTCGTTGCTGTTGTTGTTGTTGTTTTCTTGTATTGTAAATAGTTTTAAGTAAACTTTTCAAATTTATTCTTGGAGCTTCGCTTTACATGTCCTCTGTTTTATCCCTATGTGCTGAAGTTCTGGCTGGCAGGTGGCAGAATCTCATACAGCTAGTAGATCCCTTCCAGCAGCACCTGCCAGTGCCACTTCATGTAGTGTAGTTATGACCCAAAGATGTGCTGTGCCAGCAGCAGGGTCTCAACTAGCAGAAAGCCCCCCAGGAGGTGCAGGGCTGGTGTTTGTGTGGGTGGGTGTGACAGAGAGAAAGAGAGACAGGCTCCTCAGCAGTGGGCGGGAGGCGGTGGGTGCTGTTGGTTGGAGGGGCTTTTAGTTTCAGCAGTCAGCTTCAGTGGGCATCTGCGGGTGGGTGCAGAACAGTAGGCTTTTGAGGAAGTGGGTAGGCTGGCATGCGGGCAGGCACCAGGTTTCTGGATGCAATGGAATGTAATGCAGCCCCAAGTGACTGGAATGATGGTCCCATAATCTCATTGATGGTCCCTGGGACGGGCAGGCATCGGGGATAGTGGAATGACAGCCTAAAACCTATGGGGCACACTTCATTTGATCAAGCGCTAGGTGGTAGCAGGGCAGCAGGTATGTGGTACAGGGACGCATGCAGGCAGGCACTGGAAGGCATGCAGGCAGGCAGATATAATATGTTGTGGGTTTATTCCATCTCATTATGGTAGGTTTGCTGTGTGCTGGATGTGGGTGATGGGCATTAAGGGGCACAGCAGAGATGGAAGTTCTTCCTGGTTCCGTCTGGTGGCAACCAGGATATACCTAGCTGAGCTCTCCCCCTCTAACTCCCATCTCCCTAGTTCTAGCTGGGAATGGGAACCTCTCTGTCGTTCTCTCTCTCTGACCATATAGTGCCGGTGACAGCATGGGTGGGATCGTGTCTGTCTTTCCTTCAAGCAAGCAGTGGGTGGACTTTCTCTCTCTCTTTCTTGGCAGCAACTTGGTCGGGCAGACAGGCACCTTCGCATGAGAGGCAGGAAGGCAGGGTGAGGCAATAGAGGCATGCTTTCATTGCTTTGAGCTTGGTGGCCACTGGCCACCAGGGGTACAGATACAGAACACTTAGCGCAGACAGCATATAGGTCTGGCAGCAGCAGCTGTTTCTTAATGCCATTGGCATCATGGCACAGATAGCATATAGGCCTGGTCTGGGGGCCATTGGCACTTGAAGTAACAGACAATTTGGTAGCCAAGTTACAGAACCCTTGCTGCGGATAGCGTTTAGCCCAAGGATCTCTTAGAGAGCCGATCCAAAGAGATAGGCAGGCGTTGTTGTGATTGTAAAGGGATCGGCTGGCGGCCAGTGCTTGGGACGGGGAGGAGCAGGCAGAGCCCCTGGGGCTAGTCCTGAGGCTGGAGTGGCTGCTTCTCGATGTGGTGGAATGACAGCACAGTGTGCAATGAATGATGGCCCCAGACCCATCATGGTGGGTCCTGGGGCAGAGGTGGCATCTTATAGATTTTGGCCACAGCCCTCCCTGCCTATAACTTGGCCCCTGAACCTTGACGTTGGGTCCCAAGGCTGGAGTAGCTGCTTCTGGATGCTGTGGAATGACAGCGCAGTGTGCGATGAATGACAGCCCCAGACCCATCATGGTGGGCCTTGACACATCTCCCCACCCCATCTCCTCCATGGTGGACTGACGGTGCTGCTGGGGAGGCTCCTGGTGTTGTTCTGCCCCCATACTGCTCCTGCTGGTAGAGGCAGCAGCGGTTGGTGCAGTACGCTGGCCCACTGAATGAGCCAGGTGACTGGCCACTGGAGTCAAGAACCCACTGGCATCCACTTCCCCTGCGTTCCCACTCAGCAACACAGCACTGTGGAATGTCTTGAGGTGCCTGGCCATTGAAGTTGTGCCAAGGTTGGCAACCACCTTCCCGCGCTTCACCACCTTTTTGCACAGCGTGCACTGCACCTCTCTGGGATCATCTGCCCATACCAGCTTAAAATGATCCCAGACTGAGGATTTTTTTCCCCCTCCTGCCTTCTTGCCGAACCCGGCAGACGCACTGCTTCCAGCGCTGCTGGGAGGGGGAGAACTTTGTGGCACTGGCGATGCAGCTCTGGGAGGAGGGTCAGACATCGCCTCGTGTACAGAGATCTCCTCTGCGGCACTAGAGTCTGCCTCTTCCTCACTGTCCCTGGCGATCATGGTGATGTCCCATGAAGGGGAGTACTGGGACCCAGAGGCTAGACTGCCTGTGCCCCCCATGCTGCTGACAGTCTCCCTGTTCCCCCTTCTGTAGCCTGCTAGTGCTGCTGCTGCTCCTCTCCCTAGTACTGACATTGCCCGGGGATCAGGCCCTGCCTCTAGCAGCCGGAGTGGGATCCACCACCTCTGGACTGCTGGGGATTGCCTCGACTGTGGGAGACATTGGTGGCCCTGGAGGAACATTGGAAGCAGCCCCAGCACCTGTTCCAGCACCACCCACAGCTTAGACAGATACAGCCTGAGCCTCAAATCCTGCAGGCCTTCCAGTGCCCTGCGTGTCAATGGAGGGCACTGCCAGGATGCGATGCAGAGCAGCCTCTTGCCCTAAAGCAGGTATGCTGATTTTGCGGGTGGGTGATGCGCTCTGCCTCTGGCTACTGCTGCTGCCTACTGCCGCTCCCCGTGCTTGGCCCCGCCCACCTCTGGCACATGCCCCATTGCCTCCCCTACAGGCAGCAGATCAGCCTCTCCTTCCCTTCTCCATTTCTCCCTCCCAAATAATGATTTTATATATATAGATAAGAAACTTTTTAATTTTTATTAATAAATCTTTTATCTAATATTGTATGTATACATATACCTACAGTCAGTTTAAGTAAGTACTATAACTAATAACTATTCTAAATGCTATGAACTAAATGAATGGATTAAGTACACACTACTCCTACAAACACTAAAACTAAATCACTAAATGCTGTCACTATCACTAAACTAACTCTCCTACAACTGTCTACTATTTCTAACCTACAATCTAGCTATCTTCTGTATTCTATATATTGGATGAGGGGGAATCACAAACAACACAAGGAGGGCTACAAATTCAAAACTGAAATGAAACCTAAATTAATCTAATAATCCTACTATAAATGAATACAAAAACAAGGGAAGGGAAGGGAATCAGGGATGGAATATGGGAGAGGGAAAGGATTCAATGAAGGGGGGAAGGAGGAAGGAAGATTGAGCACAGGGAACACAGGGAGGGATAAAAACAAAAAATAACAACTAAATCTATCTAAGCTAAGGAAATGATAATATGGATGTAGATGGGTTGGATGGGTGAAATGGGAGGAGGATGGCAATGGACTGAGGAGAACAAAAACTGCTGGGACAGAGGGAGCCTTCTGAAACTCCTGCTGTTCAGGAACAGTGACTAGCTCAGAAGGTGTTGGGAAGGGGGGAGGCAATCAGTTTTGTTTCTTGCTGTTCCTTCCTCACTGCAAGCTCCATTGGCTTTGTGCAGCCTAGCCCGTGGCCAATCTCAGACTGCTAAGTCAGTGGTCTGAGGCGAAAAGGGATGGTGATTGGGCAGGTTGGCTGCTACTCCAAGCCAGTCTCCACCCTCCACCCCTGGTGCCTGGAAGTCTGCTCCTAGCTGAGTCAGATGACTTCCCCCTCCCATCTACATTTGGCCTTCCAGTGACCTGACAGTAGACCACGTTTTAGCCACTCAAACTCAACCGAACGCAATCCAAACTGACCGAAGTGTTCGACCATTTTGCCGTTCGGTGTATTCAGAATGTTCGGGTTTGGGTTCATGTTCAAGTTTGGTCATCTGAACTGGCCGAGTTCGGGCCGAATGCTGAACGTCTGAACTGCATTCACCCATCCCTAGATTCCTCAAGCTTGTGTTTGCCACCCCATGCATCCTAGCCACAATGCATGGGGTGGCTAGGAGTTATGAAAGAAAAGATCAGGGAATGTCTGGGGGCATGCAAAATAATGGTTCGTTCATTGCAGTCACTTGTAGGGAGCTTGAATTTTTCATGTCGTGTTGTGGCTCCAGGGAGGGCATTTTTGTCACGATTGTATGGAAAGTTGAGAGGCGACCTTTCCCCTCATCACAGGATACGGGTTAATGGAGAAATGAGGCAGGATTTGGGCATATGGCTTACATTCCTAGAAAGCTTTAATGGGGTTAGCTTTTGGAGGGATAGGTTGTTCCTGCAAACGGAGTTACAAGTAAAATCTGATGCAGCCGGTGGGCCCTGATTTGGTGTTTACTTCCATACCTAGTGGTGTGCGGCAAGATAGCTGGAGGAATGGCATTCATCAGGGGTCACGAGGGACCTAACTTTTCTTGAGTTATTTCCCATATTAGTAGCATCCCTTGTGTGGACAACACAGTTTGCTAATCGCACCTTTTGTTTTGGTGTGACAATTTGGCTGTGGTGCACGTCGTGAATTCATTATCTTCACGATGCCCCAGGGTAATGGCACTAGTTAGTGTTTTGGTACTTAATTGTTTAAAACATAACATCCTATTCAGGGACCGGCACGTCCCTGGAATCGACAATGGCATTGCCGATGCCCTTTCTCGGTTCCAGATGGACCATTTCCAGGAGCTAGCACCACGGGCCAGTATGAACCCGGACCCCTTGCCGCATGGAATCTGGACCCTTGGGAGTTAGAACTACAAACCATCGTACAGGGCTCCCTTGCCCTTAGAACCCAGACTGCTTATGGTAGGGCCTTTCGTGAATTTCAGGCCTTCCAGTTACAAAAAGGGTGGTGGAACGGATTTCCCATTACTGAACCCGAGGTACTACAATTTGCCATTCACCTTCATAGGACAGGTTTGGCGGCAGGCACGATAGCTGGAAAAATCGCTGCTATTGCATTCATTAGCAAACTGAAGGGGTTTCCATCGCCAGACAAGGGTTTTTACCTGAAACATATGCTTGAGGCCTGGGCCAGAACCAGTAATACCCCCCCACAAGTTAAGGCACCAATCACAACCCCAATATTGATGGGCATAGTGGAAGTTTTGAAGGAAGTTTGTTACAACAGTTACGAGGTGCAGTTATTTACAACAATATACATGTTAATGTATTTTGGAGGATTTCGGATCAGTGAGGTGGTGAACAGGTCCCATAAGGACATGACTAACAGGGCATTAGCAATAGGAGACATGAAGCTAACGGCTGACGGAGTCCTGATCTGGCTGAGATGTTCCAAGACTGACCAAAAGAGGAAGGGCACTATGGTAAAATTGTTCCAAAGCAGTACAGCAGAAATTTGTCCAGTTGAACAGAGCAGGCATTACCTGAGCATTCGCCTGGCTAGCCTAGGGACACTGTTTGTACACATGAGTGGGGCACCGGTAACTACTTCCCAGTGTATGGCCATATTAAGGTTGGCATAAAAAAGATGGGGTGGCCCTCGGGGGAATTCGGTTTACATTCTTTTAGGATAGGGGCAGCCACTACAGCGGCAGCGGCAGGGCTCCCAGAAGAAGCCATTAAAGCAGTTAGTAGATGGAGGTCTGGGGCATACAGGAAGTATATTCGACTGTACCATTACTAAAAGAATGTTTCTGTTTCACCAGGAGGCAGAGCGACGTAACGGGTGGATCATTGGTTCGGTGGGCAGGTGAAGGTACTGCAAGAGCTCCTGGGGGAAAACACTTGGGTCTCGACGAGGTGGTCAATCTTAAATGGGCGGACAGGAGTGGTATGAGATGGAATCAACTACTCCCAATGCTTAGGGGACTGGAGAATGACACAACGCCACAGATACTAGTCATTCATTTGGGGGGAAGTGACCTTTCAACCTGAAAGGGAGTTAATTTAGTCATACAAATTAAGAGAGATTTAAGTACCATTAAATGGTGGTTCGAAGGGGTCCATATCATATGGACGAATTGGATGCCAAGGATAAAATGGGACAAAGCCAAATAACCGGGTAAAGTTGACAAAACCAGGAAGAACATTAAAAGAGAAGTTGTTAAGCTTGTAGAAAGTTTAGGGGATCTAGTTGGGGACACAAGGGGATTGTTCATAAGAGACCGGATCTTTACCGACCTGATGGAGTGCACCTGTCCCCGATGGGGAACAAGATGTATCTTGCTGCATTGGCAGGACAACTGGAAAAATTGTTGATTGGTTAGGTGGTGGGTGTCGGGGCAGTTTGAGAGGCGTGCCCCCGTGTGGCAGGGGTCCAGTATGCTAAGTTATGTTAAATAGGTAGGAGATAGAATAAGAAGAGTCATCTCCTTAAGAGATGGGGAGGTGATACCTTGTGTAATGCATGGCACAGCATGCATGGGGGTCAGGCTCCCTGGGAGCGGTGACCTAACGGGGAAGTAGGGACAGGCACTGTCTTCGTACCCTGTTGGGCACTTTCTCCTTACTCAATCCCACAGTGGGCTAGCCCCCCTTTTCAGACAAACCATTGGGATGTCGAAAGAGGGGAGGATTGAAGTTAAGGGGATTGTCACTGGAAGGCACATCCAGGATAATCCCAGAGTTAAAAACTTATATTAGTTGATTAGCATACTGGACCCAGAATTGCAAGGTGCAATTTGAATTTGAATTTGAAATAAAGAATGCGGCCAGTTTACAACCAACGTTATGTCTCTGTGTCTCATTTTGGTGTGCGTCGACAATGTCCTGTTGGGTACTTTTTTGAAGTGACTAAGAATGGTCACTGTCGGAGACAGGATACTGGGCTTGATGGACCAATTGGTCTAACCCAGTATGGCACTTCTTATGTTTTATGTTCTTACTTTGTCTCTATTGCTCACTTTTGGAATGAACAAAGCAGCTACACTTTCTCTAGAATGCTTTTTTGAGAACATTTTGGATAACTCTACTGGAATTCCTGCTTAAATCTGTATAAGGAAAGCTGTGGCAGAAATTCAGACAGGATGGACAATGGTTATAAGAAGTATTCATCAACAAAGGGAGGGAGAAAGGCAGAGTATCCACTATTTTCTTATTCCAATAAAGTGTCTTGTCCAGTACTGAGAGAAAGCATCTTTTCCAATGATTTCTTGCCAATGCCACATGGCCAAATGTACCAAAATCTAGTTGTACCGAGTTATAAGACCTCTTTACTACATTTAACTTCCTTGTCTATCTTGAGAGCAGTGATCAAACTAAATCAAATAGTCTTCCATTAGTAGAAGTAAATAGGGCTATTATTTTTGTACCCAGTGAAGAGAGAGCAATTTAGTAGATGACTTTTTAAAAAGATTAATCTGAATATTGGCAAGGGTAATTTATACAACAGTGCTTAATTAAGATGAAAAGAAAATCTGGAATTGGTAATCACTTGCTGAAGAGGGAAGGTGTTCAGTGAATGAGTCTTTAATTCATTTGATGCATACCAAGTAATACACATTATTATGTACTAGATGATTTCGAGTTCCCAAAAATACACTACAGTAGATTTTATATTGCTGTAGGTGATGCAGCATCAGCAATTATTTCTAATCCTACAGTAATTCCAGACAATTGGATTTAATGTTGCAAAGATTTATGTATACCGTTAATACTGACTGCTGTGGGGCTACTTACAGTGTGTAAAATTTAAGTACATATATCCTTTTATACAGTTTCAGGCAGTGCATGGGTCATTCTTCTGGGGAGGCGAGAGCTACTGCTGGAAGCCCAATGTTCTCACCAATAAACCCCACACCCTGGTGCCCAGGAAAACTGAAAGAAGCTTTCAACTTCATGGAGCAGCAGCAAAGCCCCTGTCAGAAAAATAATGGGCCAGGCTGGCAGATAGAACAACTCAGCTGTGGAAGGTTGAGGCATCTCCTTCTCTGGATGTTTTCAAAAAACAGATGGGGGAAAAAGGCAGGAAGTTGGATTAGATAACTCTTGAGGTTTCCTCCCAACTCTTCAGTTCTCTAATTCTATTAAATACCCTCCCTGGCCCCTCATTTCTTCTCTCACAAGGCACAAGGAGAGAGTTGTGTGAGGGAACCCCAACCCTAGTGTTAGGAAGAGCCTAACACATGCAAACCCCCTCCCCCTTTTTTCCCCCTACCTATCTAGTGATCTAAAAGAGCAGCAATCTGGGGCACCCACGTGGAATGTGGTGCTAGTTGGAATTATGATTACTTCAATAGCCCCCTTCTTTGTATCCCCTCATGCAGGACACCTGACCTGTTAGTAATCACTAATCAGGAATAGCTGACAGGTAGATTAAGGAGCAATTAAAACGTCAAGCTATCTCTACATGCATAACCACCAGAAGCATGGGTCCCTCCTGTCTAGTAAAGTGCCCTGATTCCAACTAAACTGCCCTGATTCCAACTAAACTCAACCCCACCATAAAGTAATAGAATTTGTCCCCCAAAGTCATGCCCTCCTCCCAGTACCTGTCACCCTGCTATCTAATTTCCATCTCCTCCACCCAGTGTCCCCCGCATGCCTGAGTGATCTCCTGCCCTGCTCCCTTTTCACGCACCCAGGAAATTTATCCAAACACCCACTGAGATTTTTAAATACCCACTGAAACGTTGTCCTGTCTTTTGTCCAAAATCCCTATAACTGGCACAGACTCCGACCTTTTGCTGTTTGGGTCTTGTTTCTGGAGTGGGGTTATATGGACACACTGTGTTACACTGCTTTAAAAACTCTCCCAGTCAGGCACCCCTCTCTCCCTCTGTCTGCCCTGCTTCTACCCTCGACCTCTGCACTGGATCTTTGGGATGTCCCCGTCCTCTCCACAACGGGCCAGGAAAGGTAACTATTTTCCCCATCTCTCACACTGTCTTTCCTAGTCACTTCCTAGTCTTCCTACTTTTCTAGCTGCTAGACTACTCCAACTTATCTGTTAACCTCTCTCCTCCCTTGAAGAAGGAACCCTATCTCTTCCTCCAGAATTCTCCCCGTTTCTATCCATTTGTACTGGACTGTGTCAAAATGTATCCTGCAATCACCTGGTTTCTTTTCATGATCCTTGTACCCCTAATCCCTTTTAATAAATAACATTTCTACTATACTGAAACCTTGTACATCTTGTCTTTCGGGGGGTGGGGGTGTTCAAGGGTTTGCAGCAGATCACATCTCCTGATTTAAGAACCCAGGCACTCATGTGCACTGATTAGAGCAGTAAGCTAAATTCCCCAAATTAACCATTTTTGAAGCGCCTGCCTATACATTGGGACCCACTCTGCGGGTGACCCAGTGGACACGCATGGTGAAGGCACACGTGGTAACACTAGCCAAACCTAGCCAATGCTCCTTTGGGTAGTCCCTGATAGGGCTGTAGCGGCATACCGCCGTGGCAGCTTTTACCGACGGCAACCCCTATTCCGCACATCGTGGCACGGTACGGCAGAGGCAGCGTTCCGAGGGCTGCGGCTGCGGTTTGTCGCTCATGGTATC
>QEPC01013943.1:930115-941956 GCA_003113815.1 Sphenodon punctatus
CCCTCCCACTGGTGCAGGTGCCCCCTCCCCAGCACTTCAGCCAACCCTTGTTTCCCCAGCAGCACCCCTTCCCTGGCCTTGTGCACAGGGTCCCCCCCCACACACATAGCCCCACAACAACAGCCTGTGGTGCCACCCTTCCAGCCCGCATCCATCCCAGTTCCTCAACAGCTGCCTCTGAGACCCCTCCTCCAGGAACCACAACCTCCTCTTAACATCCCAGCACCTCCAGGTAACCAACTGCCCATGCTGGCTGCCCCATCAGCTCTGGTAAGCTGGATCACAATTGTGTCTCTAAAGGGTGGGAAGCAGCTGCACCACAACCTGCACAGGAATGGGCGGCGGGCATGCAGCATGAGGATTCATGGAACACCCAGAGGGCTACAATCAGGGCTGTAGTGCAGGGCTTCCATCCCGGGTACAAGTGTAATCCTTACCGTATGTTTGGATATCACAGGGCCAATACCTGAGTCTGGAGTGGAGTGACCGGTGGACAATGGAGAGGATGTCAGCAGCAAAAGCCCACAGGGAGCTGAGCCCTGGTGGTGTGCTGAAGCGGGGATGTGGAAGGCCCCACAAGAAGTGAACCCCTTACAACCCCTTGTAAATAATCCCTGGCTGGCAGCAAGTATGTGACCCCGCTCCGAGGGACCCAGCTCATACATGACTGGGGAACCCCTAGTACAAAACCAATATGACACATGGAGTATGTAGTCGGGTCATATCTGTGTTTATTTGTTAGGGTTACACAGGCTGGGGGGGGCATTCACAGGCACAGGTTAATGCCTGCTATTTGGGCAACAATGTGCCTACAGAGAGTGTTCCTGTTTTCCTCCGAGATCCGTCAGAATGCCCCACCCTGGGCATGTTGGTACAGGGGCACAGGGCTCGCTCTCTGCACTGGTGGGGGGTCATCAAGGGCAGCTCCTCTAGTCTCGCATATATTGTGCATTATGCAGGCCACCAGGATAAGAATGGGGGTGTGCTCAAGATCAAACTGGCTCCTGTTCATCAGAAGGCACCAGCGCACCTTCAGCTGTCCGAATGTCCTCTCCACCATGCTCTGAGCGGACGATAGGCCCTCATTGAAGAGCCTGCGCTCAGGGGTGCAAGCCACGGGAAAGGTCCTAATGAGCCATGGGCTCAGTCAGCAGGTAGGTGGGGTCCCCAATCACCACCAGAGCCATGGGGAAACCCTTGATCACCTGGTAAAGGTTGGGGGCTATTTCACCACCAAACAGCTGGACTTAGAAGGGTGATACCCACAGGATATGCACATCATGGCTCCGATCTGACTGGCTGGTGTACACGTCAGTGAACAGGCACCTGTGATCTAAAATGGCCTGCAGATTTATGGAGAANCTATTTCACCACCAAACAGCTGGACTTAGAAGGGTGATACCCGCAGGATATGCACATCATGGCTCCGATCTGACTGGCTGGTGTACACGTCAGTGAACAGGCACCTGTGATCTAAAATGGCCTGCAGATTTATGGAGAACGCCTGCTTCTGGTTCAGATAGTTAGTCTTGGCGTGGAAGGGGGGATGATAGGGATGTAGGTGCTGTCTATCACACCAATGCAATGGGGGAAGCTCATGTTCTCAAAGTCACGGATCACTACCTCGGGATCCCAGAGCTGGATGACCCACTCGAGTAGCAGCTCCACTATCAGGTCACACACATAATGGAGTGCCCTGTTAATGGTATCTGTGCCCACTTCGAACTGCTCCCCAATGCTCCGACATGAATAGGGGGTGGCCAGCCTCCACACCACCATGGCCAATCGCACCACATGTTGGTAGCATTCCTCTGGAGATACGGGTTGAGGATCTCACTGAGCCGGGTTAAAAGGGAGTGGTTCATGTGGAAGTGGTCCGTCCATTATTCGTCGGTCCAGGTAGCAAGCATGCTCTCCCACTATTCATTGGCGGCTGTAAAGATTGAGGGGCCACCTGGATGGGACAATCCACATGTGCTGGGACACTGTTGTTCAGCACATGGCATGTTGGCAAGCAGAGATCCTGCATGCCCACGGTGATGCTGCTGAGAGCATGTTGCCCGCTCTCCTGTGCCATGCCCCATGGTTATAGAACCGGGGCCCTGGGAGGAGTAGTTCGGTTCATTACTGAAACACCTGGGCCAGAATCACAAAGCAAGTGCCCAAGACCATTAGGAGGATGGCTCTCTCCTCTGGGGGCTCTTAATCAGGCAGCATGGTACCAACAAAACACACTCCGTGTGCACCCACCACCAGCACCTGTGATGGATCATCCCCCCAACTACCCAACGAGCCTCTACATGAACTCGTGGCTTGCCCCAATCCCTACACTGTTGTGCCCATGGCCTGCTCAAGCACCCGTCTATTCATTGCCCTGACTACTATCCCAACACCCAGTAGCAGCCTGTGCCTCCAACCCCCAAGCCCTGTGCACCCAGCACACCCACATCGTGCTTCACACATCCCCTGTAGCTCAACGGCTGTCCCCAGTGGGACCGCTGCCACGGGCAAACCGCCAAGCACACCCTCTTCCCCTGTGCTCAGCATGTACAGCCGGTACTGGAGAGCACCACCTCTGTACTAGCTTTGCTCTCTTTCACAATCACTTCTCACACACCACACCTCCACCTCCACTGTCTAAACACCAAACCCAAGCAATGGAACCGAGCCACACATGTACCTTGGCAGAACAAGCTCGGTGCCCATCGATTGGTGCAGTACCTTGGGTGTGTTCTGAGCACCTGGTCGATATAACTGCTCAGCGGGCCTACTGCACATCCCCCCACCTGCACAGACCACCTGCATGACAGGGGGCTCAGGCCACAGCAGGGAGGCAACGTATACACTGGGACACGGCCACCCCCCACTAGTGCCAGCGACATGCTGCCATGCGATCAGTGAGTGAGATGCATCAGCATCAGCCCTGTATCTTTCACTGCGAGTGAAGGCTTTGACATAGTGCAGCTGTGACCACTCAAGATATTCTGTATCCAGAGCTTGATTAGCTCCATGCGAGAACCAGCCGTGGCCTTGTTCACCTGTAATTGCCTATGCTGGAATGTGTCCATTCTGTGCGTGCATTAGGGCTTCACAGGGCCTTGAAGCCTGCCCACTATCAGCTTTGCAAGGTCAACCTCCAGCTAGTGATGCGCTGTTCCTCACACATCACTCATTCCCAGCTGATCTCTGTGGAACTCCATAGCTATTAGGGATGTGCGAACAGACTGGAGTTTGGATGTTCAGACCTTCAGACTAAAAACTTAGCTTGGGTTTATGGGTTCATTCTCGTGGAGTTTGGACCCCCCTGAACGTTCAGAATTTTTGGCTGCCTGGAGGCTTGGGGTGCTCCAGGAGTGCCTGTGGGGGCATGGCAGGCCATCAGAGACACATCAGCAGACACTGGGAAGTCTTGGGGCTTGGCACCCTGGGTTACCTGGACATGCAGGCTCAGCACTTGGCCCCCAGGGGTGCCCATGGGGGCAGGGCTGGTGATATGAGACCCAGCGGCAGCAGCAGACAGCAGATGCTGGGTGTTGCAGGTTGCCAGGCATCAGTGGAGCAGTGGCAGAGGCCCAGCCAGGGCTTGGTGGCTGGCACTCCTACTTGGCTGGGCATTGCAGGCTGGCATTGTACACGACCGATCTCAAGAATCTCTACTGAAAATTGGTCAATCCTTGCCCAGTCGTGAATGTCATGGACACACAGCCCCCACCCACCAGCACACTCATCCAAGCTATGCCCATCTACAAGAGGGAGGAGCAAATGGCTAATGTGCAGTATCAGCAGCAGCAGACATTGGATTACCAGGGCACAGTAACTGCGGCTGGCACCCCTATTTGTCTGGGCATTGCAGGCTGGTTGGCATCAGTGGAGCAGTGGCAGAGGCCCAGCCAGGGCTCGGTGGCTGGCACCCCCACTTGGCCGAGCATTTCAGGCTGGCTGGCATCGGTGGATCATTGGCAGACAGTGAAGTGGAACGACAGCCCTCCCTGCCTGGAACATAGGCCCCAGAACCCTCCCGGTGGGTCCTGGAGCTGGAGTGGCTGGCTGTTTCTTGATGTTTATTTTTTATTTATTTATTTATTTATTTAATAGATTTATACCCCGCCCCTCCTGCTAAAGCAGCCCGTGGTGGCTTCCAACAATTAAAACACAATTAAAACAATTTAAAACATCCAATACAATATATAAAAATATTAAAACAGGGCTAAATATAATAAATACATAATAAATAATAGGTAAGATGGGGAGCTAAAAACCCCTCACCCTCCCCTCCCACCCTCCCCAAAGGCCTGGGCCAACAGCCAGGTTTTACAACTTCGCCGGAATGTCAACAGGCTGGGGGCCAGGTGAGCTTCCTCCGGAAGAGTTCCAAAGGTGTGGCCCGGCCACTGAGAATGCCCTCTCCATTGTGGCCCCCCGCTTAACATGGGGGACCTCCAAGAAGGCACCCCCGGCAGACCGCAGGAGCCGCTCTGGGGCGCGGAAGGCGAGGCGGTCCCTGAGGTATGAGGGGTCCAGACCGTGTAGGGCTTTATAGATCATCACCAAAACCTTGAACCTGGCTCAGTACACTATCGGCAACCAGTGCAGAGCTCGAACCACAGGTGTAATATGCTCCTGATGACCCATCCCCGTAAGGAGATGAGCCGCCGCATTCTGCACTAGCTGCAGCCTCCGGGCCAGGAACGAGGGAAGCCCCACATAGAGCGCGTTACAGTAGTCGAGCCTCGAGTGGCTGGCTATTTCTTGATGCAGTGGAATGACTACTCCCTGTGAGTGGAATGACAGCCCCAGAACCCTGACGGTGGGTCCTGGGACTGGAGTGGCAGCTTCTGGATCACGTGGATGATCAGCCGTCCCTGCCTGGAACGTAGGCTCCAAAATCCTGATGGTAGGGATGTGCAAATGCTGTTAGAACGTTCGGGGTTTGGCCTGAACTCAGCCAGTTTGGATGGCCGAACCGAACAGCCGAACCAAATACCCAAAGCCCCGAACAATTTGGCAGTGTTTGTATGAGTTCGGGCACAAAAAACCTGGTTGGAAGGCTCGCGGGGGGGGGGGGGAAGCTGAGGAGCAGACTTCCTTGCCCCAGGGGTGGATCGAGGCTTGGACTAGCAGCCAGACTACCCAATCACCATCCCTATTTTCCTTAGACCATTGGCTTGGCAGTCTGCAATTAGCCATGGGCTAGGCTGCACGGAGCCAATGGGGCTTGTGGTAAGGTGGGCGCAGCAAGTAACAAAAGTCATTGCCCTCACTGCTTCAAATTCCTTCTGAGCTAGCCACTGATCCTGTCAGCAGGCGTTTTCAGAACTCTCCCTCTCTCAGCAGTTTGTGTTCCTCCTGATCCGTTGCCATCCTCCTCCCATTTCACCCTTTTCCACACATTTACCTCCATAGTTTCATTTATTTATATTAGATTAGATAGAGTTAGGTGTTATACCCAGCATCAAGAGGCAGCCACTCCAGCCCCAAGTTCCACCATCAGGGTTCTAGGGCCTATGTTATAGGCAGGGAGGACGGTCCATCCATGGCATCCAGAAGCTGCCACTCTAGCCCCAGTACCCACTATCAGGGTTCTGGGGCCATCATTCCGCTCACAGGGAGCTGCCATTCCACAGGATCAAGAAACAGCCAGCCACTCCAGCCCCAGGTCCCACCTTCAGGGTTCTGGGGCCTACATTACAGGAAGGGCAGGCTGTCCATCCACATTATCCAGAAGCTACCACTCCAGCCCCAGGACCCATCGTCAGTGTTCTGGGGTCATCATTCCACTCACGGGGAGCTGTCATTCCACATCATCCAGAAGTTGCCACTCCATCCCCAGGACCCACCATCAGGGTTCTGGGGCTGTCATCCCAGGGTTCTGGCAACTATCATTCCACCGCATCAAGAAACAGCCAGACACTCCAGCCTCAGGACCTATCCTCAGAGTTCTGGGGCCTACGTTCTAGGCAGGGAGGGCAGTCGTTCCACTTCACTGTCTGCCAATGCTCCATCGATGCCAGCCAGCCTATGTTACAGGCAGGAAGGACTGTCCATCCACGTCATCCAGAAGCTGCCGCTCCTGTCCTGGGACCCACCATCAGGGGCCTACATTCCAGGTAGGGAGGGCTGTCCATCCACTATATCCAGAAGCTGCCACATCACCCAGGGTTGCTAGGGCAGGCAGACAGGCACCTTGGCATGAGAAGCAGGCATGCAGGTGGAGGCAGGGTTTGAGTTTGGACACCTGGACAGGCAGACAGGCAACATGACATGAGCAGCGGAAGGCAGGCTGAGGCAGGGTTCGAGCTTGGCAACCGGGCGGGGAGACAGGCAGCGTGGCATGAGAGGCAGGGCACTCAGATAGGCTGGTGAAGACAGTGCAGCGCATGCAAGAGAGAGCCAATCAGATAGGCAGTGTGAGATCGTCTAGCCAGAGGCCGACTGGCAGGCTTACAGCTTCCCAATGCCATCCGCATCATGAGATCAGTCATATAGGCCGGCCGAGGCCATCTAGTGAGAGAGAGAGAGAGAGAGAAAGAGAGAGAGAAAGAGAGAGAGAGGATGGGTGTCGGGCATTGGGAGGGAGGGACAGCACCTCAGCAGCAGCAGTCCAGATTGAGAAGGAGCCCCGTCCGAAGACTGCCCCTGGCATGGGATGGCTTGTGCCACTGCACCACCAATCCATGTCCAGGGGCAGCTCGGGGAATCCCAGCAGTGGAAGGTTCACCTTGATGAACAACTGCTCCACCAACTTGGCCCCCAGTCTCAGGTGGTGCGGTGAGCAAATGTCCTCCACCATAGAGAACACCTGCTCGCTGGGGACACTGGTTGGTGGGCAGGAAACAAAACCCGTGGCCACTTTGGACAGGTATGGCCACCCATTGGTCTTGCCGGCTCAGTAGGTGAAGGGATCGCAGCTGGGTTCAATGCACAGCTCCTCCTCCAGGTAGCTCTCCACTGCTGCTGAGGCTCTATAGTACTCCCTCACGTAACTCTGCCTGGGCACCACCTCCACCACTGCCCTCAGCCACGCTGCCTGCCCTGCTGTGCACGAGCCCATGCTCGCCAGAGTGCCCTGCACATATGAGCTGCTGTTCACAAAAGGGGTGCTGCTGTTGCTCAGCCTGCTGCTGGTGCTGCTACTGCGAGGGCTGGGGGAGGGGATAGACCCCGGTGACTGAAAGGAGTGGCTGCTCCTACTCCCACCATCCCCAGGGGTTTCCTACTGCTGCTGCTGCCATCGCACACTCTCAAGAGCCCTCTCTGCCTGCCGGACCCTCTTCTCCAGATCACCGTTCCACTGGTCGTAGAGCTGTGTCTGGCATGCCATGCTTCCCTTGACCCTGGGGTGCAGCATGGTTGCCAAAACATATTCCTCCCACTGCAGGAGCTCATCGAACCATGCCTTCAACCCTGCCTTCAGCTGCCACACCAGAGGAACTGCCTCAGCCACCAGCTTCTTGCCCTGAGGACCACAATCCTGCTCCTGGATAATCTCATTCAGTCTCCTGTGCAGACTGTGGACCAGAGGGCTCACCTGGCTGATGGTGGCTGTGGAGTAGCTGATGGTCTCCGTCACGGCCAGGAATGGTCTCAACACAAAGACTGTGTTAGCCAGGATCTCCCATTCTGCCCCATTGTACCCTGGAGGTGCCCCGCTGTCCGTCACCAGTTGAACCTGATGTAAGGTGGTTTTCTGCTCGAGAAACCGTTCGAGCATCAGGAAGGTCGAATTCCACCTGGTGGACACATCCTGCACCAGCTGGTGCACTGGGGAGCCTTGTTCTGCCTACTTTTCCCAGAGGAGGTTGCTGCCCTTCACGCTCCAGTTAAAGAAACTGACCAGCTTCCTCCCCCAATCGATCAGGGAGCTAAGGGTGCCTGCCCCAATCCCCTTCTCCCCCAAGCCCAGAGAGTCCCTGACCACCAGGTGAATGGTGTGTGCGGCACTTTCCCCTGTTATAAATCAATTTTTCCGACACATCCTTAGGGTCCCACCGTCTGCTAATTCAGCAATGATGCTGTTAGAGATGGGTTCTCTTTCTTTAAGGGCCAAAGCCGATAGACGGCTCTTGACCTATTAGGCAAAAATGAGGGATGTGCCCTGTGCTTCTTTAGTGTCCCTAGCAATGCAAGAAAAACAAACAGATACGGTAGGAGGTGTGGATTTTTGGTGGACTGAAATTAACCTATGCTTAGCCTCACTAGGCTTTTCGGAGCGGTGCTTTCATTATTTTACAAGCCCACAGATTATACGACAGGCAAAATCTGTGTAACATCTAAGTTACATGTGACTTAGATAAGCAAAAATTAGGAGCTCTTGCCGGAGGGGTTATAATCTCCTCTTTTTATAAGTATTTGTTACTCCCGAGTGGAGGGGCCCTATACTTCCCTTATCGATCCGGGGATAAGACAAGGCTTTAGTACGTTGCGGTTTCAATCTATGCGCACAGCTGTCCTTCAGGGGAGATTCCGGGGGATCCCGTACATGGATCGGCTATGCCCTTGTGTGACCGGGATAGAAGACCTGGTGCACTACTTACTCACATGCCCCCTTTATGATTGTCAACGTTCCCAACTCCAAAAGGCTATCGGGTGGGATTTTTCCCAACCCAAAATTCATCAATTGGTTTACCTGTTGGGGGATAGGGTTCCTGCTAGAACCAAGGCTGTGGTGATCTTTGAGAGAAGAATCGAAAAAATCAGAAGAGGGTATGAGTCTCCCTGTCTGTCCCAAGAGGTGATTCTGAATTAGTTGAAATTAATTTGCTGCGCTCTGGACTGTCATTATTCTCTGACCAACTCTGCCCCTAAGGTGCTTATTATTGTTATTTAATTTTTATTTTATATTTATGTTAATTCATAGGATCGGCTTGTTCCTGTGTGTTTATTGCAGTTCAAGATTTTTTTGATGGTATTTTTTAAGTGTATTGAATAGATGTTTTTGTGGTTTTATTTTGTTTTTGTTTTTGTGATGGCCATGTGACTAACAATAAAATCAAAATCGAATTGCCTTCTGGCCCATACCGGGTGACGTACCACTGGCAGTGCTGCTGGGAAGGGCAGAACATGGTGGCGAAACAGCTGTCAGAGGGACAGCCATCGCCTTAGCACAGCGACATCTCCTCCGCAGGACTAGTGTCTGCCTCTCTGTCCCCAATCTGAGATATGTCCCCCCGCGAAGGGGAGTACATGGACCCTGAAGCTGATTCACTGTCCATGCTGCTGCCACTATCTCTGTGCCCCTTATAGCTGTTGCTGCTACTTCTGCTGCTACTGCTGCTCCTCTCCCTGCTGCCATTGCTCGGGGATCGGGCTCTGCCTTTAGCAGCCAGGGTGGGATCCACCAGCCCTGGATTTCTGGGGATCACCTCAATAATGGGGGCGATGGTGGACCATGATGAACTTCAGACACTGACCCTGAAGCACTTGCTCCTGCAGCTGCAGCAGAGACAACTGCAGCCTCCTGGACTACCCTTCCAGTGCCCTGCATGGCAGTGGAGGGTGCTGGCAGGAGGCAACACTGAACCACACCTCTAGTGCCACTGCTGGGAGCCTCTGAAGCCTGTCTCCCAAAATCAGGCCTGTGTAGTTTGGGGTGTGGTGATGGGCTCAAGCTGCTTCTGATGCCTGCTGACACTTCGATGGCACAGCCTCTGCCACCTCTGCCACATGCCCCATTGCCTGCCTTACAGGCAGCAGACCAGCCTCTCCTGCTTCCCTGCTCACCAAGATTTCTTACTTTGTTTTTCCTTACAGCAGTAGCTGTAAGGAACTTAAATGCACAACCACTCTCCATTATAAACAGGGGACTGCTGAAGCCCCGATTTTGAGGAAACCACTTAAGCTACATATCTGAAAAATTATCCGTGGCTATAAGGTGTGAGGACCATCATATGCACAAAGTTTGAAGAAGATCCATCATGAAAATAAAATGTTATGACTGTTTAAAAGTTAATTGGTTGTGGTCAAAATGCACACGACCTCACGATTTTGAATCATCAGTATCTCCTCCCCCTGGATGGGGTGAGCCCCTAAACATCACAGGCTTGGAGCATGAGATCAATAACAACTGCTTCTGTAATATGATAGCAATTGGTGCAGCCAAACCCAAGTTATTAATGATTATAAAATCAGTTCTGCTGGCTTGCACATGTGCAGTTGAGCAGCTCCTGACCGGCAAAACACAGCATAAGAAAAGTTACATGACTATACTTTTTAAAACCATGTAACTATCAGAAGCGAGCTCTGTCACACAGACTTTAAGTTCTAGTCAGTTTCATGTCAGGTACACAGCGCCCAGCTTCACCGAGAGAGAGAGTGGAGGGGAGGAGAGTCTGTGTGGGTGCATGTGTGTGTGTGGGAGAGAGAGATAGAGATTAAGTTGGAGATGGAGGGAGAAGAAGTTGGGAGAATCTTTCCCAAAACACCTCCTGTTTTGATGTGGAGGCTATGTTTTAAAAAACTGTCACACACCAATTTCCTCCTCAAACTCCTTTGACTTTTGTAGAGTTACTCCCACTTTACACTAGGGTTAAATGGGGATAATCATTCCCATTGATCCTAATATAAACAAGTAACTTCATATATGCACAACTTAAAAGTTACACAACTTTTAAATTAAAAGTTCTGTAAAATATACAACTTAAAAGTTGTCCAACAACTGATATATTAATGTGCTGATATGTCATATCGCACAAAACCTGGACATTTACCAAAACAAAAAAATTTACAGTTTAAAAAAATGTTAAATGCACAAGAGTTTTTAAAACTAAAAACTTTCCTCTTCAAAAACATCACAAAATCATTTTGACTCTAGTTTAAACTCCAAAAAACATACAAATTAATTACAATTAAAATTAAAAAAACATTCAACCCCATACATTACAACAAGACATAAACACCAAAAAACATGGAAATTATTTCAGAATTTGAGGAATATTTAATATTTTATCCTCATCAACATAAATGTAATATATATATACTTAATTCCTTACCATACATACTTCTTTCATTTTTATCAATAACTAAACCTTCACATTTTTTCATTATTAAACTTTAATTTATTATCACAATTTGACAATGAACAATTTTTTCAGTGCATTAACTCTGCCCTTTACATGTATACAAACTGTATACACTTCATACAATAAACTGTTATCAATGTCAGTGTAGAGAACATTATAGAATTCGCTGTACATAATGCAGTTCTGTAGAAACAGAGTTAATGCACTCTGAAAAAATTGTTCATTGTCGAATTATGATAATAAATATGATAATTATGATAATCAGAAGGCCTGCTTTAGGGCAACAGACTGCTCTGCATCGCCTCCTGGCAGTGCCCTCCACTGACACGCAGGGCACTGGAAGACCTGCAGGACAAGAGGCTCCGGCTGCATCTGTCTCTGCTGCGGCTGGTGCTGGAGCAGGTGCTGGGGCAGCTTCTACAGATGTTCCTCCAGGGCCACCAATGTCCCCCACAGTCGAGGCAATCCCCAGCAGTCCAGAGCTGGTGGATCCCACCCCGGCTGCTAGAGGCAGGGTCCGATCCCCGGGCAAAGCCAGTACTAGGGAGAGAAGCAGAAGCAGCAGCAGCACTAGCAGCTACAGAGGGGGGTTCAGGGAGCAAGCCAGCAGGATGGTGGGCATGGGCAGTGTAGACTCTGGGTCCCAGTACTCCCCTTTACGGGACCTCACCATGATCGCCGGGGACAGTGAGGAAGAGGCAGTCAGTGACACTAGTGCCGCAGAGGAGATCTCTGTACACGAGGCGATGTCTGACCCTCCCAGAGCTGCATCACCAATGCCACAAAGTCCTCCCCCTCCCAGCAGCACTGGCAGCAGTGCGTC
>QEPC01013943.1:991797-1006350 GCA_003113815.1 Sphenodon punctatus
CCCCCCTCTCTTCTCCTACCATCCCCGCAAGCCGCCTGTGTTTTAAACCCCACCAGCCAGACCGGGGCTGTGTTTCTCTGTGTAATATACCAATAAACCTGTTGTTTTTGGATACCTGTCTCCTTCTCTCTCTTTCTATTTGGGGAGGGTACATAAACTGCTGTAGCACATACTGTCCTCAGCTTGATCCCTTGAACACGAGGGGACCCCCTAACTTGGCTAATTCCCCTAGATTTAAAGATAGAGCAAATATTGGGGAACTAACCCCCCAATAATCTCACATGTCAGGGGGGCTCGTGTTAACAAAAATGTCAGTAAATTTCTTCCTCAGTCCTTAAAGGTTGGTATTTATAAACAGAACTAGAGCATCTGCTCTTGCTTCAGGTCTAATGCTCACATGGTTTGCTCAATATCCTGTGCAGCTTTCAAGAACTTTAGTTCAATAACTGAATGCAGGATCTGGTGGAGGGTGGGACACCACCATATCACTCCCTACCTGGGTGATTTCTTCTTCACCAGGAGGGTGTCCATGCCCAAATGTAGATAGTTGCTCGCCATTTTCCAGAAAGTGGCGGGGAAGCTTGGTGTACCCCTGAGTGTGGAGAAACCTGTGTACCTGTTGACCACATTAAAAAAATTGTGAACTGAGTTGGAAATGGTCAATTACCTCTCCTGGCTCTCAGCAGGTAAGTTTATAACTTGGAAATTAAAATTTTGCGTGCTGAGTAGTGGTGCATACATTCATGTCTCTCTCATTTACGAGTGGGTAGCAAATGGTCTCCCCCTCCCCCAACCATCACATGGGGTTATGCAAGAAATGTGTGAGGATATAGATATGAGATGCCTTGGTTGTTTTTGGAGGGTGGGAGTAAGTTGGGGCTTTTGGGGGGAGGGGATTGTATTTTAAATGTTTTTTAAATTCCATTTTGTCTTTTGTAAGCTGCCCTGAGCCTTTGGGGAAGGGCGTGGTATAAATGAAAATAAATAAATAAATATGTCCATGTCCAAATATAATGTGAAGTTAGTTTTGGGAGACAGCAGCTTTGGCTGGAAGCTGAACTTCAGGTCCAATCTGATGCCACAGGAGGGCTAAGATTGAGGTTATACTTTCAGAGGCTCTGATGTGCAGCAACCTGGCCAAGCAAATGAATGGAGCAGGGTATAATCAAAGAACTTCCTCTTTAAGAGTTTTTTCTCATTGTGGTAGCTGTCCATTTATGGGCTGATGACTTCTCCAACAGGTGTGTTTTATGCTGGTATGATAATATGGCAGTGGTATGTGTAATTAATAGCCTATCATCCATGTCACCAAGCTAGTCAGGGGTTAATGTCCCAATGTGGCTGGGCTCTAGGGTTTCCCATTCCAGGGAACCTCAGATACTGCAGTTTGCGCTTACACTTTGGTGTAAGGGTTTAGTGTTATGGGCAGGGAGTGTACGGGTGATTTCAGACATTATGGGGCCCATTGGCCCCGTACCGAAATCACCCTATTCATTCCCCGCTGGGGTCACCCCATCACGCCGCAACAGATGTGCCGCGGGGATCCCGGCGGGGAATCTGGGAGGGGGTGGGGCCACGCAGCGCAACATGCGGCCGCACGGCCCCCCCTCCACGCTCCCACTGCCCGCCCTCCAGGGAGACAGGCGGGCAGCGGGGCCAATGCGGCGGCCGCGTCGGGCCGGATTCGCCACGGCCAGACGTTACATTTTTTTGGTCCCTGCTGGGGATCTCTTTGACCACTCTTCCCGGGACATTCCCCCCGCTAGCCCGGGAAGCGTGGTTCAAATTGACCCCATGCGGGTATTGACCGTGGTGAACATCTGGCGGCCGCCAAACAGACGTTCGAGACACATTGACCACAGGTACGTATTCACCGTGGTTCACTGTGATCTCATAACATCTGAAAATACCCTATGTGTGTGGGTGGGGTGGGGTGGTGGTGGCAGTGACTAGTAGAATGTCAGCCCTGGCACACACCAGCAGATTAGCAGGGTAATCACACCACAGAAAGGGATTCTTTCTGGGTAGAATGTTTGAAATCTGGGCACAGGAGTGTGGAAGGAGGGAGGATAGTAGGGTCCCAATTACACCTCCCCTTTTGGCAAGGATATTGGAGGTGTTACCCTGCCCTGATATTTATTTTATTTATTAATTTTATTTTTCAAATGTATACTCCACACCCTCCTGATAAACAGTAGCTTAGGGTGCCTAACAATATTCAATAAAAATATACAATACAATAAAACAAATATAATAAAATATAATATAAATACAAAACAGCAATCTAAAATCACATGATAGGGTGCCAAAAAATACAAAAAGAAAACCCTCCTCCATAACCCTCAACCCCCCATCCCTTACCCATATCCCTCACTGAAAACCTGGTGTAATACACTGAAAGCCTCTCATCAAAAGTAGGAGAGGTCCAGGGTCATATAGGAGTTCCACAGTCCTGGTTCGGTCACTGAGAATGCCCTCTCCATAGTTACCCCTTGAGAGACCAGGGAGACTTGAAGAAGGGCTTTGATAATGGGGAAGTGTCTCCATTCAGGACAATATTTCACATAGCCTTGCTCTGCGATGCAGTGAGACAAAGGACTCGGATAACTACTTCACAGGATTGTTGTGAGGATTAAAAAGTTGTGTTAAATTGCTGTATGCAAAGTGCTCTGAGTGCTATGGCAAGGGGGCACTATATATAAATGATTGATTGATGATTGATTGATTTTGTACCAGCATGTATCAGCATTTTAATTGTATCATTTTAGAATGGAATATAAATGTGTTTATAGGAGTGCATTTGACCAAGTGTTCCAAAATTGTTGACCCCAGCCCAAGTGAGATCATGCCATCTGCAGATTATGTCATGATATCAGTTGGATTTGTTATACTTTGGAATGTCTTTGTTACTGTCTGAGGTCTCGGATTATATTTAAACCTCAAAATGGTGCCATACAGGCAAAAAAATAAATAAACAAGAAGCACTATTAGGTAGGCTGAAACAAACAGAGATCCTAGTCCTGACATAAGCAAAAAAAAATGTGGATGAAACCTCTTTCTTTCTCTAGAGTTTGTGTCTGCAAGTTTGGCTGCCACACTGATGGAAGCACAATATGGACCATTACAATCTTATGAAGAAAGGCAGGCAGTGAACCTGTCACCAATGTGTCTACATTTAACAAAATAACTGTCATCCAATATAATTATTTCACCTTGCAACAGGAAAAGGAGAATCCCCAGAGAATTAAAAACCTACCCTGTGCTTTCACGTCTTTATCTGTTTGCATAAATTAGGAGTATTGATTTAGTTTGGTTCAAAATAACATCATTTTCACACTAAGGGAACAAGATTTTTCCTGTTTAATGCTGTCAAATGCTAAGGTACATTCAGCATATGTGACGCTGAATTCACCTTTCTGCCTGAAAAAAATCAATTGATTTCAGTGGAACATAAATTTGACTTGGCAGCCCTGGAGTTGTAAAGGAGTTTATTGGATTAAAGGTTAATTGGAAACAAAAGTAAATGCTAACTTCTTTGTTTTAGTAATTTAAACCATTATAAGTTGAAGTTTCCAATTGGCCAATGCAAAAGAAAAATACAGTGCTTCTTATTTATGCAGCATACACCAAGTTGTAAGATGTTTTGTAATCATGAAAAAAAGAAGAGGCATGTATACCGAAATGCCTTTCACTTGAGCCATAGCTTTCACAATTATTGCTGTGGTGTTTTAGGGAAACAGGGTGGTCATTTTATCATGGAGGTAATAGTAGTCATGGAAATTGTGAATATCTATGAATTAATGTCTAGAGAGTATGGTTGCCATGTTGGTCCAACATTAAATCAAGAGACGGAGACAGAATAATTCCGATGACATGTTTTGTTGGACCACCTTTAGTTTCTGAGAATACCTAAGCTTTCTGGCCACACAGTGTCCTTCATGAAAAAAAAAATGTCAATTTTAACACTATGATAAATGCTAACAGGTGCAATTAAAAACAATAGTATTAAGATGATTGCATTTGGCTACAGAGAAGTTAAACTGTTACTTTAGAATACAATGTACAAACAGTTAGAGCTCACCACATGAAACAGCATGTTATAGCCACTAAGGCTAAAATGAGAATCAATTTGGTTTTCAAGAGAACCTTGCAACAATGTCACTTAAAAAGAAAAAACAACAAGAATGATGTATATGCAAAATGGCTGTAAGGCTGTTCTGTACATGAACGGCTGGTTTTGTTTGTTTTTTTGTTTGGTCGGTTTTTCCCCCATCATGGAGGTGGTGGCTGCAGAAAAGAAGAGAGTGGAGACAGACAGAGACAGAAAGACAGAGAGACAGATGACAGACAGGTGCATGAACTGAGGCTCAGCAAACAGGATGTAATATCCATGTGGACCAGTAAGTAAACGGCAAAAAAAATCTCTATCAAAAAAGGGTTGAGAGTAGGGTGGCCATACCTCCCCTTTAAAAGGGGGCATTTATGAAAAATACATCTTTCAGGCCTGCATTGGAACCAGTGCAGCCTTGCACCATGTGTTTTTTATAAGCGTCCTCTTTGAGAATGAATGTGAATTTCATGAATTCCAAATTTGTCTTTAATTGTTTTGAGAAGTCTATTGCTGCCTGTTATTAATAATGACATTTTACAATGATGGTACAAAATGAGAAATGCGAAAGCAAAGAGGACAGTCTCACAAGGTAAAAAACGTTGTAGAGGACTTTAACTGTATGTACATACAACAGCCACTTTTTAAACAAAAGTAACAGTTTAACTTGATAGCGGTCAGGGGTCACTTGACGGCACCCTCGGACTTCACCCCTTCGTTTGGACCACCAAGATGTCACCATGTGTGGCCATGCTGATAAGGGGGAGGAGAGTCCATTTACTCTGTATCCTTTCTGTTGTGCCTATGCTCCATTCAGAGCTTTATGATATCACAGTGGATGGAGCCACATGACCTCTTTCACATGTAGACCCGCCTATTGCACCCTGTATTAATGTTCTGGCAGTGTTCTTCGTTAGCATTGATCATTTTGTTAAAAATGGAAACAAAGTAGTTCAGGCGAATTTTTTTTTTTTTTTACCATCTTCTGTGGGCACGACTAGTAAGGTATTTGGGCTTCAGACAAGTAAGAAGTCAGAACGGTTATGTATTAAGACATTTTGTACTGAGTAAAAGGTATTGTTGTTCATACTGATGTATGACAATTGCAGTATTTGATAACTTTTCAGTGAATTTTCATTCCACCCCCACACACACCTCTGCCATGAAATTCTTTAAAACATAACCACGACAAAATTATTATCCTATATGCGAACTACGAATAAAGCATCACAGACTTTTACAGACCTGCCCCTCTCCCAGACATTGCTGATACTATAGATGAAAACTGACATGCATGTAAGTCTGCTTTAACACCACTTTAACACTTCTTATGCATGTTGCAGGGCTGTATTGGTGTTCTATGCAGCCCTGAAACATGCATAAGAAATGTTAAAGCAGTGTTAAAGTGGAATTAAGGTGCATGTCTGTTTTCACCCCGTATGTGGAGAGGAAAGGTTTCATCTTCCCAGAAGAATGATCACCAATCAGTATACACTTTTCCCTTGTGTTAAGTTTCTTGTTACTATGGGGAGTCAGGCCTGAAGAAATCGCAATTAAAGAGCACTCTGAATTATACAATACATTAGACATAAAGAAGGTGGACTTATCCTCTTCCTTTAAGATCAGCGCTAGGAGAGGGAGATGCTGCAACAAGTAAAAATATTATTTATTATCTCGTCAAATATGAATTGCAATTAGGACGTATTCATTGGAGTTCAAAGCCTGATCCCCTCCGCCTAACACAGCAGTCTTTCCAAAAGCACTGGGGCAAACCAACTTTTATAGATATATTGATCACGGCAGCTGGCTCGCCCAGTAATCTCTTATCTCCATTTTTGAATTTTCAAGTTTGCCTCAGTGAATAATTTCTCTTTTAAAGTGAGAATGCTCTTTCTGGCCTCTGCACTTCTATTTATATCCATAACGAGCTCCAGGAAGCATGCTGAGACTGTGCAAAGTTCAAAGGAAGTCCGAGACTGAGTAAATACAAGGCATATGTTAGAAGAAGTCAGTGTGGAGTTATTTAACTTAAACATATTCCAATTAAGTGTTTAATGAAAAAAATATCACATAAATATTTCCCTATAATTCTTTTATTTTTTCTTAGACTAAGGTATGTTGCATTTACCATGGTAAATATATCTACTTATCTTGGGTAGTTGAAAAGTTTCTAAGGGGAGTAACATTTAGTCCTTTACATTTATTCCTTATTTGTTAGTCTGTCCCACAAATGCAGTATTGTTTTCTCACTATACCATTTCTATTATTTTGCCCTGTGCATCTGTATGAAGTCCCAAGCAATATGACCTCCACCACTTCTCTTAGTTTAACCTCCTCCCTTCCCCTGGAAGTTTGGTTGAGCCCAGGCCTGTGAGCATCTTCTGAAGGTGGTGTAAGACTTTTTTTTTTTTTTTTTAAAGCATTTGGTGGGCGAGGACAGGGTGGTTTTGATGGGTGGGTTTAAGGTAGGGTTGTGAGGAGGGTTTGGATGTGGGAAATTGGGGAGATGGTATCGGGTAGTTTGAGGGGGGCGGGAATTGGTGAGTTGAAGGTTTTTAGGCTTTGTTTTTGTATAAGCTTTATATATTTTTATTGTGAACTGCCCTGAGCCTTGGGGAAGGGCAGCATATACATTTAAATAAATAAATAAATAAATAATAGGGGACCAGTATAACCTAGTGTATAAGTTATTTGACTAAAGCCAGAGAGACTACGGTTTAAATCCCATCTTAGCAATGAACACTCTCTCTTTCAGCCTCAGTTGTTTCCCCATCTGTAATAATGACTTACTTCACAGAGTTGTTGTGAGAGTGAACTTGCTAAGGATTGTAAAGCACCCTGAGGATTTAACGTGCTATGTAAATGACAAATAATAAAATTCTCTTAGAGCCTGGTTTGTACTCATAGTCATATATAGGAAACCTGAAGGACTTACTGAAAACTCAGACTGCTATAATAATACGATGACCTCTCCTATGGGTTGGACCAGGGTCATTCAACCCTGTTGATCCTATCAGATCTCTCAGTCGCATTTGATACTGTTGATCATGAGATGTTGGTGACTCAGTTGCGGGACCGAGCAGGAGTGGAAGGCACTGTTCTTGAATGGTGCTGCTCTTTCCTGGCTGGGAGAACTCAACTTGTGGTGCTGGGTGATTGTTCATCTTCTCCCCGGGACCTCACATGTGGAGTCTTTTCAAGGTTCCATCTTATTCCCCTCTCTTTTTCAACTTGTACATGTAGCCTTTGGGGGAGGTCGTTAGAGGGTTAGGCTTAAGGTGTCATCAGTATGCTGATGACACCCAACCATACCTCTCTTTTTCATCAGACTCAGGTCCTGCAGTATTGGTGCTTACCCAATGTTTGGGGACTGGACGAGGGCGAGCTGCCTGAAGTTGAATCCTGACAAGATGGAGGTGATGGTTGTGGGGAAAGTCGGGGGAGTTATGGTCCTCATCATAGATGGGGTCCGTTCCCCCTGGTGTCTCAGGTCCATAGTCTTGTGGTGGTCCTAGGCCCACAGCTCCACCTGGATGTCCAGGTGGTGGCTCTGGAGAAGGGTGCATTTCACCAATTACATCTGGTGTGATGGCTTAAGCCCTATGTCTCAGACACGGGCCTTGCCACTATCATCCATGCTTTTATTACCTTGAGATTGGATTACTGTAATGTGCTCTATGTGTGACTACCCTTGGTGACAGTCCAGAAACAGAAGCTGGTTCAGAATGCAGTGGCTTGTGGGGTGAGCCATCATGAGCACATTACACCAGTGCTCCGTTCTCTGCACTGGCTGCCAATAGTCTTCTTGAATGAATTCAAGGTGTTGATTTTAACCTTTACAGCCCTAAATGGCCTAGGCCTCACTTATCTGCAGGACCACCTCATCCTCTGGGTCCTGGATCGGCCTCTACGGTTGGCCGGGGGGCGCCCTCCTTGAGGTCCACTAGGTTTCCCGGGTGTTGACCATGAGGAGGGCGTTCTCAGTGGCCACACCACAGCTGTGGAACTCCCTCCCATTGGAGGTTCACCTGTTGTCAGACCTCTCCTCTTTTCATAGACAGTGGCCTCAGTCCCAAGCGGGACCTGCATGGGATCCATGTGAGATCGGTGCAGGTCCCGCGTTGGATCTACATGGCACAATGCAATCCCTATGGAAATGCATGCGGTTTGCACACACATGAGCATATACATAATGTGCACAGTATGCACGGGGCATGGGATCACCCTCATTTTAGGACCTGGTTGTTCCGCCAGGCCTTTGGGGAGGGAGATGGGTGATGGGTGGTTGGTTGCAGGGTGAGACGGGATGGTTTGTTATGCTCTGCCAGTTTTTTTTTAATGTTTTATGTTTTTTGTTTTATGAATGGATTGATTTTATGATGTTGTGAGCCACCCTGAGATGTGTGAGCAGGAGGGGGCGACCTAGAAGTGCGAGTAAATAAACAAACAAACAAATAAATAAATAATGTAGTGAAACGTATCTTTATTTTTGGTATGCATCAACTTGAACTTTACATGTTTAAGTTAGCAAACAATGAGGTTTCTTAAATAAATAAACATTGGACAATCATTTTATATGCATTGTGCATTCTTGAAATTTAGTGAAGCCTTTTATCTATCTCCATTCTAACTGGACATTTCGTGGGTATGTACTCAGAGCACAACCACAAAAAAGGCCAGGCAAATATTTTAAAGTATTTCCAAAAGTGGTCCCAAGTTGTAGATAAATCACATGCTGAGTAGCTTAAATTTCACACATGAATTTACTTATCCATTTCTTAGTGCAAACTACTTTCTCTGACCTTCATTCTCTGCCATATAGGATAGAAATAGGGTTCCTCAGGGATAATGAGATTAGCTGCATGTTCACACCAGGTTCTTCACCAAAGCATTTCTATAATTTTAACATTAGAGTCATACAAACATCACTATATTCTTATTTCCAATTGCTCTGGAATGAATGGATTCAGAAATCTAGTTACAACCTGTAACATGCTATTTGCTATAAGCAACTTTATGCTAAATGTCTTATGTAAAAGAGTTTTCATTAACTTTTACATTATTAACCTGGTTACACTGTGAAGGTCAAAAATCAGCCTTTGGCACACAAGACATTACGTGAGCGCATGCAAGAGACAATTTTTCAGTATAAGTACTCCCTTGATAATGAGTGCGCTAATGGAGGCATAGACCCCGGGGGCAGAAAGAAAAGGAAGACAAAGTGTTGAGGGAGAAAGACACATACTGTAAAACAAGAAATGCCAAGTCCATGGGAAGGAAGCCCAAACATACACAGAGTACTTATTTCAGGATTTAGAAACAAGTGGAATTGAGGGGAGGCAAACATTTCAAATTAGAGAATGGACACAGATAACATCATTACTGCAGAGCTTTTCTGCATGAGAGAGTTGCACTGTTTTAACCTAAGATGTGACCTTAAACCTGAGACTGAAGGGAAGATGGTTGGCCACCTTGTGACCTCAAGGGAGCTAGGACACCCATTTTTGATTGGGCACAGACTTTCCTGGTTAATCAGGTTTGCAGCTTTGGGGTGCTCCTGGATCCTGCGCTGAGTCTGGAACACTGGGTCTTGGCTGTAACCAGGAATGACTCACTAACTCCACCTCATGAGAAGGCTGCGAGCCTGTGACCCTTTCTTTCAGATATGGATGGTCCTGACCAGCCACCAATGCCGTTGTTACCTTGATTCTAGACTACTGCAATGCACATTAAATGGGGCTGCCCTTGAAGATTGTTGAAATGCAGTTGACGACATAAAATGCAACAGCTTACCTCCTGACAGGGATGGACCACCGGGAACACATTACACCGGTACTCCAGAGACGGCACTGACTGCCAATAGCATTCCAAGCTCAATTCAAGGTGCTGGTTTTGACCTATAAAACTCTAAATGTCTTGGCCCTACATAGCTAATGGACCACTTCCCCCCTTTAGGACCCCACACATCCTCTAAGGTAGGCCAAGAGCGCTCTCTTGCAAGTTCCAGCTTTGCACCACATCCATATGCCATGGACATGTGGTGGGTGGCTGCTCCACAGCTTCGTAACTTCCTTCTCTTGGAGGTTCACCTGAGCATCTTCGCCTGAGCATCTTCCAGAGGCACTATATGGCCTATTTATTTGGCCAGGCATTCAACAGGAACAGGAAGGTTAGGCTTTGGAACTGAGAGGAAGGGCAGTATGGGTATTTTATATGTGGTTTTATGAGTTTTATATGTATGTTTTTATGATGATAGCCACCCTGAGCCTTTAGGGAAGGGCAGGATAAAAATGTAACAAACAAACTAAATAAGTAAACCAATGGAAAAGGCTGTATATTCATTATTATTTTAGGCTGCAGTTCTGAACCAATTAAAGTTGATGGCAAAACTCCTATCGACTTCAATGCTTGGGGATTTCAGTCTTACTTTAGAAGAACAGTAAGTTGGGTTAGGTTGGAAATCTAAACTGAAATAAACCACTCAAACCAAAATAAGATTGTCCATGCAGATCCCTACAGGAGTTCAACTTAATTATTGCAAAAACAAATTTTAACTGTTAAAAGCCAACTGTCATTTGTTAATCCCATTATTATTGGCTCCATTGTTTCCAATGGTTATTCTAGGTCATTCATTTTAATGTGCCCAGAATCATTATTGCTTACTTAGCACTTCAGCTCCAAGACCAAGGAACAAGAAAAACATTGAAAAAATCCTGGAAATCCCAACGTTCCCAATAACATCAGACTAACAGGGTTGCCACAACAAAAAGAAGAGCACTATCTCCTACTTTCAAAAACATTTTAAAGCTACTCAAGACTCCATGAAATGCAACTATTTTGGTGTTTTCCCACTGTAGCATTCCACAAAAAGTTTTCCTTATGATCAGATTGCTCAGGGAGAGGGGACAAAATTCAACCGGGCTATCACGACAAAAAAGACCAGCAGTTTTCCCCTATCCGAAACACTGCAGAACCACACAAAGTTGCATGCAAAGCAACTATTTAAGTTTTCACACTGCATCGGAAAGACTGAATATAAATCTGATGGAAAACCTTCAGTTTTGCCTGAACTCTTTTTCCACTACACTGAATCTAGAATACCAATTTAATCATTATTCAGGGTTCAACAAAAAGTTTTTCAAGCATGGAGGGATGAAAATTAAAGAAAAGCTTATCAGACACTTTTTAAAGGTGAGGAGGCAGAAAGTGAGATGCTCCTATCTCTGCTCCCTTACCTTGAGCTCAGTCTTTCAGTGCTTGAGGGGTAGGAACAGGATCCAGAAAATGGAATGTGACCAAAATAAAAACTAGATGTCGACCTCACTGAAAGAGTGAACTCAGGATAAGGAAGCAGCAATGGGGGCATGCACACTAGGATATGGGTAGGACCATGGTACAGAGCCATAATCTGAACTTTTCCTTTCCTGAGTGCATCCCTCAAGCACCCCCATTACCGGGAGAAGGGGAGAAGGGAGAAAGGGGGGAAGGGGAAAGCCCAAACTGGAGGGGGTGGAAGAAAGAGAAGCCTCTCCTGCTTCTCTTCTCTGCTGTTGTTGGCTGGGGCACTGCAGTGGCTCCATTACCCCTCCAGCCAGACTATCAGCCAGGGTTTTGGCTGGAGGATTCCATACAGGACTACAGGGTATCTCCAAGCCCCCCGCCTCCAGTCCCTTCCCTGGCCTGCGCCGAACCATGGTGCCACACTGGGGGTAAAGTCCACCATTACAGCAGGCACAAATGCAGAAGGCAGAAGCAGAGAGCAGCCTTCTGTGCACGTGTCTGCTCTTATTATGGTAATGCAGAAGGCAGCAGCAGCAAAGGCTGTGGAGCTCAGGGCTGGCTGCACATGCACTAATTCTACTGGGGACGATCTGGCAACAGTGATTGTGGTGGTGTGGATCAGCAGCAGTTAATCATAGCAGCGGTGGCAGTAGGGCCCAGGGCACTTAGGGGGGCACTGCCCCATATCCCCCAATGGTAGAAGTGCCCCTGGCCAATCTCATGATTTGTAGAACTTGGCTCACGACATTTAAATGTTTTGGAATGGCAACATGTTTGGGTCCATTTAATTATATCCATGGCAAAGATCTGATCTAATCTAATCAATCAAATCACAGTCAAGATAAAAGACATCAAGTTTTCTTATTGGCTAATATTGGATCACAGTGTCAGCAGATTATAGGGTCTAGTTCCACCAACTTCAGTTTACATCAGCTGAGGCTTTTTGACTTTGTAAAAATTCCTGGATGTATCTAGCCACCAGTTTCCAACTTCATTAAATCTGCTAGGTTACAGGTCTAGAGCACATCCTCATTAAGGAGAATGTTGTTTACGGTTCAAAAAGACATCTACCTTTCCCACCTCCCCTTTTACATTCATACCACCCAATCAGAGTTCACAGATTACCATCACAAGTGAAGCAGAAATGAGAGCATGTTTACAGTGCTAACAAGCAGCGAAAGCCTCCTCATTAACTTGATTGCATTTTCAGACCAGTTCTTTAATATATATATTTTCCTGTTTATATGGGAACAAAAAAATAGTGCTAACCATGATTACTTATTCTGGAACTAGAGAATGGCATTAAGTGTTAAGCAATGTCCATTTTCTCTAATATTGCTGTATCCCATAGTGGTTTAATCGCTACAGTTATCAGTTACTTTTAAGTCAATGGTTTTCTGGGACTATACATTGTTACTGAGAGGGTCCATTTGAAGGCGGAGCAGGCAGATGCACACTCCCATGAGCAGCGGGGCACTCACTCATGGCCACTCACAGAGCTCTGCTGAGAAAGCCCCCGCTAAGCGCCCTGTACGCTGTGGGGGAAGGTTTGTGTCTGCCCCCTTAGGGGAATGAGGCACTGGTGGTAGGGGGTGGGAATCTCCCGGGGTACTGGGTGGGTAGGAAGCTCTCTGCAAGCTGCAAGCCAAGGAGCTGGGTTGCAGTTTTCAAAGAGCTGGAGAGTGGCGCGGAAAGACGCCTTGCTGATTGGTCGGGACTGGCCACGTGATTTCAAGGCATGGTGCAGCCCGGTATTCGGCTGCTGAAAGCACCAGAAGCCCACCCACCCACCCTGTGATAAGTACTGTGGACTTTGTCTGGTCACCTTGTTATTGAGGGATCAGGAAGTAATTTTCCCAGTATTCAGGTTTTTTGGCTTCCTCACAGTGCGGCTCTTTTAAGAAATCTTGGAGTGGGTTGGTGTTGTTTTGTTAGAATAATTTTAATGGTCACAACTGGCGGTGTTCAATACCATAAAGAAAGTAAGTTGGTGTTGGAATTGGCTTGGTAGCTTTGGAAAACATCTGTAAAGGTGGAGGATGCCTCCAGGTGGTTGCAACTGGGAAGCACATTAGTGGATGGGCGCCCCGCTGACATCCCAGAGAAGAGGGATTGGTGTCAGGTGCCATATAGAAGGATCTAAGTGGTCCCGATGTGGTCACTTGCTCGTTAGTTCCTCTTCAGGGATGGATCAATTTTGGTCCATGGAATGAAAGGACTGGACTGGTATCTCCAATCCAAATTGGCTTATCTACTATGGTACTGAATGCGGGGAGTGATGGACATTGTGGCAGGGGTGATAGCAGGACTTAATGCCCAATCACTGCCCTTAGGACTCACCCAGAAGTATTAATTTGGCTTAATTATAATCGTAGCACAAAATTGGCATGGCAAGTCAATTCTTCACTAATTTATGTGATCATTGGCTAAGGTGAAGAATACTAGTAATTGGCTAATCAGAATGAATTTGATCATTTCAATTGGAAATTAGAATCTATCCACCGTTCTTGTTGATTTGGTTGATTGGTTATAATTGGTTCCATTCTTTCCAACAGGTTACCATTCTTAGTTGGTTGTTCTTAATAAAACAGTTGCGGCCAGTTTACCCATAATTACTGTGTCTGTGCTTTATTTATGTCTGTGCCTTATTTCCAGTGCGAGGACAAATCTGGAGTGCTCTGTGTGGGACAAGCCAGGGGACATGGCCATTGCAAATCGCAAAAACTGGCCAGAAGTGCTGGGGAATAGGGCTGATGCGGCAGCAGCTGTTACCGCTCCGCGATTCCATTCCTAAACCTCGGCATCCCAGGTTGCGCCTCGCAGAATTCCGCGCGGTACTCCGCGATTCTGCATTTTTTTCTCTACAAGAATTCGCAGATGCAGAATGTATGTGTTTCGCCGATTTCTTCATCGTTACCGTTGCCATATACAATCACCGGTCTTTTCCCGCGTTCCGCCAATTTAATATATGAGCCACAGGCATGAGCGCTTATCGCGGTTCCGCGAAGGGAGTATGAGTCATACTGTACTATTTTGTGCTGCCGCTGCAGCGCCGCTGTGCGAGTGATGCACGCTGTCTCACGCTGTCGCTGAGATGCTGAGCTGACTGCTGCTAGTGCTGTGCTACTGTCTGTGTGTCTCTCTTTGTACCGCAGTAACCGCTC
>QEPC01013943.1:1012979-1027507 GCA_003113815.1 Sphenodon punctatus
GGTGGGAGAGGGGACAAGCCGGCCCTCGCTACTGGCTTCTGTGCTCCCCCCACCCCCCGGCACTCACAGTAGTCTTTTATCATGTAAATGATTCCACTTCTTGTTGGGTTTTCATTTTGTGATAGCTGCCAATGGGAAAGGGGTATGTGTCCCTCCTGGGCATGTCCCAGGTACCTGATCCCAGGTGGTTTTACTCTGGGAAGGCTGGGTAGAAGGGTTCGGGTGATCGAGGCCCCCTAACCCTGACCATGGCCATGCTACTCCCCTCCCCTTATGTCCTGTCAATTTTGGGTACCTGTGACTGGGTCCCCAGATTGGGGTCCTCCCTGTCATTGGTTGTCTGGTATCTGTGGGGTCTCTCTTCCAGGAGCAGACTGGGTCTCTACTCAAGCTTCCAGCTTCCAGGGACTAGTTTTCAACCTGCCGAGCCTTTTGCTTGTGGCTTCAGGGTGGTCACAAGACTGCAGCACCTGCAGCACCGCTCTCATCTGTCCCCTCTGAGAGGCTGTCAGGGATTTTAAGCCTGGTGCCTCTTTCTGACTCCACCCATTGCAGGAAGGGCCTCCCTTGGGTCACAGTGCGACCAGATGATGTCATCAGACCACACCCACAGGTTCGCTGTCGGCTGTAACTTTAGGCGGGGCTGGGGGGGAGGGATCTGGAGCCACAGGATGGGTGTTGCTGGGTGAGTTTTCACAATTGCTTAAAAATAGTTTATTTTGTCATCAGGTACAAAATAAGATAAAAATATCTAATGGTTGCTAATTTTTAGTATTTATCTCTGACTTTTTTTCATTCAAACAATGTAGGTATAGACATTCTTTAAAGAAAGTAAGAAATATATTAAATGGGTCAAAGACCATTTCTCTCTTTTTAAGAGATAGAGAGACAAAGACCATTTTTAAACAAGACATAACCATGCATGGTCACCCATTAACCATGCATCCAAATGCCTGTTTGAAGGTAGTGGGAGAGTCACACTCCCATGACCCATACAGCACCCTCTCATGGCCACTTACGGGGCACCGGTGAAAAAGCCAGAGTGTCCCATGTGGGGGAAGACAAAACAGTATGTGGGGGCAGGCTCCTATGCATCCCTGGCCCATGTGAAGTGGGACACCTACCCATGCCAGCGGACAGTGTTNAATCAGCTGCGGTCCCTACCTGTGGCTTACAATCTAAATGACAAGGAGGGGGAGACAAGGAGAGGGGACAGCGGGAGAGACATGGGAGAAGACATGGGAGAAGACAAACAAACATTCAGGTTGATGCGAAGTCTCAGGTGCGTGTACTTGGCTTGGTTACAAGGTTAATAATAATAATAATAATAAATCTCTCTTTTTAAGAGATAGAGAGACAAAGACCATTTTTAAACAAGACATAACCATGCATGGTCACCCATTAACCATGCATCCAAATGCCTGTTTGAAGGTAGTGGGAGAGTCACACTCCCATGACCCATACAGCACCCTCTCATGGCCACTTACGGGGCACCGGTGAAAAAGCCAGAGTGTTCCATGTGGGGGAAGACAAAACAGTATGTGGGGGCAGGCTCCTATGCATCCCTGGCCCATGTGAAGTGGGACACCTACCCATGCCAGCGGACAGTGTTAGACACGTGACCCCTCCCACAAGTGAATATTAGGGGTCGGTACTCCAATATCCAAACAACCTTGTAAATTGAGGAGGAATTATCCAAATTAACTCAAGTGTAGGGTCACTTGTGCCAAAAGGATCAGTCCAAGATGTGGCACACTACACCCAGTTGGGGTGGGGGGGTACCCCTTCCCAAAGTACCAGACAGGAAATGAGGTGCTTCAAGAAAAAGGGGTTCTTTATTACAATGATACAATGAGTGAGAAAGGAAACACCCACCCACACCCACACAATATAATACAAAGACAAGCCTCCATTTTGGCTGGCTCAGTAATATAAGTGGCAGATGGGAAAGGGAAAGTAACTAGGTGGAGGGGAGGGAGAGAGAGAGGGAGAGATGAGGTCAATGGGTGGCAAAAAACCCGAAGGAAGGTGGTTACCTATCCTGGCTGTTGCAAGGAGACAGCAGCTCCATAGATCCTGTGATGTTCGAGGGCGGGGATTGAGGATGACAGACCAAGGAGATGTCTGGGAGTAACCCTTAAGATGGTGCCATACAGAGTAATCTGCATGTGTCCACGTTCAATAGCAACTCAACTTGGATGGGGAAACCTGGGGCAGTTATAGGGACTTGCGCAAAGAATCAGGGAGGTGCCGGGTTTCTGAGAAAGGATTTTCAGAGATGTCTGGAGTGAAACAAGGGGAAAGCGCTAAATGGTAGGGGATGGGCGAAAGCAGTTCAGATGTTCGGAGTTTGGACCGAACTCAGTCTGTTCGGACGTCCGAACCAAATGTCCGAACTGAACTCTCAAATAACCGAACAGTTCGGTCATGTGTGGATGAGTTCAGATGCGATCGGGGACAGGAAAAATGTCTTTTCAGGGCCAAAAATTAGGTTTAGTTTCCGTTTCGGTAGCGCTATTTTTGACTGTTCGGCCAAGTTCGGCCAACCCGATCTCGGCTGAACCGAACCATCGAACCCGAACTCGGGTTTCGAACCGAACAACCGAACATCCGAACATCTGAACTGCATTCTGTTCGCCCATTCCTACTAGATGGATCTTCGAGAAACAAACGAGCATAAACACAGGGCCTTTGGTGTTTCTAAAGGAGTGAAAAAGTATCAACATAGGGCATGGGGATTTTCCAAAGAGACAGGAAGAGAATCATAGTTAGGTCAGTTTTGGAAACATGGGGTACTTAAGGACTTTTTGTGATCACACCTGGAAGGCCATTGCTAACTAGGAGTCTCAGATTTACCAGGTGTTCTTATCAAAAGGCAGGAAACCCTCTCCTCAATTGCCCCATGTCTTACTCAGGACTCCTAAATCCTTCCCTGACGCTAGACTGGTTTTGAAAGAGGGGGCTTATTTCACCTCCTGGGTTTTAGCACAGGCTGGCTCTGAACTCTTTACCCGTCATCCTGGGCCCCTCAGTTCTCTGGTTCATCCACCAAACTGCATTTTACGGGGTGCTGCTTTTCCAGGTGGGGGAAGGGGGGTCTGCTGTTTTGTAGTGAAGGGCAAACAGATCTGAGTTTGGAAATTCGGTTCGGTTCAGTTCGGAAATTCGGTTCGGAAGTTCGATTCGGTTGACCGAACTATTCAAGTTCGGTCCGAACTCTGAACTTCCGAACAAAGTTTGGAAATTCAAACCCCACTGAACTAAATGGAATATTATCTTTTAGGGATGGGAAAACAGAGTCGAGTTCAGAAATTCGGTTCAGTTCGAAAATCAAGTTTGGTTTGGAAGTTCAGTTCGGTCGACCGAACTGGTCGATTTGGGTCCAAACTCCGAACTTCCGAACCGCGTTCGCCCATCCCTACTGTTTTGTGGAAAAGGGCACCTTTGTTAACAACAGGTTAGAGGACCTAATAGCTCCCCATCCTGCCCCCAGCCCTTCCAAGAGCTCTTAAAGGGGTAACAACTGCCCATATGAGCTGCTTCAGGTGCTGGTCTTTGATGGCGGGAGTGTGTGAAAGCTGCCTGTGTGATCATTGTGGCCACCTAGCAAACCATCCATTAGAACCCCTCCCCACTCACTTCATGTGCACGTGTGCTTCATGGCTTTACCACTCAGTGGTCATGGACCCCAAAGTAGTTCAGTTGATATCTTTTATTGGACCAACATCTGTTTGTGAGAATATGCAAGCTTTGGTGCCTCACAGGACCCTTCCTCAGGCACGTAGCCTGACATAACATTATTTACAGAACAAGCCAGAACATTATTATTTATTTCATTTTTAAATTTCATTTTTACCTCGTCCCTCTCGCAAAAGAGACTTGGGGCGGCTTACAATCATAAAAAAAAAATATCACAGTATAAAAATAAATACAAAACGTATAAACAAAGATAGATAGATAGATAGATAGATAGATAGATAGATAGATAGATATACACCTATACTAAAGCCGAGACTTGTGCATAAAAATCCCCCCCGCCCCCAAATCAAGCTAACCCATCATACCCTCCCATCCTCCCTTGCCAAATGTCTGGCGGAAGAGCCAGGTCTTACAACTATGTTGGAAGACGAGATTTAGGCTGAGGCAGACCTCCACAAGAAGTTAATTCTAGAGTGACAGTGCAGTCGCTGAGAACGCCCTCCTGTCCATCTAAACTCACTAATAACATGGGACTTCCAGGAGGGTGCACGCAGATGACTACAGGGGCCACCCAGGGGGTGAGGCAGTCACTCAGATAGGCAGGGCCCAGGCCATTAAGGACTTTAAAGGTAAAGATCAACACTAGCACCTTGCATTGGGCCCAGAAAGCAAAAGGCAGCCAGTGCAGTGCTCAGAGCACAGGTGTTATGTGCTCCCGGTGGCCCTTTATTTATTTATTAATTATTAATTATTATTATTATTATTATTATTATTAACATTTATATAGCGTCGGTCATGTACCTGGCGCTGTACAGAACATAAAAATCCCAGTCAGGAGAAGGGCCACCACATTCTGCACTAGCTGCAGCTTCTGAACTGTAACCAAGGGCAGCCCCAAACACAGCACAATGCAATAGTCCAACCTCAAGGTGACAAATGTATGGATGAGAGTCACAAGATCAGAGTGCAAGACATATCGGCGTAGCTTCTTCACCACAAGTAATTGGCAAAAGGCGTTCCAGTCCACAGACAACATCTGTAGCTGTGAGTCCAAGAGCATCCCCAGACTCCGCACAGATAGAATCAAAGGAGGACAAATTCCCCCAATAACAGGGGAAACCTCCTCACCCAGATCACCGGTCCCACCAACTAACATAATCTCGGTCTTATCAGGATTGACCTTCAATCAGCTCAACCTCATCGAGGATTGGATCTCATTCAATCCAGCAATGAGACAGCAGAGTCTGGCTCAGATGAAAATGAAAGATACAGCTGGATATCATCAGCATACTGATGACATCAAATCCCCCAGCTGCACACAACATCCCCAAGTGGCTTCATATACACATTAAACAAGAGAGGGGACAAAATAGAACCCTACGGGACCACACACAGGATATCATTAGGGGACAAAGTACAGTCCCATAGCACCACCTGCTGAGATCTATCTTCAAGGTAGGAACAGAACCATTGTAAAATGGTCTGGTCCACCCCTGCCAGATCCCACAGGTGTTGTCACCAACAACTCATGGTTAACAGCATCAAAAGCCACCGATAGATCTAATAGGACCAACAGGGTCATACAACCATTGTCCAATTCCACAAGGAGGTTGTTGACCAAGGCCACAAGAGCTGTCTCCATGCCATAACCTGGGAAAAAGTCAGACTGCATGGGATCGAAAAAACGAATGCCATCCAAATGCACCTGGAGCTAATGAAACACTACCTGTTCAATAACTTTCCCTAAAAAGGGAAGGTTAGAGACAGGCCAGTAACTAGCCAGGGCATCAATGTCAAGTGATGTTTTTTTGAGGAGGGACCGGACCACAGCCTCCTTAACACAAACCGGGACCTTCTCCTCCTGCAGAGAAGCATTAATAACCTTCTCCTTCACCAGCGTCATCCCCAATGTCTCCCTGGTAGCTCTTATCAACCATGATAGTGTTGGAGAAACAGTTCCAGATGACATCAACCTTTTGCACCAACAAACCCTAATGACCACTAGGGGCATTGGGAGTAGAGATAGTGAGTTAGTGTGTGTGTCACTTTAACCTTTCTGATCTCTGCTTCTAAGCCCCCCCTTCCCCCTCTCAGGTGGGATGTGCCCAGGAAGCTCCTACTGGACTTCCTCCTTCTTCCTGACCTTTCTCCATTCCGCTCTTCTTTCTCTGACCTTCAACATGACTGGCCACCATGCTGGTGGCAGCTAGCTAGTAAGATCTAGGGATAGGCCATTCCTATCACAATGTATTTCTCAATAAAGTAGATTATTTTAATCTAGAAACAATCTCCAAGGTGTTGATTACTTCTAAGCTGTTGCTACTGAGAATTCGAGCTATTTTCTTTTGTTGGGTGTAAACTCTGCTGATGCCTAACCAGAGCTCTAACAGGTCCTGGCACAGTAGGCAGTGAAACTTTGGTTTTTGACCACTAATAAAAATTCCAACAGATAGGCAAGGATCTAATTACTCGTGGCTCAAACAGACCCCAGCACATCAGCCACATCAACAGGCATTGTCAATTGAAATTCATTCCACAAAACGTGACCAGAAAGGGCATTCCAAATCTCTGGCTCTGGCACTGCCTCCAAAATGGCAGAGTCGAATTCATGCTCAATGCAAGTGATTTTGTCCAAAAAGTACTTCAAAAACATGTCACAGCGGGCCGTGGACGAATCCGGTTCCAGGTGGAGACAGGCTGGACTAATTGGGCCTCTCACCATCTCACCTCTGAACAGCTCTGATGGACATGACCAAGCAGATGCAATGAGTGCATCAAGGAACTGTTTCTTTGCTGCCCTCACCACCATGACATAGGACTTCAAAAGTCCTCTATGCCGACCCGCATCCGATTGTCTTGGGTGTGAGTACAGTGCCACCATCATTCCAGCAGCCTCCCCTCACATTTCAGACAACCCAGGTCCTCTGTAAACCACAGGGAGCTGCAGAGCTGATGCGCTGGAAGCAGACGCCCAGGACCCACCCGATCAATGACTCCCGACAGTCAGCTGTTCCAAAAGGCCACGAGGTCATCGATGGACTGACCATCGAGATCAGCAGGTATCTCCCCCAGAGTATTCCACAACCCTTCCAGTTCCATCAATCTCCTAGGGTGGACCATCCAAACTGCTCCCACACCCCTAGTCGGGCAGGCATGCTAGGAGTAGGATGGAGGTTCACAGGAGGTAATGGTCCAACCACAGAAAGGGTGAACATAATGCACCCCAAATCATCGGACCCCCTGCCTCAAGGTCAGTTCAGAACCAATTCCAGAGTGTGCCCCCGCTCGTGTGTCAGGCCCTTCACCACCTAGAACAGGCCCATCATTGACATGACAGTCATGAATTCCTGCTCCACCCCTTGCAATCCGGCCTCGGTGTGGATATTGAAGTCCCCCAAGAAATAAGCTTAGGGGTCTTCAAAACCAGGTACGAGACCAGAGTGCCAGAGCAGACAGGAATGTTGCTGTGCAATGGGGTGCACGATACACTAGTAGAATCCCCAACCTGTCCCCTCTGACCAAATCAACCACAAGGTGGAGGCACTCTATCTCAGACTCAGCCTTCACTGAAAACCTCTGTGCGACCAAATCATCCTTAAAAACAATAGCTACGCCCCACTTCCCCGATCTTCTGGCCTGGGCTGGTGCTGGATGGAGTACCCAGCTGGAATGAGATCTGCCAAAATTGACCCAGAACACTCATCCAACCAGGTCTTTGTCACACACACGAAGTCGGCTGCCCAATCCAGAATAGCATCGTGAATTACAGATGATTTGTTGCCAACTGATCTTGTGTTACACAGCACCAGTAACAGACCTCTTCTGAGACCTTGATGACCTGGTTATCTGGGGGAAAGTGGGGAATCCCCCTGGGCAATAATTCCCCCACCCCATCACAACCCCTATTGTTGTCACCAGCCCATCCCCTGTCAGGCTCTCTACTAGGGTGGCATCCCACCCCCCTCTCACTCCCAGTCCTTTCCCCCTTAACCCGCCTCCTCTCACCGGGAGGGCCTACACCCCCGTCAACCCCAAACAAACCCGAATTAAACTTTATAGTACAAACCCCTCTCACCAGGGGCGATCACCCAGAGGAGCCACCAAGCAGTTTTCACCAGCTGAAAAATGGCCCAAACCCACCTTCCCATAGTCGCAAACAGAAAAAAAACTCTCTCTTCCCAATCACCCATTACCAATCAAATTAAAAAACCCTTAAGAACCACTAACAACCAAACCACACCTAAACCAAAATAATATCAACCCCTTGCCTAGCGCAAGCCCCAATATTCACTACCCCAAACAATTTATCAAAAGTTCCCCATGCCCCCCCCAATGCCCCATCAAGGGACACACCCAAAAGGCCCTTTAGTGCAGCCCTTTGGTGCATGGGCTGCAGCATGCAGCTGCAGCACTGTCAGGCAGCAGGCTGCTTTTGGTCCCCTTTGGCCATTCCAGTGAACCCTGCCCCCCCCTCCTCCTGTGAGGGAGAAGGGGGTAATGAACAGAACCTGGGGGCCCAGAACAGAATGTCCTCCTGGCATGGGGAAAGTCCTTGGGAGGAGCTCCCAGCCCAGACAATCCCAGCAGGAGCAGCAAGGTGGGTGGGGAGCACTGGCAGCAGTGATGATGTTGTTACAGAAATTCTGATTTGTTATGTGCCAGAGGAAGGGCCCTGTGTGGTCCAAACGCTTGCATACTCTCACCAACAGAAGCTAGCCCAATAAAAGATATCATCTGAATTACTTTGCCTCTCGTACATATGGGACCAACATGACAAGCATGCTCTCTCTCTACTTTCTCCTTTAAAAAAAGAAAAGCAAACTTAATTCAGGGTTCCAACCACCAAATAACTAATCTCATATTCTAATGTTTTCCAGTTAGATAGTTTTATACATGTGTACAACATCTTAGAATAGTATGGTCATGTTTGGAGTAAAATAATGTATTCATAATGTTGTGTGGTAACCTACAATAATAAAATATAATGAAATATAAATAAATAAAAACTATTGTAATTGTCGCTGCACCTCAGAAGGAAGACAAGGACACATTAAATGGAATTGAAAGGCTGCACTCTTTATTCCGAATCATAATAATCATGGTAATAAGCATTGTGGTATAGGCACGTCTTACCTTATAGGCAGCGACTCATGTTCACTGTGCCAAAAACTCTTAAATTTGGCAAACAGTAAAGCCAAATTCTGCAAACTCATCAAAGGGAATTAAAATGTGCATAATCATCTTGATTTGCATAATTATGCAAAATGTATACATGTGAATTTGCTTCCCAGCATGTTTTTACAACAGGTTTGACATAGACCAGATCCAGGATCCCCAACTCCCTCAACACCCAGGTTCCTCCCCAGCCCCTCAGATTCAGGACCACCACCACCACCACCCCCGACTCCTCCACAGCCTCCCAGATCCATGACCCCCCCCCCCAACTCTTCCACAGCCTCCCAGATCCAGAACACCCATCATCCCCTGATCCAGGACCTCCAAATCTCCAGGCGCCTCCGCAACCTCTCCAGATCCAAGGCCTCAACTCCCCAGGCTCCTCTCCAGATCCAGGACCCCCAACCCCCAGATCCAGGAGCCCCAACCTTCCAAGGCTCCTCTGAGGATGGGCAGCTTGGGCATAATTATGCAAAATGTATACGTGTGTTTGCTTCCCAGCATGTTTTCCCAACAGGTTTGACATAGACCAGATCCAGGATTTCCCAACCCCCTCAACATCCAGGTTCCTTCCCAACCCCTCAGATTCAGGACCACCACCACCACCACCCCAGGTCCTCCACAGCCTCCAAGATCCAGGAACCCCCCTCAACTCCTCCACAACCTCCCAGATCCAGAGCACCCATCATCCCCTGATCCAGGACGTCCAAATCTCCAGGCGCCTCCCCAGAGCAAACCATAGGGAGAGGAGACCCAGTAGGAGACACACACACACACTGACATCCCAAGCCTCTCCCAGCTCTAACACACTAGCCCCGTGTTCAGCAGCTCTCCTGCTGGCTCTTCTCTTCCCCTAGCCCCTGTCCAGTGGTTCCCCCATCAACCCGGTCCAAAGACCTGCTCCCAAACCCCCAGAAGCCCGACTTGCTTCATCCAAGTGAAAAGAAATAAAGGGGGTTCTCTGCCTTTTAGCACCCTGGTGAGACAGATTTCCCCTTTACTTCTATCGGGACCAAGTGAAAATACTACTATTAGGAGAGCGTGGGGAATTACTCCTCTTTATTCTAATGAATGAGTCTTTTGGCAATCAAATAGATCTTTTATTCAGTGAGCAACACAATTTAACATACCAATTATTATAACTAAAGCATTTGCATCTTTAACGTGTACTCCTTCACCTATCCCTAACTACATAAAACACATAAAAGCATGTATTCTTACATGTCAGAGGTCTCAGGTCTGGTCTTTCAGAAGGAGGGCAGGGCGGGGGCCCAAGAAGCTGTTGTAGAACTCCCTAGAGAGAGGAGTTCCAAAGTGGGCGGATCACCAAGCTAGTTGGCTCCCCTGAGGGATGGTAATCGAGGACCGTGAAGGCAACTTCTCTGTCTAGGAACTGGCCTTTTATGCCGTTTCCCTTATGAGTTATCCAGAGCACGGGGCTAACAGTTACACGTCAGGAAAGTTCCTCCCCTTCGCTATTCAGGTTTGGGGGTCCTTCCCTGTTCGTCACTTGTTTGGGGTTTGGCATGACCAGATTAGGTCCTGCCGGTCTTCCTTCCGGAAGAAAGACATGACCTTAGGCCATAGATCCCCCACACCCCTTATCTGAGGCGTCTCTCTGTCTGAGCAAGCCATTTTTCCCTTATTGCATTGCTTGGTTTTTATCTGCAACCTTGTTCTGGGAACGGACAGTTTTTACTAGTTCTGTTCTTACTGGGGCCTTTCCTCTTGTTGATGACAAGAATGTATCCCTGTCAGCATATTTCTCTCTCCTCCTGCCAGCCTGTTTCTTATAGTATGCATTTTTAATAATTCCTAAACTAAAAATTACTATAAAGCATATAGCAAGCAAATAAAGCATATAGGAAACTCATAGCATCCTTTCAATAGTTTTGGTTACATTTCAACAAAGGATGAGTTACAATAGCATTCAATGCCTGTTTTGGCTTATTTGTGTCAAAAGAACCACTCTTGCTTTGGTTACATTGTAGCAAGGAAATTGGCATCTTTGTTGGGCCAAAAATGATTTCACAACACAAGTCCCATGCAAAGCTTTTCTCCGCCACCGCTGCTGGTGCCATAGGTGACTGGTAACTGTTGATAATGGGGCACAGGAGTGGGAGCTGGGCAGGGCTCTAGGGGGCTTCTGAAAATTGGGGGCGGCACGTGTCCTCCGTCCTCTCCTCACATGTCGCCTATGGCTGGTACAATGCTACCTGTACACCACCACTGCAGTAGTTTCTAAGCTGTCCCCAACTAGTTCCATGTGACCACAAAAACAGTCAATCCCTTCAAGGGATGGCTGAAACTGTGAGGGACAGCACAATTTTAGGCCTCATAGTAAACATGGGTTCCTGCTTATAGGAGTTTGCTGAAGAGAATAACAGAATCACAGATCCTCAGTGGTTATTCCAGTTGCTGTGGTTTTATTTTTATTGATACAATATACACTATCTTAAACACGCTTCCTGAGAAATTAAGAATTGCCCAGACATTGGGTGTCTCGGGAGTCCTTTTAAAGAATTCCATTTTTTGAGGTCCTGTGAAGGAAAACACTATTTCAAACACTCAACGGGCAGTGCACTTTATCACTAAGCATGCTACATGACTTGACTGTATTTCTAGGCTCTTTAATGTAATCGTCCAGATGTAGTTACTCTTATGATATTTTTAAATCAACAGAGCAACATATGCTTTTGATTTATTTTGTGCACATTGACATTTCAATATAGCTGATTTACATTCAGGAGTGTGAATCAATTCAGGTAGGCAGTTGTGACGCTGTTGAATTATTAGCAGCAACAGACAAGTTCTTTATCTCATGACATCACCCTGAGAGAGTGTGCACTTAGAGAAGATCAGAATAAGGCCACAAAAAATTAGGTAATGTTCTTATGACCATTCTTAATCCAACAGTTCCCAGACTTTTCAAGCTTGTGCCACTCTTTCACAAACTTTGCCATGACATCCTGATGATGACAAAATGCCCCACATCCCAGCACAACTCTATACCTGGACAGTTGTCCCCACTCAGCCCAGCCAACCCCAAAGCCTGGATCTTCTCCCCTTCTGCCCAACCTCAGCCCTTGGGGTCCCAATGGGCAGGACCCTCTAGCTCCCTGATAATCTGCTGATCAGCAAGAAGAAGGAATGCCCTTCTCCCCATCTGTTTGCAGTGAAAGCCCCAGATCAGAGAGACCTCTGTGTGTCACTCACAACACCCTGGAGTTGTGTCTGAAACACATGGTGTCATGATGCATATGGGAAACATTACCTTAGTCTAGTTTTTAGAAGACCTTTAGTACAATAAGGTGATTGGAGACTTAAGTAAAATGAGAAAAAAAGATCCAACATGCTAATTGAGAAACGAAGGTATGGAAGTACTTACTAGATTCAGTATAGAAATGACGAATTTCTGTATTGCTGATCACTGACCAGGAATATAGAATATAGCATAGCTGACCACTGTGAAGCTGCTGCAAGAGAAGAGTGCTGCTTTTGATGGAAGGGGGGGGGGCACCTCCAGGAAAGAAGCCTTCTCTGGCTGTGACCCCCCCCCCTTTCCATCAGAAGGAGTGTTCCCATGCTCGGGAGGCTGTTTACTTTACCCCCACTCTCTCTTCTTGCAGCAGCTCCACAGCTGATTGCTGTGATGCCACTGCAAGCGGAGAGCGCTGCTTCTGATGGAAAGGGGTGTCACAGCCAGAAAAGGCTTCTTCCCTGACTGTGACTCCACTTTCCAGAAGCAGCGCTCTCCTCTTGTAGCGGCTTCACAGCGATCAACAGTGCAAGAAGGGAGAGCAGAAGTGCAAGAAGGACCTTCTCCTCTTACAGCTGCCTGAGCACACAAGCATGAGGGAGATCATGATGGACAGGGAGGTCATAGCCAGGGAAGAAGGCTTCTCTGGTTGTGAGTGACACCCCCCTCCCCTTTCCATCAAAGCCAGGGCTGGGGAGAGGGAAAGCATTGAGTGCTGCCATGTGTGGAGGCTACGGCCAGCAAATGAAATGCGGGCAAGTGGCTGCGCATTTATTAACTCTACACACTAAAAAATGTGAGTGAGGGCTGCACGGACTGAACATGGACTCCAGCGGACTAATCATCTCATTTATAAAAACCCTTAATGAAATACCTGAAGGTGTAGAAATTAGGGATGTGTGAACAGAACCGAGTTCAGAAATTCAGTTCGGTTCGGTTCGAAAATCAAGGTTGGTTCGGTTGACTGAACTATTCAAGTTTGGTTGAATTCCGAACTTCCGAACCAAGTTCCTACATTCAAAACTGGGGTTTTTTGCCTTCTGAACTGGCTCGGATTCGACCTAACAGTTCGAATTTGAGTTCGGTCCGAACTCTGAACTTCCGAATCACGTTCGCACATCCCTAGTAGAAATAGTACATGGAAAGTTTTTCTTGTACAGATTTGGCATGCATTTGACAGCCACCCATTTCATCCGTATCTTTATCAGCTTTGCTCTGTTCATCATTAGTGTTTGATTTGCCACTTCAGGGTTCTTCTATGGGTGTTTTTAAACAAGCAAGACTTTGGGGGTGGGGGTGAGCAGTGGCCGTTGAGTGGCACAGCTGCAGAACAGCCACTCTGGTGGAGTGCCTGTGAAAGGATTCTAATGGGAAGCTCCCAGTATGACCACTGCAGTCATACAGGCTGCCTCCATTCACTCTCGCAGCCACCAACTGGACCCACAAACACTACAGACAGGCACCCTATGTCCTGCCCAACTGCCCACCATGACACATGGCCACAGACACCATAGAAACACCAAGACGCAGCAGCCAGTAACCCCTTCCTGCCAATGATCTCAAGAGCCAATGCAGCTGCTGGAAGTTCTGGGCAACACTGGAGGCACATACTGGGCAGGACATGTAGGAAGTTGTTAACTGAGCTTCTGTCCCCCATGCTGTTGGCTCTTCTCTTGTGCGTCACATGGGGGGATTTGTTGTCCTTTGAGCCAAAGCAGTTTTGTACTTCACATGCACATTCTTTAACAGCTCCTGGAAGGGCTGTGGGCAAGACCAGGGAGAGGACCAGGCTGCGCAGCTGTCTGCTGGTGTGGGTGGCCACCCCAGCATGCGGTTTTTTGGCTTGCCCTGCACGGGGCACTCCAGATTTTTTTTGGCAGTGATCCATGAGTGGTCATGAGAGGGTGCTGCATGGCTCTCAGGAGCATGCATCTTCCTTGCTCCGCCTTCAGACAGGCATTTGGATGTGTGGTTGCTGGGTAGTAGCATCTTGTTTGAGAACACCCTGTGAGGTATGTTGCTCATATTCCTCTTCACAGTTTCTGTGGAGCAATACCTATGGTGCTTTGTTTGATCCAATACACAGGTTAGGTTTATTGTTCTGACCGTTAGGCCATGACAAATAAAACACCAATTACAAACAAACATAAAACAGTTATCAAATAGTTTACAATACATAATAATCTCTAAACAAATTTTAACCATACCATGAACATATTGCCAAACAGGTATCAGTAATGAAATAGAATCTGGAATTAATCATATCAGTCCCCCCCACCTTTAATTTTACTGCCTGTGCTCTCAACCTTATTGCCACAGAGGCAAAAGAGGCAACTGCCAATGTAACCTCTGCCTGCTTATTGGCAAACAAAAAAACCAACAATCGGAGATTTGA
>QEPC01013943.1:1027607-1047582 GCA_003113815.1 Sphenodon punctatus
CCCCTGCGCTCCTAGGAGAGGGGGGAGGGAGTTTATGGGGCGAGACAACCCCCCACCGCCTGAATTTTCGGAGGAGGGTATTTGCACAGAACTCAGCTGTTATGAGTGAATTTAGGATTTCCACTCCATGACTATGAGCCACTCTTTATTGATTGCCATCTTTTAGACGGTAGCTATAGTGAGAGTGGTTTTTAAAATCTATTTGGAGCAACAATTGATGAGCACTTTGGGGAGAAAACGATGTAATCAAGATAACTCAAGCCACAATCTAGCAGTTTCTAGGGCCTCAAGGGTAGGAGGGAGAAATTATTTTTACAGAAACATAATCAACCTGAAAAAATTATGTTGAATTTGATAAATTCCACAGCCTATCTATCATTCAATAACAGCAAGCACTGGTTAACATTTTGGAAATGACAACTAACTCACATCCTTTAATAACAATCATCCATTACAATGAAATGCCTAACAAAAATGAGGTTGATATGAATTAAAATAAATGGATCTTCTGATACTTGCTCACAGTACAATTACTTAGCAATTTGCTTTTCAACTATCATCTGAGTCCATTTAACCCAACTGGAGATGCTATTACTGATAGCTAAGTGAATACATTAAGGCTTAGGTGAAATGATAGCTTGTTGGGTTTCACGACAACAGCACACAATTCTATTCTACTCTTCTCCACCCCCTTCTTTTGCTAAAACAGCTAGACTAACAGAAAATTAAATGTAAAGAATATCAGCTTGAAACCAAGAACATAGAAGGTAAAATGATATAAATTACATTCCATTTCCTCAAGCATGCACCTTCTACATTTTCACTAGCAATTAATTTAACTTTTTAAAAGTAATACTGGTTTTTAATAGAAACACATAGGCAATTTCTGCAATAATAGCCCTATATTTTCTGTTTATAGTTCTGGATTAATAGTCTGCTTTGATGCTCGTTAAAAGAAATATCTGATGGTTTTCTTCCCTTCTATTTTTTCTAATGAATTAACAGAGACAGGAGTTCATTTTAGTCTGTTATTTCTTAATTGGGCTAAGACAATTACATATGTTGAGAATTAATAGCAAAATAAATCTCTTGCCTTAGATCTTTTAGGATCTTTAGGCCTTTTAATGTGGCCATAAAAGAAAATCTGTTTGCCAGCCATCACTAACAAACTTGGAAACTGACCTCTTCCAATATTAGCAGCAATCCCTAACTAACTATAATATGTGAAGTGTCTCCAATCTAGTAAAATACAGGAATACAACAGGCAGCCCCTATCCTGGACGCCCGACCCTATTCCTACCTCCACCCACACAGATTTAAAGTAATCTTCATTACAGCAAAGGAAAAATAACTCCTACTGTTTGAAAGAAGCTGGGATGACTTTCCTATTTAAGCTAATCTATGTGAAGGTATATTGAGTACATTACAAAGATGTCAGTGGTTTTGGCTTGGTTTTCTCTTTCGTCTTTACAGTATATGTCTGTAACGCTTCTGAAATAGTTCTTTACTTTTATGGCTTCTGAGCTGGCATTATATATGATCACAGTAATATCCTATTTAAGTGAGAGCATTAACAGAATCGAAGTAAGCCTGCCCTGAAAATGGCCTAGCGGCTAATGGAGAGACACTATGTTGAGGCCAAGGCATTAATTCTGGAAGTGGTGGCCCAATAACCAAGCACAAACTCAGGTTCCTATTGCTGTTAGTGCAACTAAATTTAAAATCTTAAATGAGTAATCAAAAACATATACACGCAGAATTGGTATTATCGGCTTTTATACGACAAGATGAATAAGAGCACTGGTGCCTGGAGAATAAACTCTAGTAACCTTAGTTTTGAAAAGTAATAAACCTTAAAAATTAAGGGCTAGACGGTGCCCAATCCTCTTTAAGTGTGAAAGGAGATATGGGAGATAAGGAGAAACAACACCTGGATGCCACCCTCCCAGACAAACCAAGCTGGACAGACCCTCTCTCCTCACCTGAACTGGTGTTTTCCCTTGTTCTGGGCAGTCAAACAAAGAGGAGGGGAAAGGGGGGGATAGAGTTCAAGCCGTTTTGGACCCTCTATACCCCACTTTTTTGTGGCGGATATCAGGCATGGAACCATTGCTGCAAGAAAAGTACTGATTTAAAAAGCAACCTAAAAGCAAAAATGCAAAGTATAATAAGGAGCTAATTACTACGTTGGCTGGGGGCAGGCAAAGGCTAGTGGCTTTGAGGCTAGGTTGGGGGCCTGTCACCTGCCCATTTTCCTAGTGCGACCCCTTTATGGTCAGGAAACCACTGGCCTGGCCAGCAGCATTCTAGGCAGCTCAAGGGTTGCATGCCTGCAGAAAAATACTGTGTATGGTTTCATTGACTACTATGTAGCACATGGATGCCCAGAGGGCCTGTTACTTTGTTAATCCTTGATAGGGATAGGCGAACGCAGTTTGGAAGTTTGGAGTTCGGCCCGAACTCGGCCTGTTCGGATGACCGAACACGAACACACCGAACCGAACTCAATTCCGAACTTTGAAATGACCAAACACTTCGGTGAGTTCGGATTGCACTTGGGTGAGTTCATGTGCCAAAAAAGTGTCACTGGAAGGTCAAACGTGACAGGGAAGGGGAGTCAGCTGAGGAGCAGACTTCTAGGCACCAGGGGTGGAGAGGCTTGGAGTAGCAGCCAGCCTGCCCAATCACCATCCCTTTTTGCCTCAGACCACCGGCTTCGCAGTCTGCGATTGGCCATGGGCTAGGCTGCATGGAGCCAATGGGACTTGCGATGAGGCAGGCGCAGCAAATAACAAAACTGTCTGCCTCCCCCCTTCCCAACACCTTCTGAACTAGTCACTGTTCCTGAACAGCAGGCGTTTCAGAAGGTTCCCTGTCCCAGCAGTTCCCAGCTACCCAATCCATTGCCATCCTCCTCCCATTTCATCCATCCAACCCATCTACCTACCCCCATATTCTCATTTATTAAGCTTAGCTTAGATAGATTTAGTGGTTATTTTTTTGTTTTTACCCCTCCCTGTGTTCCCTGTGTTCAATCTTCCTCCCTCCCTCCCCCCTCCATTGAATCCTTTCCCTCTCCCATATATTCCATTCCTGATTCCCTTCCCCTGTTTTTTAATTTAGAGTAGATTATTAAATTGATTTAGGTTTCCTTTCAGTTTTGTACCCCTCCTTGTGTTGTTTCTCCCCGATAGATAGATAGATAGATAGATAGATAGATAGATAGATAGATAGGATAGATTAGAGACAGTAGACAGTTGTAGTAGTTAGCTTAGTGATAGAGACAGCATTTAATGATTTAGTTTTATTGTTTGTAGGAGTAGGCCTGTGTGCTTATTAGATAATCCGTTTAGTTCATAGTATTTAGAATAGTTAATAGCAGTTAGATTTAGTGTAGATAGGTATATATATAATATTAGCTAAAAAAATTAAATAATTTAAAAAAAAAAACCCATATAAAAACCTTATTTTGGAGGGAGAAATAGAGAAGGGAAGGAGTGGCCGGTCTATTGCCCGTAGGGGAGGCAATGGGGCACATGCCAGAGGTGGGAGGGGCCATGCCAGGGGAGTGGCAGCAGGCAGCAGCAGTAGCCAGAGCACATCACCCCGCCCCCAAACTCAGCAGGCCTGCTTTAGGGCAACAGGCTTGAGCAGCTCAGCATCGTCTCCTGGCAGTGCCCTCCTCCACTGCCACGCAGGGCACTGGAAGACCTGCAGGACTTGAGGCTGCCTTTTTCTCTGCTGCTGGTTGTGCTGGAGCAGGTGCTGGTGCAGCTTCCGATGTTCCTCCAGGGCCACCAATGTCCTCCACTGTCGAGCTGATACCCAGAAGTCCAGAGCTGGTGGATCCCACCCCGGCTGCTAGAGGCAGGAACCGATCCCTGGTCAATGTTAGTAGGAAGAGGAGTAGCAGTAGCAGCAGCACTACCAGTTACAGAGGGGGGCACAGGGAGAGTGCCAGCAGCATGGCGGGCACGGGCAAGCTAGCCTCAGGGTCCTAGTACTCCCCTTCACGGGACATCCCCGTGATCGTGGACAGTGAGTCAAAGGCAGACACTAGTGCCACAGAGGAGCTTTCTGTAGCTGAGGCAATGTCTGACCCTCTCCCAGAGCTGTGTTGCCAGTGCCACCAAGCTCTCCCCCCTCCCAGCAGCACTGGCAGGAGTGCGTCCACTAGGGTTGGCAAGAAGGCAGGAGGGGGGAAAAATCCTCAGTCTGGGATCATTTTAAGCTGGTGTGGGCAGATGATCCCAGAGAGGTGAAGTGCACGCTGTGCAATAAGGTGGTGAAGCGTGGGCAGGTGCTCACCAACCTTGGCACAACTGCAATGGCGTGGCACCTCAAGGCATCCCACAGTGCTCTGTTTCTCAGCAGGAAGTCAGGGGAAGTGGATGCCAGCGGGTTCCCGACTGCAGCGTCCAGTCACCCAGCTCCTTCAGTGGGCCAGTGTCTTGCACCAACTGCTGCTGCTTCTAGCAGCAGGAGCAGTATGGGGGCAGAACAGTAGCAGGAGTCCCCAGCAGCGCCATCAGTCCACCATGGAGGAGATGGGGTGGGAGGATCTTACCAACCCATCATCAGGATGCTGTGGCACTGACTTCCAAGCGAAAGCCAAGCGCCTGTTGGCAGAAATGATTGCCTTGGATGGCCAGTCCTTGTCAATTGTGGAGGACAAGCACTTCCAGCGACTGATTGGGTTCCTGGCCTCCAACTTTAAGATGCCTTCCCGCTCCACCCTGAGTCAGACCATGGTGTCACAGCTCTACAGGGCTCTGATGGAGCGAGTGAGGGAGCTGCTGGCAGGGGCTGGGGGAGGGGCACGGTCCAGTTCACCACCGACCTGTGGTCCACCAGAAACACCAAGCACACCTACCTGTCAGTGACTGCACACTAGTGGCAGGACCCAGAGGCAGTGCTTGGCAGTGGCAGGAGGGGACCTGAAGCAGGGTATAGGTGGATCCTGCTTCAGGCACAAGTCATGGACAGCGCCCATACCTTGAGGAACCTCGAGGCAGCCTTGGCCACCATGGTGAGGCAGTGGGTCATGCCAGACACAGCCTTCACCAAGGGGTGTGTGGTCACGGACAACGCAGCCAATATACTAAAGGCAGTCCATGATGGGGGCTTCACAAGCATCCCTTGCGCTGCACACACCATCCATCTTGTGGTGAAGGATGCTCTGGACTTGGGGGAGAAGGGGATGGAGCCAGGCAACCTTAGCTCCCTGGTTGAGTGGGGAAGGAAGCTGGAGGGCTTCTTCAACTGCAGCATGAAGGGCAGCAAGCTCTTCCGGGAGAAGCGGGCTGAGCAAGGGTCCCCAGTGCACACGGTGGTCCAGGATGTCTCCACCAGGTGGAATTCCACCTTCCTGATGCTCAAGCGGCTTCTTGAGCAGAAAGCCACCCGGCATCAGGTGAAACTGGAGACAGACATTGAGGCACCTCCAGGATACAACAGGTAGGAATGGGAGATGATTCCTCAGACGGTCTTCATCCTGAGACCATTCCTGGCTATGATGGAGACCGTGAGCAGCTACACCACCACCCTCAGCCAGGTGACCCTGCTGGTTCATAGTCTCAATAGGAGCCTGTACAAGATTCTCGGGGGGCCATATTGTGGCCCTCTCAGCAGGAAGCTCTGCAATGAGGTGCTTGACCTGTCACGGAAGCTGAATGCGGGGCTGAGTGCGTGCTTTGACGAGTTCCTGCACTGGGAGGAATATGTCCTGGCAACCATGCTGAACCCCAGGATCAAGGGCAGCATGGCACGTGGGACTGCGGTCTATGGCCTCTGGAAGGTTGCACTGGTGCAGAAGGTCTGGCAGACAGAACGGGCTATTTTTATTTTATTTATTTATTTATTTAAAATGTATATCCCACTCCTCCTGCCCACAGGGAAGCCTGGGGCAGTGAACAACATTCAATAATATATTTTTTTTAAAGTTAAACATTTAAAAAAAAATTAAAATACAATACAATGTGGGGAACCTCCCCACCCCTCGCCAAAAGCCTGACGGAACCACCAGGTCTTACATATACGCCGAAACAGCAGGAGAGTGGGAGCCAACCAAGCCTCCTCCGGGAGCGAATTCCATAGCACAGGGGCGGCCACCAAAAATGATCTAACATTGGTGGCCACCCGTCTCACCCGGGGTACCTCCAAAAAGGCTCTCACGGATGATCTCAAGGGTCGCACAGGCACATGGCGAGTGAGGCGGTCCCACAGATAAGCAGGGCCCTGGCCATGAAGGCATTTGAAGGTTAAAACCAGCACCTTGAACCTGGCCTGGTGCTTTCTAGGCAGCCAGTGCAGAGCCCGGAGCACTGGTGTCATGTGCTCCCTGTGACCCGCCCCTGTAAGGAGACGGGCCACAGCCTTCTGCACCAGTTGCAGCCTCCAGACCAGCTCCTCAGGCAGCCCCATGTAGAGCGTGTTGCAGTAATCCAGCCTCGAGGTGATGAAGGCATGGATGACAGTGGGGAGGTCGGAGTCGGAGAGATACGGCCAAAGCTGCTGGACAAGATGTAACTGCCGGAACGCACTCCCCGCCACGGCCACAACCTGAGATTCAAGGTTGAGCTGCGAATCGAGGAGCACACCCAGACTCCGCACTTGAGAGACCATAGGAGGGCGAACCCCCCCCCCAACAAGAGGAGATTCAACCACCCCCAGGTCCCCCAAGCCCTCACCCACCAACATCACCTCCGTCTTGTCAGGATTCAATTGCAGATGGATTGACCTCATCCAAGCCCCCACAGCTGACAGGCACTGGGAATATAAGGAGACTGCATGGCTTGGGTCGATGGAAAAGGAGATGTAGAGCTGAGTGTCATCAGCATTCTGATGACACTGCATGCCCTGCAAACCCCCTCACGGTCTCCCCTAATGGCTGCATATAGATGTTAAACAAGAGGAGGGACAGAATGGCACCCTGCGGGACTCCACACGTGAGGTCCCTGGGGGAAGACATACACTCCCCCAAGACCACCCAGTGAGTTCTCCTGGCCAGGAACGAACAAAACCAGTCCAAGACCATTCCGGCACGGTCCCGCAGGCGAGTCACCAACACCTCATGATTGACTGTGTTGAATGCAGCCAAACAGACTAGCAGGACCAATAAGGTCTGACGACCCTGGTCCAACGCCAGACGTATATCTTCAACCAAGGCCACAAATGCCGTCTCCGTACCATACCCAGGCCGAAACCCAGACTGGGAGGGATCAAGGAAACTGGTGCGGTCCAGATGTTCCTGGAGCTGCCGTGCCACAGCCCGTTCAATAACCTTCCCTAAAAAGGGAAGGTTAGAGACCGGCCGATAACTGGCAGGAGCATCAGCGTCAAGAGATGGTTTCTTGAGCAGGGGTATAACCACAGCCTCTTTTAGGCAGTCAGGCACCCTGCCCTCCTGAAGGGAGACACTAACAACCCCAGCCATCAACAGCCGTAATGTCTCCTGGCTAGCTTTCACCAGCCAGAACGGGCATGGATCTTTCTCACAAGTAGTGGCATGAACAGATCCCAACAAGGACTCCACATCGGCAGGCGCCACCATCTGAAACTGATCCCACAAAACAGGACAGGACGGGGCATCCATAGCCCCAAGAAGATCCTCTGCAATAACTGCGGAACTGAAATCGTGACGGATGCGAGTGATCTTATCTACAAAGTACTCAATAAACCGATCACAGCGGTCACTGGATTGCTCCAGGTCCAGGCAGAGACAGGCAGGACTGACCAAATCTTTCACCACCCAGAAAAGCTCCACTGGACGTGACTTTGCAGATGCAATAAGAGCAGCAAAGAACTGCTTCTTTGCTGCCTGCACCACCACAGTATAGGCCTTTAAACTGCTCTTATGCTGCGATCGATCATACTGGTCGTGAGTCCGGCACCACCATCACTCTAACCACCTGCTCTCCCGTTTCAAACACCGCAGGCCCTCAGTAAACCAAGGAGACCTGTGGGACACTCAGGAGGGCAGCAGATGCCTGGGAGCCACTCTGTCAATGGTCTCCGCCAACAAGGTGTTCCAGAAGGCTACGAGATCAACAACAGAGCGGGTGTCAAGGTCCAGGGGAAACTCCCCCAGAGCATTCCGGAACCAATCTGGTTCCATAAGTCTCCGGGAACGGACCGATCTAATAGGTCCTGCACCCTGTCTGGGGCTAACACTCACCAGGATGCATGCCTTAAGGAGGTAATGGTCAGACCATGACAAAGGCACTACCCCCTTTACTTCTACTAACTGACCCCCCGCCTCAAGGCAGGTGCATAAAATCAAATTCAATGTATGTCCCTCCTCATGTGTGGGGCCACAGATGATTTGGGACAGGTCCACGGTTGTCATGGAGGCCATGAACTCATGCCTCGCTCCTCCAAGATCGGTGTCAGTGTGGATATTAAAGTCCCCCAGAACCACTAATCTTGGGGTCCGGAGGATCACATCTGACACCAGATCAGCAAGAGCATGTAGGGATGCCTCCGGACAGCTGGGTGCACGGTACACAAGCAGCACCCCTTGTCTGTCCCCAGCCAAATCGAACACAAGTTGGAGGCACCCAACACCTGGTGGAGCCTGCACCGGATATCTCCTAAAAGACAATGCATCCTTGATAACAATGGCTACACCGTCTCCCCATCCCTCCAGCCGAGGTTGATGCTGCACAGAGAGCCCAGCTGGAACAAGATCGGCCAAGATAGGGCTCGATTCATTGTCCAGCCAGGTCTCTGTAATACACACAAGGTCGGCGTTCCACTCCGGGATTGACTCCCAGATGGTAGATTACTTATTGACAACCAACCTTGCGTTAAGCAGCACCAGACCAAGGCCTGGGGTCTCCTGGGCCTCGACCCACAACCTACCTGCATGGGGGGTCGAGAGGGGAATGGGCACAAGGCACCGCTTCCTCCTCACTGATGGAACAAACCTCCCCATTGGACCCATATCTCCACCGACCCCTAACAACCCCGATAGCTGTGGAACCCCTCCCCTCCTCAGAGAACCCCTTTAGACATCCTTCCTCCATAGGCTGCCCCAACAGGCTGACGAGAGGGACCCCACCCCCCTGAACCCCTTTCTACCCGCCTCTGCCACCGGCAGGCAACCCTCCTCCCCGGAGGGTCGCCCCTGCTCACACAAGGTGTTCCCCTCCACACCACCCTCTAACGTCCCTCTCCTGACACCAGAGGGAGGTCAACAACCCCCGACACCACACCCGAACCCCCAAAATTCCAGCCCTGCAGCAGGACACCCCTGGGGATGATGGGAGTGGGAGCAATGACCCCTTCCAGTCATCTGGGTCTATTCCTGCCCCCAGCCCTAGCGGTAGCAGCAGCAGCAGGACCCCTGCAGTAGCACCAGCAGCAGGATAAGCAGCAGCAGGACCCTTACTGCCAGAAGCTCCTCCTTTGTGCAGGACACTTTGGGGAGCATGGGACCCAGCACAGAAGGGCAAGCAGCATGGCTGAGGGCAGTGGGGCAGGTGGTGCCCACCCAGAGCTACCAGAGGGAGTATGATGGTGCCTCAGCAGCAGTGGAGACCTACCTGGAGGAGGAGCCATGCATTGATCCCAGCAGTGATCCCTTGGCCTACTGGGCTGGCAAGGCCAACATGTGGCCAGCCCTGTTGAAAGTGGTCAAGGGTATCCTGTCCTGCCCACAAACCAGCGTCCCAGCGAGAGGATGTTCTCCATCGCGGGGACATTTGCGCCCCGCACCGTCTGAGACTGCGGACCAAGTTGGTGAAGCAGTTGCTGTTCCTGAAGGTGAACCTTCCACTGCTGGCATTCCCCAAGCTGCCCCTGGATAAGGAGTGATGGTGCAGTGGCACACGCCATCCCATGCCAGAGGCAGTCTTGGGATGGGGCTCCTCCTCCTCAATCTGGGTTAGGGCTACTGCTCCTGTGCTGCTGAGGTGCTGTCCCTCTCTCCCAATTCCTGGCACCCGCCCTGCCCTGCCCCGCTCTCTCTCTCTCTCTCTCTCTCTCATACTAGATGGCCTCGGCCGCCTTATCTAACTGACCTCATGACGATGGGTTGCATTGGGAAACAAACTGTAAGCCTGTGAGCCAGCCTGTGGCTACACGATCTCAGCCCGCCTCAGCCTGTAAAAACCTGTCTGCCCTACGGCTCCCATGTCACGCTTCCTGTCTGCCCACCCAGCTTGCCGCCAAGCTCAAAGCATGCCTCAGTCCGCCTTCCTGCCTCCCATGCCACGTTGCCTGTCTGCCCGCCCAGCTTTCTGCCAAGCTCAAAGCATGCCTCAGTCTGCCTTCCTGCTTCCCATGCCACGCTGCCTGCCTGCCCACCTGCCCAGGTTGCAGAGTTCAAACCCTGCCTCAGTATGCCTGACTGCTGCTCATGCCACGCCACCTGACTGCCTTCCCTGGCAACCAACGTCTGCTGGTGCTAGTGCCAATGGCCCCCAGGCCAGGCCTATATGCTGTCTGTGCAAAGGGTTCTCTACCCTGGTAACCAATGTCTGCTGGTGTTATGGCCAATGGTCCCTAGACCAGGCCTATATGCTATCTGTGCCAAGGGTTCTGTACCTTGGCAACCAATGTCTACTGGTGCTAGTGCCAATGGCCCACAGGCCAGGTCTATATGCTGTCTGTGCCAAGGGTTCTGTACCCTGGCAACTTAAACCAATGTCTGCTGGTGCTAGTGCCAATGGCCCCCAGGCCTATATGTTCTCTGTGCCATGGGTTCTGCGCCCCGGCAATCCAATGTTTGCTGCTGCCGCCAATGCAGCCCATGCTTTCTGTGCCACGGGTTCTGGGGCCCGTCATTCCACTCACAGAAAGGCATCGTTCAACTGCATCAAGAAACAGCCACTCCAGTCCCAGGACCCACCATCAGGGTTCTGGGGCCAAGTTACAGGCAGGGAGGGCTGTGGCCAATATCTACAAGCTGCCACTCTTCTAGCCCCAGGCCCCACCATCATGGGTCTAGGGCCATCATTCCTCACAAAGAGGCATTGCCATTTCACCGCATCAAGATACAGCCACTCCAGCCCCAGGACCCGCCATCAGTGTTCTGGGGCCAAGTTACAGGCAGGGAGGGCTGTGGCCAATATCNGCACGGTACACAAGCAGCACCCCTTGTCTGTCCCCAGCCAAATCGAACACAAGTTGGAGGCACCCAACACCTGGTGGAGCCTGCACCGGATATCTCCTAAAAGACAATGCATCCTTGATAACAATGGCTACACCGTCTCCCCATCCCTCCAGCCGAGGTTGATGCTGCACAGAGAGCCCAGCTGGAACAAGATCGGCCAAGATAGGGCTCGATTCATTGTCCAGCCAGGTCTCTGTAATACACACAAGGTCGGCGTTCCACTCCGGGATTGACTCCCAGATGGTAGATTACTTATTGACAACCAACCTTGCGTTAAGCAGCACCAGACCAAGGCCTGGGGTCTCCTGGGCCTCGACCCACAACCTACCTGCATGGGGGGTCGAGAGGGGAATGGGCACAAGGCACCGCTTCCTCCTCACTGATGGAACAAACCTCCCCATTGGACCCATATCTCCACCGACCCCTAACAACCCCGATAGCTGTGGAACCCCTCCCCTCCTCAGAGAACCCCTTTAGACATCCTTCCTCCATAGGCTGCCCCAACAGGCTGACGAGAGGGACCCCACCCCCCTGAACCCCTTTCTACCCGCCTCTGCCACCGGCAGGCAACCCTCCTCCCCGGAGGGTCGCCCCTGCTCACACAAGGTGTTCCCCTCCACACCACCCTCTAACGTCCCTCTCCTGACACCAGAGGGAGGTCAACAACCCCCGACACCACACCCGAACCCCCAAAATTCCAGCCCTGCAGCAGGACACCCCTGGGGATGATGGGAGTGGGAGCAATGACCCCTTCCAGTCATCTGGGTCTATTCCTGCCCCCAGCCCTAGCGGTAGCAGCAGCAGCAGGACCCCTGCAGTAGCACCAGCAGCAGGATAAGCAGCAGCAGGACCCTTACTGCCAGAAGCTCCTCCTTTGTGCAGGACACTTTGGGGAGCATGGGACCCAGCACAGAAGGGCAAGCAGCATGGCTGAGGGCAGTGGGGCAGGTGGTGCCCACCCAGAGCTACCAGAGGGAGTATGATGGTGCCTCAGCAGCAGTGGAGACCTACCTGGAGGAGGAGCCATGCATTGATCCCAGCAGTGATCCCTTGGCCTACTGGGCTGGCAAGGCCAACATGTGGCCAGCCCTGTTGAAAGTGGTCAAGGGTATCCTGTCCTGCCCACAAACCAGCGTCCCAGCGAGAGGATGTTCTCCATCGCGGGGACATTTGCGCCCCGCACCGTCTGAGACTGCGGACCAAGTTGGTGAAGCAGTTGCTGTTCCTGAAGGTGAACCTTCCACTGCTGGCATTCCCCAAGCTGCCCCTGGATAAGGAGTGATGGTGCAGTGGCACACGCCATCCCATGCCAGAGGCAGTCTTGGGATGGGGCTCCTCCTCCTCAATCTGGGTTAGGGCTACTGCTCCTGTGCTGCTGAGGTGCTGTCCCTCTCTCCCAATTCCTGGCACCCGCCCTGCCCTGCCCCGCTCTCTCTCTCTCTCTCTCTCTCTCATACTAGATGGCCTCGGCCGCCTTATCTAACTGACCTCATGACGATGGGTTGCATTGGGAAACAAACTGTAAGCCTGTGAGCCAGCCTGTGGCTACACGATCTCAGCCCGCCTCAGCCTGTAAAAACCTGTCTGCCCTACGGCTCCCATGTCACGCTTCCTGTCTGCCCACCCAGCTTGCCGCCAAGCTCAAAGCATGCCTCAGTCCGCCTTCCTGCCTCCCATGCCACGTTGCCTGTCTGCCCGCCCAGCTTTCTGCCAAGCTCAAAGCATGCCTCAGTCTGCCTTCCTGCTTCCCATGCCACGCTGCCTGCCTGCCCACCTGCCCAGGTTGCAGAGTTCAAACCCTGCCTCAGTATGCCTGACTGCTGCTCATGCCACGCCACCTGACTGCCTTCCCTGGCAACCAACGTCTGCTGGTGCTAGTGCCAATGGCCCCCAGGCCAGGCCTATATGCTGTCTGTGCAAAGGGTTCTCTACCCTGGTAACCAATGTCTGCTGGTGTTATGGCCAATGGTCCCTAGACCAGGCCTATATGCTATCTGTGCCAAGGGTTCTGTACCTTGGCAACCAATGTCTACTGGTGCTAGTGCCAATGGCCCACAGGCCAGGTCTATATGCTGTCTGTGCCAAGGGTTCTGTACCCTGGCAACTTAAACCAATGTCTGCTGGTGCTAGTGCCAATGGCCCCCAGGCCTATATGTTCTCTGTGCCATGGGTTCTGCGCCCCGGCAATCCAATGTTTGCTGCTGCCGCCAATGCAGCCCATGCTTTCTGTGCCACGGGTTCTGGGGCCCGTCATTCCACTCACAGAAAGGCATCGTTCAACTGCATCAAGAAACAGCCACTCCAGTCCCAGGACCCACCATCAGGGTTCTGGGGCCAAGTTACAGGCAGGGAGGGCTGTGGCCAATATCTACAAGCTGCCACTCTTCTAGCCCCAGGCCCCACCATCATGGGTCTAGGGCCATCATTCCTCACAAAGAGGCATTGCCATTTCACCGCATCAAGATACAGCCACTCCAGCCCCAGGACCCGCCATCAGTGTTCTGGGGCCAAGTTACAGGCAGGGAGGGCTGTGGCCAATATCCAGAAGCTGCCACTCTAGCCTCAGGACCCACCATCATGGGTCATGGGTCATTCCACTGCATCAAGAAGCAGACACTCCAGCCCCAGGTCCCACCGGCAGGGCTCTGGGGCCTACATTACTGGCAGGGAGGGCTGTGGCCAATATCTACAAGCTGCCACTTTATCCCCAGGACCCACCATGATTGGTCTGGGGCCATCATTCCTCGCACAGAGAAAGAATTTTCATCTACATCAAGAATCAGCCACTCCAGCCCCAGGACCCAACATCAGGGCTCTGGTGCCTACGTTTCTGGTGCCGTCATGAGTCTGGGGCCATCATTCCTCACACGGATATGATGTCATTCCACCACATCAAGAAGCACCCACTCCAGCCCCAGGACCCACCTTTGGGGCTCTGAGGCCTACGTTACTGGCAGGGAGGGCTGTGGTCCATATCTACACGCTGCCACTCTAGCCCCAGGACCCACCATCATGGGTCCGGGGCCATCATTCCTCGCACATTGCACTGTCATTCCACCGCATCAAGAAGCAGCCACTCCAGTTCCAAGACCCGCCATCAGCTCTCTGGGGCCTACGTTACTGGCAGGGAGGGCTGTGGCTAATATCTACAAGCTGCCACTCTTCTAGCCCCAGGACCCACCATCATGGGTCCGGGGCCATCATTCCGCTCACAGTGCACTGTCAATCCTGCTGTTGCTGTAGTGCTGTCTGCTGTGCCACGGGTACTGTGCCCTGGCAATCCAATGTCTGCCGCTGCTGCCAATGCTCCCTAGCTGTCTGTGCCACGGGTTTTGCCCCAGCAACCCAATGTCTGTAGCTGCTGGTGGTATTCTTACGTCAGCCATTTGCTCCTCAATCTTGTAGATGACAATAGCTCGGATGAGTGCGCCGGCAGAGAGGGGCTGGGTGAACATTACAATGGGGTGGAATGGGAGATTCTGTACCCAACTCCCTTTTGATCAGCTGTGGGAAACAGAGACTATCGGCGATTGTCCATCCCGTCGCAACAACGCTCGCCTATCTCTTAGGATCGACTGTTCATGTTCGCACATCCCTACAGATCACATTCTGAATCCTCTCCAATTCACAGATTTGACCGATGGCACATATCTGGTTGTGCCACCTTCATTCAATGCTGAGTTCCTTGAGGATTTCTGCAGTGATGATGTACTCCGTTTGCTTGCCTTCTGATGATTTGGAGCTCACCCAGGATGATCTCAATCCTAAAAGAATCTTAAACTTCTCCTAGAGTCCAGGATCCTTGTTCTGTGGCTTTGCCATGGTTACAAAAAAAGTGCCATGGAACTTCCACCCTCTCCAGCCAGCAGGCCTCTGCCCCTGCCCAGCCCCCTTACCCCTGTCCCCTCATCATTCTTAGCCTGGACCTCAATGCTCTTGGACTTTAAGGTGCTGATGACTCCCATGCATGGGGCCATCAATAAAGTATGTCACGCAAGGCGTGCAGATTAACAAAGATGTGCCAATGGGTAACAATCGGGGGTGAGGGGGATTGGTCATGTGACATTATACCCATATGTTTGTGTCTCCATCACAGTTAGTTAGTATGTGGGTATTTAGGTACGTGACTAGGTGTGGGTGGGGAGTTTTACTTGCTTTCCTGTCTCTAGACCTCCTCCCATTTGCTGTCAGTCTCCAGACCTCCTCCCATTTGCCGTCATTTCACTCACAGAGATGGCCCCCAGGCCTTGGCCTATATTCTATCCGTGCCAAGGGTTCTGTACCATGGCCACTAATGTCTGCTTTTTCCAGTGCCAATGGCCCCCAGGCCAGGTCTATATTCTGTCTGTGCCATGATGCCATGGCATCAAGAAACAGGTGCTGCTGCCAGGCTTTTATGCTGTCTGTGTCAAGGGTTCTGTACCCCAGGTTGCCGCCAAACTCAAAGCCTGCCTCAGCCTGCCTTCTTGCCTCTCATGCCAAGGTGCCTGTTTGCCCACCCAGGTTGCTGCCAAGAGAGAGAGAGAAAGTCCACCCACTGCTTGAAGGAGAGACAGACACGATACCACCCATGCTGTCACCTGCACTATATGGCCAGAGAGAGAGAGGTTCCCAGCTAGAACGAGGGAGNATGCTGTCACCTGCACTATATGGCCAGAGAGAGAGAGGTTCCCAGCTAGAACGAGGGAGATGGGGGTTGGAGGGGGAAAGGTAGGTGTATCCAGCTACCCTGGCTGCCACCTGCCAGAACCAGGAAGAACTCCCATCTGTGCTCAAGCGTCCAATGCCCATTCCCCACATCCAGGATGCAACAAACCTACCATAATGAGATGGAATATAACACCCAACATTTTATATGTGCCTGCCTGCCTGCCTGCGTTCCTGTATCTGCTGCTACCACGAACTTCAGTACATAGGGATAAAAGATTGGACAGGTCAAATGAAGCTCGTAAAAAGAAATACAACAACTTTTATTAAAACTATTTACGTAACAACAAAACAAAACAACAACAACAACATTCTAAAAACCAAAAGCAAACATTCAAAGGAAACTTATAAATTAAACTTGGAGTCTCTGGGCCTGTCCTCCGGGACTTGGGGGAAAGGCAACAGCCACTGGGGCGCAGCACAGGGGTGAGGGCTGGCCACCCGGGACTCTGGGAGCTTGTAGCCATGGGAGACGGCAAACTTCAGGACCCCTTCCATGTCCTGATGCCACCTGGAGAGCGCCTGGTGGTACATTTGCAGGCGGTCCATCTCGGCAGAGACATACTGGCCGTACGCCTCAACCTTCTGCCTCTCCACCTGAACCTCCTGCAACTGCACCAACAGGTGGTTTTCCATGGTGAATGCAGACAGCAGGCCTTGAAGCCCTGGGTGGGCCACTCCAACTGGGCCCAAAAGGCCTTGACCTCTGCATTCTCCTGGGGCCCAGGGGTCTCCACATCGGGTCTGGAGGGCGGGGAAGGGCTTACATGCCATCATTTGTGGGTTGCCTTCCCCCCCTTCTTCTGGTGCTGAGGCTCCATGGCCACCCCAGACTCTGCTGCCTGCCTCCTCACTCTCAGGCCATGGGTGCACTCGATGTGGGCTATGAGCCACGATGTGGTCCCCTCCCTCTGCTGGCGGAATCTTTTCTGGCAGATATAAAAAGAGCAGAAAAAGATAGGAACATAAGAAGTGCCATACTGTGTCAGACCAATGGTCTGTCAAGCACTGCCTGCATTCTGCCTCCACAAGTGGGTGGACTGGGTGGCCAATCTCTCTCTGCAGGGGACTTCCATTCCTAACAGGTCAGGTCATAGGGCAATTCATTCCTTGTTGTTCCAGTCCCTGTGCCATACCTTGCATGTGGCGATTCCGTCGCCCTTGTGAAAAAACCTCCAGACATCCGACTTCCAGCGCTGAATGTCTGGGGGTGTCACTGACAGTGGCGACCTCTGCCTAGGGGTCCTCCTTGGCCTGGTCCTGGCAATAGCGCTGGGGCCGGCATCTGATTCCTCTCTGAAATGGGAAGACATTAAGAACACCAAAGTAATATGATGCATTTATGATGATGATGATGCCTCTAGTCCTTCCTCCTTGGTGTGCTAGGGATTGCAACTAGAAAGCACATCCAAATCTTGCCCTCTCAGGGGTGCTCAAGGATGCTAGGGATTGCAACTATAAAGCCCCTAGCTGGCACATGCAAATCCTGTGCTCCCTGGGGTGCTTGGGAGACTCTGGCTGGCATGTGGAAATCCTGCCCTCCAGGGGGTGCTAGGGGATGCTAGGGATTGCAACTAGGAAGGCCCTGGCTGGCATGTGCAAATCCTGCCTTCCTTGGGGTGCTAGGGATGGCGATGGGAGATGTGACCCTGGCTGGAAAGACCCTGCCCTTATTTGGGGGTGCATAGGGAATGGGATGGCAACTGGAGAGTGGAGACCCTTGCTAGTCTGGCACATGTTTGGGTGGGGGTGCTGCTCGTGCCAGAGCCCCCCACATTACAGTACCCTGTCTCTTTGTAGCAGACATCTGCTGCCACCCGCTGATGCCCATTGTTTGTGCCTGACTGATGCCCACCGCCCACACACCAACCTGCACGCCATTGAGCTCGCTCTAACGGATAGAGCCTTTCTTGTCCTCAAAGTAAAAAAAAAGTTTACAAACCTGGCAGCAACTCCTAAGCCCGTAACTTGCTCCTCATCCAAAGAGCCAGGCACCACCACTGGAGGTGTAGTAGGGACAGCGACCTCTTCCTCCTCGACCACAAAGTTGGCCCCCAGCTGGGGAAGTAACACTGCAGCCTTCTTCATTTAAAAAAATAAAATAAAAAAAATCACACACAGCCAAAACACAGTCACCCACAACACACACCAACACTCACCAACCACAACAACAACAGCACAGCCAAACCCAACCCAAACACAGCCAAAACACACAAAACGAACAGCCACCCAGTCAAACACACACTCACTCGCCACACAGCTCTGCACGCACTCAAATTTCCAGTTTCCGGTACGATCACGGCTTCACGTACTCTCGCAATACTTTTTTCCAAACGTCCAAACCTGAACTGAATGAACCAAACGGCCGAACCGAACACAGCCGAACCTAATGGCCAAACCCAAACCGCCATCTGTTAGCCCATCCCTAATCCTTGACCAGCCGCAAAAGGCACACTGAGGACGAGGTGCCATGAGGCAATGTCTGGTGGGTCCAGGATAGGGGCCGCTGTTGTATTCAATAAAGTTGTGGCCTATATGCCCATTATTTACCCAGCAATGAGCTGTGCGATTCTTTGGTTGTGTCCACACAGAATAAGCAATTCACTTGGCAAGCAGAAATTGCTCGTCTAGTATCATTGTAACACTTGTCTTCTTGAAAGGGTGGGAATTGGACACAGATTAATTGTCAAATGTCATTCAGATTTTATTACTAGTTCCCATGTGCCACCTCCATGTCAGTGAAGAAGAATTCTGGATGATAGAATTCAAAGATTATCTGTAGTTTCTTATATTTCCATTCAGTTTTCTGAACATTATCTTTATTTTATTTAATTGAATTTAATTCATTTTATTTATTTATCTAGATTTTTATCCTGCCCTTCCCTAAAGGTTCAGGGTGGCTAATATCATTATAAAACACATAAAATACAGAGGATAAAAAACCCATGAAATACTTATCCTCCCCTCCCCACCCCCAAATCCTAACCCTGCCTGTTAAATGCCTGACCAAATAAATAGGTCTTACACTGCCACTGGAAGATGCTCAAATTAGGGTTTAGGTGAACCTCCAAGGGAAGGGCATTATAGAACCTTTGAACAGTCACCAAGAATGCCTCTCTGCATCCTGGGTGCAGACCTTAGCCAATGATGGGATTTGCAAGAGAGCACTCCTGGATGATCTTAGAGGCCATGGAGGGATATGATGAGGGAGATAGTTCTTTTGCAGATGCAATTTATAAAAAGGATCAAGAAACTGCCAGTATTTTATTTAGTCAGTCCCACCGTTCACATTGATTCCATCCAGGCAGCATGGAGAATCTGGTCCAGTAGCAGTAAAGCCGCTATCAAACCTATTAGAATCACTATGGTTTAGCAGGCAAGATTTATTTTATTGGTTAATCATCTATATTACATACCTTAACCACTGACCCTTACAAACATCAAAGAACGTTTTTCTCTCGTCAGGGTTGGGTCAGGAAATACAGAATTAAACAAAACCAACTAGCAATTAGGTGTAGGCATGGAACAGAGAAACCATAACTTATGTTACGCATTTAAGTCTCAGCTATTTCCCTTCTCAGTAGTAAGACCTAAAATTGATAAGCAAAAAGGGTTTCAAGGTCCAGGCTGTTCATCTTTGATCCTTCCATTGCTTCTATGATTGGAGACCACACAGCTTTAAAGGCAGATAGTTTATCTTGTAGACCTGCATGTAACTTTTCCATCGTAAATGTAAGCCAAATTCTATTTGTCCATTCCTCAAATGAAAGTTCCTCTTCAGATTTCCAGTGCTTGGCTATGATATTCAAAGCTGCTAGAAAAATTATTTTGCATGACTCTTGACGTCTTTGGAGGCTCTTTGACTCTGGGTACAATCCCAATAAGGCTATCTCTGGTTTATACGGGATCACCAGCCCAGCAACCTTGTTTGCTATCTGCCAGATCTTTTGCCATAGGACTTGAACTTTGCAGCAGCCCCACCAGAAATGTTTGTAATCCCCCACCTCTCCACACCCCTTCCAACAGAGAGCCGTTCCCCCTGGGTCACAGTGTTTCAAACTTGAGGGCGTCAGGTAGTACCTGGTAGTTACCTTAATCTGGGTTTCTCTAACCTCTAGGGAGGAGGCACAGCTATGCATGTGGCGCCATACC
>QEPC01013943.1:1057374-1070286 GCA_003113815.1 Sphenodon punctatus
GATCCCTGGGGGGTTGGGGGGGTGTTAACCCCCCCCCCCAAGGATCAGGTCATACTTACTGGTGGCTGCGGGGACGCCACGGCCACTGGTGCTGGGGGTTGGGCTCTGAGTCTTTTTTTAAACAAAAATCCAGGCTGAGCAGGGTGGGTGGGGGGTGTCCCCCCTTCCAACCGCGCAGCCTGGGAGGGGGAGGGGGGAGGAATTAATTGTAGACTATTTATTTCATTGATTTCAATGGGGACACAGTGCCCCATTGAACTCAATGAAATAAAACCGGTACCGGTATACCGGATTTAAACCGGGAATCTGGTTCTTTGAGAACCGGTAACTGGTAAATCCGGTAGCCGGTAATGGGCCCGGGGTCCCACCTCTAGTATGCATTCCTGTAAGGGGTTTAGCATACACAAATCCTAGAATTAATTGAAACTTTTGGTGTTGGGTTCTTATAGGCAGTTCATTTGTTATTGATTGTTGTTGTTATATCACCCATATTATATTACCCACTGTTTTTATTGGAGGTTCAATTGTAAGATATACAGTGCATTATGTTGTTGTTTGTTTTGTTTTTTTGTTGGCCATGGCGAAAGCCCATGCCTAAATAAATAAATACAATATTAATGGATAAAACCAAGTTTCTCTGAGGCTCTGATAGAGAGGGCATCTGAGTACAAAATGATCCATTGATTCTATCTCCCTTAAACTGCATGTGCAAAGATGCACCTCATAATTAATATGCAAGTATCTCCCTTCCATGACTGCTGTTTGGATTAACTGAAATCTTAGGAGGGTATAATTTCTTCGTAAGGTTTTATTTGGCAGTTTTTCAAGATAAGACTCGAAAGAAAAAGTATTCTTCACTAATCCTAACCATGGAGCTACCTTCCATTGCCACAGTGTTGCTAGATCCTCCTGCATCGTGATATCTTTTATTCTAAGACCTATCTCTTCCTTTATAGTGGCAATAGTTTTCCCCCAACGTGATGTTAAGGAAAGTCCCATGTTCCATAGGATTGTAACTATGTAAGGTAGTTTAACCATGGATATGCTCTAACCCCTGTATACTGTAATTGCTCCATTAGGCATTGTGCTGGTAAAGCATTCTCTTGTTGGTTCAACAACCTCAACCAGAACCTGATAAAAGCAATTTTCCCCAGACAGTCCATAGCTAGTGTGTCAGTCTCTGCCCAGACTACAGCTCCTGGCACGCTGTTTCCTATCATAAGCACCCACCGGAGAAACTGATTTTGCACCCTTTCCAACACTTTGGTGGTTGGGAAGGGAATAATCTCGAGGCCAAATGTTAGCAAAACCTTCAAACAAAAGTTTTGCAGAAGCACAGATAGCGACATATCCTTTGTGATATTAGCAACTCTAAGAATAGTACGAACAGTCGTAGCTGTTTTATTGGCTCTAGATTTAATATGATCATACCATGTACCTCTATTAGTGAAAGTGACACCTAAATAGGTGAATTAATTTACCATAGCAAATCTCTTCTCATTAACCTTCCACTTAGTTGTTGATACTTTTCCGCCCACTACCATAATATTCGATATCCCGATGTTAATTTCTAGGCCATTGATCTCACAGTATCTCAGAAGTCCTTTAATTAACCACTTCAGACCTTTTTCAGTTTGCGAGAACAAGTCGATATCATCAGCATATTGAAGGGCATATAATGCATGGGTCTGAATTTTAGGTGGGTATAGACCTTCCAACATTATATGCTTCACTAAATCTGAAACATACAAGTTGAAAGTAAAGGAGCCAGAATGCATCCCTGACGTACTCTTCATTTAATGGGAATCAAGGCACTTGGTATCTTCCCCTTTCCAGGTTTAATGCTAACCATATTATTTGTGTGAAGATGTATTAAAAGTGTGAGTAAATTATTGTTGATACCCATACTTTTTAGCTTTTCCCAGAGTTTTCCTCACAAAACCGAGTCAAATGCTTTTGAGAAATCAATAAACCCCATAAAAAGCTTCCCTTTTCTGATCTTAGTATATTTGAATATTACGTGAGCCATAATAAAGCAGCAGTCCATAGTTGAACAATTACTTCTAAATGCAAATTGTTCCTTTGGGATTAACTCTTTTTCCTCTACCCATTGTTCCAAATGGTGCAATAAGGTCTTAGCATATAACTTACCCACGACTGACAGAAGGCTGATCGGTCTGTAGCAGGTTGGGTCATATTATTGCCTTTCTTAAATAACGGGACTATCCAGCTAAGACCCAAAGACTCCGGAATCATACGGGAGTCATTTATCTTGTTAAATAGGATTGAAGACCACCAATTTGGAGCAGCCTGCAATAATTCTGAAGTAATATAGTCTGGGCCTGGAGATTTATTGGGTTTCAGAGACATAATAATCTCTTCTATCTTTTCTTCAGTAAGGTCAAAAGTCAACCAGGGGTCATCATTACATTTAGGTAACTCAAAGTGGGCATCCTTATCTTCTAGATGTTGTTCATTGTACAAGTTACCATAAAAATTCCTCCCAAATCATAATTGGAATTGACAGATGTATATTATTTTGGACTGGCCTTATCAGATGATTAATAATCTTCCAGAATTGGCATACATCTCCTATTCGTATAGTCACAATCATTCTCGCCCATACATTACTATAATAAGCAGCTCTTTTATCTCTTAGCAGCTGTTTATAGTATTTCCTTGTACGTATATACTGTTCTTGCAAAAATTGAGTATGGTTCCTCACCCACTTCTGTTTTGCTGCTATGAGCAGACTCTTGGTTGATTTGCATTTCTTGCCATACCAAATATTCCCTAACTTTGTGTAAGGTTGGTGTGATCTTAACAACAAATTCTCTCTAAAGTATTCCAAAACATCATGGAATTTTCTAATCATAATATCTGCACTCTGGTCCACCAATACTGCTGCCCTCAGATCTCTAAGCTCCTTGGTGTTACAGAGATCATTGACCCTGCACCTCAGTTGCATACTTCACCATTTCCTTAACGTCTGTAAATTCACAGTCTTACCTTGTGTATATGAACTGTCCCTAAGATCTCTATGTTTACCGATCTAGATATTCAACAGCAGCTCTCTGGTCTAACCATGAGTGAAAAATTATAAAATTTGTTCCAAAAGCCAGCTTCAACAATGATATAGTCCACTATACTTCTTCCCTGTTGCCCAACATATGTGTACCCTTCTTCTAAATCACCCACAGATCTACTGTTAAGAACTTTTAAACCCATCTTCTGTATTAAATTCAACAGATGCCGGCCTCAGTTGTTAATAACCTCATTCTTTGACCGCCTAGTTTGGATCATACAGGGACCATGTGAATAATAGTTGTACTCCTCCTCTTTACTTGCCCCTATCCGAGCAGTCCAATCACTCATTAATATAACACAGGCATGAGGGAATTCTGCACCAACAGAACTTAAAATCATGTTCTAAGATGGTCCAAATATCTTCCTTGTAACAAGGAGAGAAGGATGAAGGTATATATATATATTAAATAAGATATATTAACCTTGATCCACAAGACCCAGTATCCCCATCTGATATTCAGGCCTTGTGGATGATAAGGTCTGGTACATATCAGGTTATGATTTCGCAATCATGGTTGGTAGTCCTCCAGATATACGCCCTTTACTGCTCTCTTTTTGACCCCCATGTAACTTGATCTTAAATTTATTTATATTCAAAGTTTCTTCCTTCCGCATCCAAGTTTCTTGCAGACATATTAAATCAAACTCGTTTAAGAAATCTAACCAGTCTTTGTCAGTCAGTTTTGATTTACAGCCAGCGATGTTCCACGATGCAATGCAGAAAGGGCCAACAAATTATCCCCTTGTCAAATACTCCTCATCTCGAGTTTTCACCCCATCCTTCTCTAATTGGACTCCTATTAGTTCCAAAGAGGGACAATCCTACTTCTGGTTGGATTTGACTCAGATTTAGGCTGACCACCTTGTTCCTCACTCTTCGAGTCTTCACCTGACAGTTAGATTGTACTATCCCAGATTTGGGGAGATCATATTCTTGCTGTGACACCTTCTCGAGTATAATTATTTCCCCAGAAGGACTCCCTTCTTCTCCAGGCTCTAAAAACCGAGCTGCTGTAATAATCTCCAAATTATACTCTGGTTTGTAGGGAGTTGATGCTCATACTAATTCAGGGGCTTTAAAGTCTAGCACATCAACTTGGAGCTTGCCTCGAAATTGATCTAACCTTTGTATCATAGTATCTTGATCAAATTAGGACAACTTTAAAATATATTGCAAATTGGGGTAATATCTTTAGTCCCCAAATCACCCAATAAGGCGGCTCCAATTGCACTTGCCAAATTTTTGCTTTTAGTAACATGGCTAGAGTTATTCTTAACTGTAATTACACTGTCATCCAATACCACTAACTGGTCAATAACATATGTAAGGGGAACTTGACATCCATCTTTGAAATCCATAAGGTGTTCCCCTCTGCACTCCTTCTTGGGGCCTACATCAACCCCTTTAAGCTTATTGATAACATTGCTAAATACCCCACCCTTAATATCCTCTTTAAACTCCTGTCCTAGATCTTTACTATCATTTTGCTTCTTACCTGCATCCTCCACAAGGTCTCTTGATGACATACCCTTTGTCTTTTGTTACCTCTTATGGGCTTTACACAAAATAGGAAATCTAGAGCTACTTGCTCAAAAAGGCATCAAGTTAGGGTTAGAGAATGCGCCTTCCTGTATTGGAGCATATTTATCTGAATAACGAGGTGCCTTCTTATAGTTAACCACCCTATCAATAGATATACCTCTGCATTTCAAATACTTCCTTGCCTGAAAGATGTCCCTCACTAGATCTTTTGATGTAAGATAAACTCTTAAACAAAGACAGCAATTCTGGCATGAGAGATGTTCCACTCTACCAATATTCCTCAATCCAAATTCCTTGTCTAGTAAGTGCGATAAATTACCCATAATATCTGTAACATTGGGTGAAAACAGACATGATGCTAACGACCCTTTAACCACCCTTGGTGGTCATTTATGCATGTTTCAGGTCTGCACAGGGCATCAATACAGCCCTGCAACATGCATAAATAACCACCAAGGGTAGTTAAAGGGTGGTTAGCATCATGTCTGTTTTCCCCCATTGCCCCAGGATGGAATCAAACCATTATGATCAGGGCCCACCTTGAAATAAACAGAATTATCAACTATCTCCATAGACTTAGCATAGTCGACTTGTTTCTGAGCAGCACCCGGGAGCATTTTGTTCCTATTGGACTTTCCCCGAAGGAGTTTCCTCCTCTACTGCGTTGGAGTATAACCTTCTCTAACTTCTTCTACATCTTTAACATTGCCTACTAGAACATAATCTAATTTATCGAGGATCTCTTTTAATTGTTCTCTGACTCTTGTCAGGGACTCGCCCATTTCAGAAATACTAGAAAGTAAGGAGGCCACCATCCTCGCTATCAATTTACTTTGCAAAATCAGAAAATCTTTTGTAGCTAATTCCTGGCAATTTTGGGGGCCCAAATCCTCAGGCGATGAATTTTGGGCATCCTTGTTTCTTACATTGTCAGTTAAATCAAACAACCCCTCCTCTTCATTGGTCAAACAGGTAAATCTATTTTGCAGACCAATTAAACCCTCCTTTGTTCCAGGATTTTGGTCCCATCTCATGTATTTGGATGGGAGACTCTCCATAAGGGAAAAGGAAGTGGATTGTCTACCTCTTTTCTTATCCATTGCACCTCCAGTAATGGTATAAGCTTATTACCCCTTCTAAAACCAACCCTTATATGATACAAATTTTAAAAAACAGCAAAAGGAGGAGACCTCCCAACACTTCAACACAGGAAGCCTCAATGTCACTGCAAATGAGCTACTCTCCTTAAATGTCTATCCAACAGGGACTTACGAATTCCTCTCCAAGAGTCAGGGAACAGTTCCACACCTCCTGGGGTCCTCCACCATAAATTCCCTCCAGGTGAACACAAAAAGCCAAATATTGACAATAGGTCAAAAGATAAAACCTTCTCCCTCTGGCTGCCATTCCACCGACCACAACTCCTCCAGCACCGCTGCACCCGATTTCCACTACCACAGCTCTCGCTCGCTCCCTCTCTTCTTGGGTCCACTAATCCTTGGAAAACTCCTCACAGGGGGTCCATGCCTCCACCACTTTGCCTCGGGTCCCACGACTCTCCACACCACTCCGACCAGGGCAATGCCCCGCCCTGCCGCTGCTGCCTCCAACCTTGTGCTCCTCTCTGATAGATCCTATTACCTCCCAGTTGCTGCCAGGGCTCTGCTACCAGGAGCTGCTTCTTCCATCTGCCGGGAGGAGGAGAGTGCAGCATTTTCTCTTCCCGCCATCCCCGCACTCAGAGACGGCAGTTCCGCTCGGGACCAGGCAAGGAACAAGGCTCTTGAGACTGTTGCAATGCTCTCGAGTGCAGTCCAATTCTCACTCGCTCCTGGGACTGCTGGTTTTCTGGGATGGCCAGCCCATGAGGATTGCCTCAGGGTGGTGAGATGACTCCCAGTGCCCTAAGGCCATTCACACTGGGTAATTTCAGATCTCAGCCCACCACGCTGAACCCTGGACCGGAATCCATCTCAGATCCCGGTCTGTGATCAGGCCGGCCATCCTTTAGACGTGCCAGCTTGATCTCTACCAGGAGGCGGGGAGGAGGTGGGACTGTGTGACGTGCGGAAACTAATCCCCATCCACAGCACTCCCTTGGCCGCCTGCCCACGGGGCAACAGGTAGGTATAGCGGCCAATCAGGCCGCTTCATCTGACCCCATCCCATGGTTGGGGGCTGATTCCTGGATAGGGCTGGCAAGCAGATGTGCAGAGCCGCCCCATCCCAGATCATGGCCAATTTAACCATGGTTCTGGACCTGAGGCTGGCCGCAGGTCCAGAACCGTGGTTAGCTTTGACCCCCACTGTGGTGAACATCTGGCGGGGGTCAAATAGATGTTATGGCAATCACAGCCACCACCCTGAATCCACTGTGATTTAGGGTGGTTGTCTGTGATCACGTAACGTCTGAAATTACCCATTATTGCATTATTGGCCTGGACTGTGATGCCACAATAGCAGCTTTGCTGCTCATCAAAGATCTTCCTATATCTTACTTTGTCAAGCTTCTTCACCATCTTTTCAGCCTTATTTTTGGCCATTTCAGAGTCTCATCCAATGTATCTTTCTTTGGCACTTAGATCTTATAGCCTTGCCTCTGGATACAAGTGAAGGTCTTGCTGCTTTGTCTAATTATAGCAACTTGTTTTCCAGCTCAAGCTATCTTTCCTGTCTCTCTTATTCTTCCTGTTGTTGATTTCCAGTGCACTATGATCTGAATTTATTATCCATCTCACTGTTGGTATTATAGGGGGCACCTTTATGATGTACATTTGATCTGAATCTCTGCCCTCCTTAAGTCAGTGTTTACTGGATTGGTATAAAACATGAACATCTACTTTGACATAATTGTCTTTCCCCCTGTGTTTTCTGCATGTGATATTTTTGGTTTCCTAGAATGGAAAAGGAAAGTCTCACATGTATGAACTGATGTTTACATGAAGGGATCCCTCCAGAAAGCTTAATGGCTATAGCAGAATATCATTGATTTTTCTCTTCATTTATATAGTAGTTTTGGCCATCAGGTCAGAAAGAGAAATCGTTTCTTGTTAATTATGCCAGTTCAATGCTTCACAGTGAACACAGAGTAAATATCTGAAGTCACTTGTCTGTGAATAACCCTCCTGAATGATAGGGTCATGGTCATGGTCCTATAATTAAGGTGGTAGCAAACTCTCATTGAACAGCGCCTATGCTGTTCAATGGGAGTCAGCAGAGCAAAAACGTCTGGTTGGCAATCATTCTAACCTTCCTCCAGCAACGCTTGTGTTCTGTGATTACAAACAATGAAGTCCAGGGGTATCCAGGGGAGTCCAGGGGTGGGGTGGGGTCTGAAGGTGGGAGGGGGGGTTTGAAGCAGGACCGATCGGGAGATAAAGCTGTTTGTTTACAAACAACTCCTCCCCATGTGAGCGATCAGAAGGTTGCTGTCTTGTAAAGAAGGTTTTTCAAGATGGCTCCAAACATTCTCACAATTGGGTTGTGCATGGTCACCCTATTAAATAATAGACCACGTGATGGTCTCGAGCTTCTCTCGTATAAAAAGCACTCTCCCCCTCAGAATGACAGTTCCTTCCAACCTTTTCTAGTAATACAAGAAAATTCCACTCAGGGCTGGAAGAGAGGGTGTTGTGAGACTGTTTGGAACCATCTCAAAGAACCTTGTTTACAAGGCAGCAACCTTCTGTTCTTATTCAAGTGGCTCCTTACAGACTGTTTGGAACCATCTCAAAGAACCTTGTTTACAAGGCAGCAACCTTCTGTTCTTCTTCAAGTGGCTCCTTACAGACTGTTTTTACATGACTCCACCAGGTGGTGGGTCCGTGGGCATGCCGCTGCATTGGCAGGGCACGCACACGGCCACACATGCAGCCCCACTCACCCCCCATTCATCCGCACCCACGGAGCAACTGCTGATATTCCTGGTTGCTCCGTGCGTGGGAACGAGATGGGGGGTGAGTGGGGATGCATGTTAGGAGGGCATGTGCATGCACCCCCACTCACTGCGGGCATGAGCACCATGTCATTCACACAGGGCTCCTCCACCCATGAACATGCAGAAATCTGTGTGTTCATGTGGGAGAGGTCCGTGTAAAAAGGGCCACATTCTCACAACTGTCCTACTTATACTATCTTAAGTTGTAATTTAGGATGTAAAGCAATATCTATTCTATCTTGGAAAATCTGCAAATATGATTCTGAGATTATTATGGCTGCTATTTCACTAACTTCTTAATGAAGTTATTGCACAGAGAGAGAGAGAGAGAGAGAGAGAGAGAGAGAGAGAGAGAGAGACGTTGAAAGCAACTGAACAGCACAACTCCCAAGGAAGCTCTGGATCCTAGGAGGATGCAGTCAATCAATAATTTAATAATATTTTTTTGTAGATGTAGATTGACAAACAGAAGTAGATGGAAAGATAAAAAGCTGATGCTTAAGTGTGGTTGGGGTGGGTGGGGGTGTCTTTTCATGGCATAATGCAGTTAATAAGCTGGCTGCATTTGGGGTGTTTTCTATGTTTGATAGCAGCACCCCCAGGCCTACTGAGCCAGGTGCCACCCCTAGGTCCGCCAGCGGAACACAAAGGAGGGGGGCATCTTGACTTCTCCGCCAGGGGGCCCATTGCACCCTAGCTATGCCCCTGGTCTTGTGTACGTGACTGATCAATTTGAATGAGTGTGTGAGGTGAGAGCATGTGTGTACTGTGTCTGAATGATTGTGTGCATGATCAGTTAGAATGAGTGTGTGTGTGAGAGGTGAGAGCGCATGTGTGAATGAGCATGTGACCTCTTTTACATGAGATGCACCCACGCAGTGGCATGGGTGGGTGTGTCTCGTATGAGAGCTGTCACTTGTGCACTCCTGTGTAACACGCACCTTCCCTGCACAGGAATCCTGCAGAAAAACAGGTTTCTCCATGTGCGGGGATGAGTGAGCGCCTGTGTGCACTTGCAGTATTCTTGTGTCTGGGGCTAGCTTAAGCATTAACAAAACTATTAAGTTTCAAAAGAAAGACAAATTACCTAGACGAAAAAAACTTTGGTATAAGAAGCTTGTTAAGGCGGCATTACAAATTATACGCAACTTATTAAAGATCAAACCAATCTATACATTTTTCTTATTAATTAATTTTAAAAATGACTTAACTGAAATTAAACTTTGAACAATACTTATATGTGATGAGGAATGTATAGTCACCATACCACACATATGCAGCTTAATTTCAGTTGTCATCATTTTTGTATTAATGAATAAGAAAAGAAAAATGTATAGATTGGTCTGATATTTAATAAAGTTGCCTTAACATACAATTTACTGTCATGTTAACGTTTGAGTATAATTTATAATGCTGCCTTAACAAGCTTCTTAAACCAAAGTTTTTTTGTCTAGGTAATTATATATAGTCTCTCAAAATGTTTGTTGTGCCAAATTAATTAAATAAATAATTCTGTCCAAATTATAATTCCCGAAGCCAACCCTGTCTGTGCAACTAGGTCTAAACCTAACCCGAACTCAACTTCCCCCATCAGCCCCAACCCTAGTCTTGACTCCACGGCCTACCAACCTGAGCCCTGGCTCCATGATAGCTATTGCCCCCAAGCCCAATCCTGGCTATGTGACCATTGCTAGCCCCATTCCTAACTCTGAGTTCCACAGCCCCCCTCACTTTCAACCCTATCCCTAACTCAATGGTGCCAAATGGCCCCAATCCAAACCCTGCAGATCCCAACTCTTACCCAGGCTCGGCAGCTTAATCCTAAGCATGGCTCTGAGGCTCTTGCAGGACCTATCCATAACCATGCTTCATAGCCCTGCCAGGCCCAATACTAACTTTGCTTCTGCAGTTCTGGTGTGGCCCGTCCCAAACCCTTTATTATAGACTTGTCACACCCAATCCTAGTCATTGCTCCACAGCCCCAGCGGCGCCCAACAGTAACACTACATAATCGTGACCAGGCTTAACCAGAACCCTGGCAACGAGGTCCTTATCGGCTCAAACCTAAGCCTTGCTCCTCAGTCTGTGTCATGCCCAATCCTAAACTTGCACTGTAGTTTCTGCTGGTAGCAACCCTCACCACTGACTATTCCCAGTCTAGCCAATTCCAAACGCTGACTCTATGACCCCTGCCAACCCTGATCCTGTCAGAAAGATGCTTTCAAATAAAAGTGGCCTTTATACAATAAGGGTATTTCATAATCTTTGGTTTCATTCTAAAGTACATTTTATGACCATTTATCTCTTATTTTACTTCTAACAAAAAATGCATAGCTAACATTTCCATCCAATAATAAATAATAACAATAATAATTCATTTTATTTAATTTATTATTTATTTATTTATTTATTTATTATTCCAACATAATATTACCTTACGCAAACAAATATGAAATACATTGTGATTATTTACACATAAGATAACATATATTGTGGGATTTTCATATAAAACTGTTGACTTCTTAGTAGTATGTGTGTCACGAATGCTCATGGGAAAGTAGCTAAAGGGGAATTTTTTAATGTCGTCAACAAAAGCCCATCAACATTTGACATATACTATGAAAGAAAGAACCATGAAAGAGAACCAGATGCTACCTCATGAAAGAAGATCCTTCCAGAAGTAGCATCTGTCCCCTTGGCAAAATCCTACAGCAATTATCATGTTGCCCTTGGAATTGCCTCTAGGTCTGTGTATGCACTCTGACTGATGAAATACTGACTGAGATGCTTTGTATTTCTGAGCAGAAATACTGGCTGGGCTGTTTTGAAACTTCTTTTTTCCTAAAAAAAATAATAATGGACAATTCTGCTTTTATTATTAGGTGCTAATGCTCTTGTTTTCAGTCCTAGCAACCTCTAGCTGTAGCCATGCCTTGTATGTAACTCTCAGTAGTAGAACAGAGAAAGGGAAAGTAATATAATATTTTCTGCATAATTTTTATGCTGAACGGGCTCAAAGTCATTCTCTCACCTGCCATTCGAAAACTCGCTCTAGTTCACAAGTTCCTTTATAAATTGGAGTTTCAATGTGGAGAGAGTGCACTGCAATCAAATTGACTCCCCTCCCCCCCCCTTTTGAATGGACATCTGTAAGCAATTCCTTTATGAAGGGGGTCTAGACTCTATTAAAAGAAGAAGGTCTATCTGAAAGGGATATTGAGAGTCTATCAGACAATGTGCCTATTTATGGATCCTAATAAAGTATGTATCCCTGATATACATCTAAATGAAATTAAACAGAGGTTTTCCCAGAGGAATATCATACAAAAGAGTTTCACTTTAGACTAGATTTTTTTAAAAAAATGTGTGGCTGACTACCAAGGAGTTGCTGTGAATTAGTAAGGCACTAAAGATATGACATACTACACACTTCTGCCTGAGCTAGTGTGCATGTTACAGCTTTCACTCGAAACTTTCTCCACCCCAAACTCATGAATCCTGGAACCAATTTAGAAAGCAGTCGATAAATTGCCACAGAGGATTTAGTAAGTATTCTCATTGTTGGGCATTTACAGACATGTGTGCTAATGGAGCTCACACTGTTGTTGAGAAGTTATTTCATCATTGATTATTACTTTCAAGGCACAGGTAACACTATGGATCTTCATATCAAGATGTTCTTTTCTTTTGCTCATTTTAAATTCCTTTGGATATAGCTGCAATTTTTTCTGTTTCTTTCTTTTAGAAAGCTTCGCTCCCTCAACCCCTTTCTCTTAAACTTCAAATCATTGTCCTTAAAACTCCATAAAGTAAAGCTGATTGCACAGAGTTCAGTAAGGGTGAGAGTATAGTATTTAGGGCAGGGTAATCTGGGTTAAAATGCAGTGCTGGAAATGCCTTAAAGTTAGCATGTGAGATAACAATAGTTACACACAGAATTTAGAAACGCAACTCTTACTGTTAATAATCTTTTCCGTCAAAAAGATCTTCAGAAATTCTCTGCCAAACTTCATGGGCTAAACCATCCTTTCTAAAGAAGCCTATTTCTACATTTTAGCTCTCAACAAAATTACACTTTGTAGTTCCCATCACCTCACTGGTCAGTTGGGTTGTGTGGTGTACAGGTCTGCAACCCAACCCAAGCGACCCGACTCTTCCTGAGCAAGATTGGGTTTACTGTCAGCCCAAGCCACAGTAAAGCTCAGCTCCATAGCTGTGGAAAGGTTTACTCCCTACAAAGTGCAGTGACATTGGGTGATTTCAGACGTTACGAGATCACGCTGAACCACACTGAACCACGCTGAACCCCCCCGTGGGGCCAAAGGGCCCTGAACGTCTGAACGGC
>QEPC01013943.1:1073397-1097007 GCA_003113815.1 Sphenodon punctatus
GGGGGGGTTGACCGTGGTTCAGTGTGGTTCACCGTGATCTCGTAACGTCTGAAAACACCCTTTAATCAGCCAATGCAGCGACCGGAGCACCGGTGTAATATACTCACAGTGACCCATCTCTGTAAGGAGATGGGCTGCAGCATTCTGCACCAGCTACAGCCTCCGAACCCTCACCAAGGGTAGCCCCACGGAGACCGCATTACAGTAGTCTGGTCTGTGATGAAGGCATGGATGCTAGTGGCAAGGTCGCAGTCTGAGATAGGCCCTTTTCACACAGACACTCTTAACACTGATAAAATGGGTGTTACATTTTATTATACATGTTTCAGGGCTGCAGGTGTGTTCTATGGGTGCCCTGCAACAAGTATAATAAAATGTAACACCCATGTTATCAGTGTTAGTTTTTTTTATATATTGATCTATTTGTTCTGCTAAATCTAAACTAATTAAAATATTTTCTGTATAGGAAACAGAATGCATTATGTTTCACAGCTATAGAAGTCAAACGTAAAAAAAAACCCAGGTCCATGCACATCTACATAAGAGTAAATGTTTTGCCATTCAAGTCATGGTTTGTCATATTTCACTATCACTCTCAAAATGAAAATATACCACACCCTCAGGGCACTGCTTCTATGAATTACTAGCAGCTCCACATACTTTATAGTCAGAGAATCAAAATTACATGGGTGTCAGGTCTCCTCCAGTGCCAAAAACACAATGTTAAGCCATGACAATTTTAAAGTCTGATATCTCATGAAACAGCAAGGCTAGCAACAAATTTTATACGCCATTGCAAAAATGTGACTCTTAGGTTTGCCATGGTCGACAACATTTATTTTATGCCTTGTGAGGTGGCAAGATATCAGACTGCAAATGTACATCATTCTGATTTCTATCTTGCTCCCCTTCAGCCCTATCCCAGTTTAAATTTTGACATGATTTTAGTGGTTGCTATCTCATAGACTGCTAGAGCTAGACACCAATTCCATAGCTGTACATCATCTGTAAGTCTGAAAGTCAGCTCTCTAATGTCAAAGCGCTAATCTCTACCTCTTGTGGTTTGTAATCTTTTGAATTCTAAAATCATGTTGAAGTAGAAGTAAACATGGAAGATGATAATCAAAGAGGTACAAATGTTAAAGTTCTTTTATCCAAGACCTCACAATTCTGATAGACAACTACAAATACTTTCGGAAACTGCAAGGTTTGGGGAGCATTGGTTTTCCTAGCCTATGATCATAAAATAAAAGCATTAATCCTTGAAGCAGCCTAATAGGCATGGGGAAGAAGTAAACCAAAATTCAATGCTGGTTGTCACTATTTTAGTTTCACTCATCGATTTTTATGGATGAATTCTAATTATGATTTATCAAGTTTATGAACAAATGTGTTTGCACCTTCCTTTTTAACCTGGGTATCTTCTTTGAAGATAGTGAAACAAACAAAAGCCCTCAGATAGAAGAGTTCCCTTGGGTTGTCTTTTCATCCCACACCTTCAAACAGTTATATTTATGTGGTCTATGCAGAGAAAGTCTCATTTTCCCTAAAAACAAGTAATCCTACATAGATCTTTAGTAGACTTCAGATTCTCAAATACCGCTAAACACAAGAATGACCTCCCCACAACACATACATTCTCTAGTGCAACAGGTGGGAGGTTTCGTTGTTGCATTGTGTGCGTGTGTGTGTGCGCGCGCGAGAGAGAACACAATGGGTGGAGACAAGTCTCAGAGGGTGTTCCATGATCGCTGAGTGGCAATGCTGCAGAGCACCCACTCAGGTGAAGTGCATGGGTAGGGATTCAAGCAGGCAGCACCCAGCGTGGCTGGCTACTCTGGCCATAAAGCAAGCTGCCACTCTTCTACGGACCATGAGGGAGGGGGGATCATGCCATGCTAGCCTTTGCAATTGTTATGTTCCTGGCGTGTGCACTGTGAGGGACCTGGACTCCCCAGTGCTCCCAGCCAGTTCTTTTGACTTGCAAAGTCCATGTCCCCTGTCCAAAGTGACTATGAGATGCAGACCAGTCTGCTAGTGTGACTGGCTGGCTGCCCCAGTTCATATGGGCAGGGGCTCCATGGTCACCTATTTATTTTGCTATGTAGCTATTTGGTTTGTCCCACATGGAACACTTTGCATTTCTCTCAGCAGTGCTCCATACATGGCCATGCATAGCTGCTTCATGACTCATGGGAGTGTGCACCAGCCTGCTCCACCTTCAGATGGGTGGTGGACTTTCTGGCTCCTGGGTAGGGCTGATGCAACAGCAGCTGTTACCATGCCATGATTCCATTCTGCCATTTCGGAATTGCCCGCACCACACTGCGACTTTTCTTCAGACATTCCGCTAATTCCGCTGGCATTCTGCAAATTGCAGAATTGCAGAAAAATTGTGGAAACTGTCGAAAAACCGCTGTTCCGCTATTTTGTGGTGCTGGTGGAATGGCGGAAGTAGAGAAACTGTCATGTTGACGCTATTTTGCGAAGCCTGTGAAAGTAGCAGAATGAAATTAGCAGAACTGCGGAAGTAGCGGAATGAAAGCCTCTGCCACGCCATACCACTAATTGCGAAAATGCTGTTTCCGGTGGAAATAGCTACCGCGACATTCCGCTACAGCCCTACTCCTGGGTGGCCATGCATGGTAGCATGACAAGAGTTCCTGCCCTAGCAGGAGCATTGTCCCCCACCCTCCCAGAGAAAGCCATATGGTGCCAGCTCAGTGGAGAGAAGCATGAGCAAGCTATCTCCTTCTCATTCACCATTTGAACTGGTCACTGTGAGTATAACTGGTTGACATATTGGGATTCGGAAGGAATTTTTCTCATCAGTCATAATTGGCCTGTTTCAGCTAAAAGTTTGTTTACCTTTCCTGCTGTATCTTCAGTTTTTCTGTTGCTATTTAAGTAACTGAGGGCACATTCAAGTTCTGTTTTAGGGACTGTTAACTTATGTTGCAACTCAGCAGGGAGGCCCAGTGCACAAAAACAAAGAAAATGGACATCAGAGCAGCAGAAGCAAATATACGGTAGAAGACATCTACTTATGAGATGTGGAAGTAGAGAAGCAGTTGTTAAAAAGCTGTACGAGGCTCATGGCTCTGCACCCCAAGGAAGAGGGAGAGAAACACTGCCTGGTAGGACTAAGGTGGTCCAAAGGTGGTGTCAAGTCTTCCCCCCTTCTTCTGAATCTAATAGAGGATCATTCCAGAGATGAAGGGAATGTCCTTGTATAGCAGGTGGTAGAATGTGGCCCTCCTAGTGAACATTACTAGCAACAAGTGATACTCAAGTGAGTTCCCTGAGAGAGATATCTGGAATTGGGTGGATATGAACTGAATGTAAAGGGTAGCTGGGATATGGAATTTCTTCTCAGACTGGTTTAGTAATAACAGGCTGTGGCCTTTAAACCCCATCCTATCCCAAAGTGAATGGGATTTGCATCCAATCTAACTGCAAGCACACCTCGTATATTCCACTGGAGGATCATGTCCCCTATTGACTTCACATGAGTTACTTGATTTCTAACAGAATTGGGCCCTATATTCTCTCTCTCTCTCTCTCTCTCTCTCTCACACACACACACACACACACACACTCACACCGAGAGAATCTACCAGTCAATTATAATATCTTTTGAATGAAGTACAAAGTTCATCTTCTTGAAGTTGAGCTGATGGTAGATTATTGAAATTAATATTATACAAGCAAGTAAATTTAGCTGGTAGTGAAATAAAAAAAGTTTGATCTCTGTATACTATGCTGTGGAACAGCTTCACTGACAGTTCAGTTCAGCAGTTTTAGGCAGTCTTATTATCAGAGTCATTAAGGAGTTTGCATAAAACTGAAATGAGTTCTGAGCCCATAATAATCAATCACACAGCCAGCTACATTTAAAAAAATTTAAGTAAGAGTTTATAAAATCTTAGCTACTTCAAATAAAGCTCCTTCAAATGAAGCTCCTTCTTATTACCTTCATAGGTCAAAATGCAATTCACAATGCCACTTGTTTTCTTCCTTTTGCCATTGGCCAGTTGAGTAGGTTGTGACATTCCATGAGCAAAAAGGACTTTGGTCTCTGTCAAGTTGCCTAAGAAGCAAAATTAATCTGTGTGGGATTTTCCTATGTTCGCTAAGGCCACAGCCTTTAAATCACTTACTACAGAGTAGTCCTGTTGGAAAGGCTTTAGGACACCCACAAATTATTGACTATACTTTTGTGTTCTATATGTTGGATGTACTCTCATCCCAGAATGGAGACACAAATAGACATAGAGCTGAAACCAAGACTCGGTGTCAAAAAATTTATTTACCTCATCAAAAGTTAAGACCCATTCCTGGAGACCCAGGTAACCCACAGAGCCATGTGTGTGGGCTACCTGGGTCTCCAGTAGGGTTTTCACGACAAGAGGCTTTTATACACAGTCTAACCGATTACTTCATCATCATTGTTATTATATACAATCCAGTTCTAACCAGTCTGATTACAATAGTGAAAGGAGACAACACATCTCCACCTGAGTATTAACCTCACCACACTGTTGAAGAAGTTATATTCTGATCACCATCTATCATTCTGTTGACTACAAACATACAGGTACAATTATATATGCATATACCTACCGTCCTCCAGATAAAGGATGGAGCCAGCTTTCTCCCTCTCCAAGGTTATGCAAAAAGCCGCATGATCACTATTTCACATTCAGCTGCCTACACATTCCTGGGCCTGAGACAAGTAGCTTATCTTGTCAGACTGCTCAGTGACACTAGCTCAGGGCTGTTGGATATTAGGGATGGGTGAACGCGGTTCGGAAGTTCGGAGTTCGGCCTGAACTTGGCCTGTTCGGACGACCGAATCCGAACATGAATCCGAACATGAACTGACCGAACCGAACTCAATTTCGAATGTCAAAATGACTGAACAGTTCGGTCAGTTCGGATCGTGTTCGGGTGAGTTCGGGTGGCAAAAATGTGTCACTGGAAGACAAAACATGACAAGGAGGGGGAGTCAGCTGAGGAGCAGACTTCCAGGAACCAGGGGTGGAGAGGCTTGGAGTAGCAGCCAGTCTGCCCAATCACCATCCCTTTTCGCCTCAGACCACTGGCTTCACAGTCTGCGATTGGCCACGGGTTAGGCTGCATGGAGCCAATGGGGCTTGTGGTGAGGTGGGCGCAGCAAGAAACAAAACTGATTGCCTCACTCCTTCCCAACACCTTCTAGCTAGTCACTGTTCCTGAACAGCAGGCATTTCAGAAGGCTCCCTCTCTCCCAGCAGTTTTTGTTCCTTCCTATTCCTAATCCATTGCCATCCTCCTCCTATTTCACCCATCCAACCCATCTACCTCCATATTNTGTATCCATCCCTGTGTTCCCCATGTTCAATCTTCCTTCCTCCCTTCCCCCTCCATTGAATCCTTTCCCTCTCCCAATCTTCCTTCCCTTCCCTTCCCCTGATTTTGATTCATTTAGAGTAGGATTATGATTAGATTGATTTAGGTTTCATTTCAGCATTTAGAGTAGTTAATAGTAGTTAGAATTAGTGTGTGTATATATATCACACACACACACACACACACACACACTAATTCTAACTACTATTAACTACTCTAAATGCTGAAATGCCTCCCCTACGGGCAGCAGATTGGCCTCTCCTTCCCTTCTCCATTTTTCCCTCCAAAATAATGTGTTTATATATTTTTATTATATTTATTTAATTTTTTTAATCTAATATGTATATTAGATTAAAAAATTCTAATCTACTAATTCTAATCTACTAATTCTAACTAAATTCTAATCCACTAATTCTAAATACTATTAACTACTAAAATATATATTAGATTAAAAAAATTAAATAATAATAATAAAAATATATAAAAACATTATTTTGAAGGGAAAAATGGAGAAGGGAAGGAGAGCCTGATCTGCTGCCCGTAGGGGAGGCAATGGGACACATGCCAGAGGCAGAAGGGGCCGTGCCAGGGGAGGAGCAGCAGGCAGAAGCAACTCAGCAGGCCTGCTTTAGGCGCACAGGCTTCAGCAGCTCAGCATCGCCTCCTTGCAGTGCCCTCCTCCACTGCCACGCAGGGCACTGGAAGGCCTGCAGGACTTGTGGCGGCATCTGTCTCTGCTGCTGCTGCTGCTGCTGCTGCTGCTTCTGTTGCTGCTGCTGCTGCTGCTGGAGCAGGTGCTGGAGCAGGTGCTGTTGCTGCTTCCGATGTTTCTACAGGGCCACCAATGTCCCCCACTGTCAAGGCGATCCCCCAGGAGTCCAGAGCTGGTGGATCCCACCCTGGCTGCTAGAGGCAGGGCCCGATCCCCGGGCAATGTCAGTACTACGGAGAGGAGCAGCAGCAGCAGCACTACCAGCTACAGAGGGGGGCACAGGGAGAGTGCCAGCAGCATGGCGGGCATGGGCAGTCTAGCCTCAGGGTCCCAGTACTCCCCTTCATGGGACATCACCGTGATCACGGACAGTGAGGAAGAGGCAGACACTAGTGCCGCAGAGGAGATGTCTGTACCTGAGGCGATGGCTGACCCTCCTCCCAGAGCTGTGTTGCCAGTGCCATGAAGTTCTCCCCCTCCCAGCAGCACTGGCAGCAGTGCGTCCACTGGGGCAGGCAAGAAGGCGGAGGGGGGAAAAAATCCTCAGTCTGGGATCATTTTAAGCCAGTGTGGGCAGATGATCCCAGAGAGGTGCAGTGCATGCTATGCAATAAGGTGGTGAAGCGTGGGCAGGTGCTCGCCAACCTTGGCACAACTGCAATGGCGAGGCACCTCAAGGCATTCCACAGTGCTCTGTTGCTCAGTGGGAAGGCAGGGGAAGTGGATGCCAGTGGGTTCCCGACTGCAGTGGCCCGTCGCCCAACTCCTTCAGAGGGCCAGCATCCTCCAACAACTGCTGCTGCCTCTAGCAGCAGGAGCAGTATGGGGGCAGAACAGCAGCAGGAGCTTCCCCACCAGAGCTGTCAGTTCACCATGGAGACAGACTGACTGCTACTCCAAGCCTCTCCACCCCTGGTGCCAGGAAGTCTGCTCCTCAGTTGAGCCAGCTGACTCCCCCTCCCTGCCACATTTGGCCTTCCAGTGACCTGACACCACACCACGTTTTAGCCACCCAAATGCGATCCGAACTGACCGAACTGTTCGGTCATTTCGACCTTTGGAATTGAGTTTGGTTCGGTCTGTTCGTGTTCGGATTCAGGTTCAGTCATCCGAACAGGATGAGTTCGGGCCAAACCTCGAACTTCCGAACCGCGTTCGTCCATCCCTAACCAATGGGTCGGGCCACCATTCCTCGCACAGAGACGATGTCATTCCACTGCATCAAGAAACAGCCACTCCAGCCCCAAAACCCGCCGTCAGGGTTCTGGGGCCAAGTTACAGGCAGGGAGGGCTGTGGCCAATACCTAGAAGCTGCCATTATAGCCCCAGGACCCACCATCATAGGCCTGGGGTGATCATTCCTCAAACCGGGCGCTGACAATCCACTGCATCAAGAAACAGCCAATCCAGCCCGGGGAACTGCGGTCAGGGTTTTGGGGCCAAGTTACAGGCAGGAAGGGCTGTGTCCAATATGTATCTAGAAGCTGTCACTCTAGCTCCAGTCCCACCGTCATGGGTCTGGGACCATCATTCCTCGCACAGAGGCGATGTCATTCCACCGCATCAAGAAACAGCCACTCCAGACCCAGGACCCACCATCAGGGTTCTGGGGCCTACGTTACTGGGAGGAAGGGCTGTGGCTGGCCAATATCTAGATGTTGCCACTCTAGCCCCAGGACTCAGTGTTATGGATCTGGGGCCATCATTCCTCACACAGAGGTGCTGTCATTCCACCATATCAAGAAACAGCCACTCCAGCCCCAGGACCCGCCATCAGGGTTCTGGGGCCAAGTTACAGGCAGGGAGGGCTGTGGCATATCTAGAAGCTGCCACTCTAGTCCCAGGGACCCAACCTTGGGGATCTGGGGCCATCATTCCTCACACAGAGGTGCTGTCATTCCACCATATCAAGAAACAGCCACTCCAGCCCCAGGACCCGCCATCAGGGTTCTGGGGTCAAGTTACAGGCAGGGAAGGCTGTGGCCAATATTTATCTATAAGCTGCCACTCTAGCCCCAGGACCCACCATCATGGGTCTGGGGCCATCATTTCTCACACAGAGAGTCTTTTTCCGAACGCCCGAACCAAACCTAACATGAGCAAACCGAATGGCCAAACCCAAACGCGGCGACAGAACCCAACGGGCGAACTGAACCGGACCGAACCAAATGGCTGAACCTGAACAGTGATCTGTTCGCCCATCCCTATTGGATATGTTCAAATGTTGGATCTAGCCCATGGATCCTGTTCTTAGACTCAATCATTAGAGTGAACTCACGGGAATGGACGGCATGGACACAAGAATAAGGGATGAACCCATGGTATAGGTCCATGATCTGGACCCTCCCTGTTCTCCTTCCTCCTTAAACTACCCCATCTCCAACTCCTGTTGACCCATGGAGCCTGTACTAGTTTTCAAAACAACTAATGGGAGAGAAGAGATTTTCCACCCATCTTAAATAAACCCCACTGCAATTGCCTATCATACACAGAAGAATCCAGTTCTGGAGTACACACAGTTACATCACACATAATAGCGGAGCATTGAGAAGCCACGTGTAGTTTATGTTCTGCCTGTAGCCTTTCAAATATAATTTCTCTTTGTGTTTTTTACATAGGCCTTGTAAATAAAATAACTGTGCATTTCTCTAATTAAAATTCACTGCAAATTTATATGCAAATGAGGTGTGGGCTTTGGACACTTGGCAAGTGGCCAGAGAGGCAGTCAGTGCTGCAAAGGTGGTTTGTCATTCACCTGCAGTAACAAACAGGACATTTTCCCAAAGTTATTATGAAAGAAGAAAGAAAACAAACAAAACAAGCAAAATCAGAAATAACTGTCAGAATAGTTATTTTCTCATTATTCTTTACTGTGCAGTAGAACAGAACTGGGATTACATATAGCAACAACAAAAAAGCATAGAATCTTTTATAGCAGAAAAGCCCTAAGTTCAAGGAAGTGAGAAGAGAAATTTGTGAATTCTTACCTGCTATTGCAGGGGTGTGGAACCTGGAGCCCATGGACAAAATCTGGCCTGCAGTTATTGTTTTACTCAACCTTATTCCAATTTCTGGATCCACTCCCTTCGTCAAAGCCCTGAAAGATGAGTGCAGGAAAAGAGAGCAGAGATGAGGACATGTGCTGAAGGGTAAGGGATGGAAACAAGACATAGATGCATGATCTTGACACTCACCATCTACCCTTCCCCCATCCTGAGCACACCCCTTAAGCCCTACCTTCAACTCCTATCTACCCCAAGGAGCTTGTGCCAAATTTCAGAGTAGCCTGTGGGAGAGAAAAGGTTCTCCATTGCTGCAATACTTTTATACATTAGGGAATTTTAGGGCCGTTTTCTGAGAACTGAAAGTGGTTAATGGAATATGAGTACTAATTCCTCAAACAGGAAAATTAATTACCGAATTCCAGCTCATTTTTATAGGTTTTAAAAGAGTAAGCATCACAGTGGCTGTAAAGAACTTCTGTGCTATAATCCCTGTTAGCTCCAGCCATTTTGGACATGTAATGTAATCTCTCCATTTTCCCATCCATACGCTGGAGAAAATTTTACAGTATCCTCCTCCCAGGAATTTGGTGAGGATTGGGCAATATTTGTAGTTTGTGGGTAAAGATATAGCCTCAGACAGCTTGACTGCATAAGACAAGTCAGTGCATGCAGCTACAACTGAACTATATGTGGAAAGGTTACCCCACATAATCCTTCTCTTTTATGAGAGAGCACAGTTGGTACTGCCTGCCCTTCCAACCACCAGTGTCTACACTCCCACTTGTGGGTTCTGCGGTGTTGCTAGACTAAAATTGCTTTACATTACAGTCAATACATTCTTTTACATATAAGGACATTCTCAAACCTTCCGACCTTCAAATCCCTTCTAAAAAACTTACCTCCTGTTGAAATGGGCACCGGTGAGGAAGATAAAATGGGCATCCCACCACTCCCTCCCAGCAGCAGGGGATCCAGCTGCACTGGGAAGTGTGGGACCCCCTGGCTCCCAGTGCAACTGCCCATCTGTCACTATTATTGCTATGTCCTTGTCTTCTATTAGGGTTTCCCTAGTTCCTCACCCCCATAGAAAATTCACTAGTGCAGATGCTTCACCTGATATTCAATTCAACTGAATGCAGAAGGTGTGCTTGGAGCAATGCGGACGACCAGTTGTGAATTAGATCCATGCCTGTCCTTGCTGGTGAAAGGGAGCTCCAAGATTTTATGGCTGTTGGTATTGTAGAGTTAGCTTTCTGTTGAATAACATACAGCAGAAGTTTCTTCAAAACAGAACTTTACTAAGAGCTCAGAAGACATGCTTCCGAGTGCATGGGACAAGATGGAGTACATAGAGAGGAGACAAGGAGAGAGAGAAAAAACTTGTTTCATCCCCTGACCCTCCCCCTACTGGACAAGCCCCATATTGAGCTTGCAGGGCTTGCAATGGGCTTTTACTTGTGACTGTTGCACAATCCAACAGTTGGTAGCTGGGGTCACCAATGCCTCCCTCTGGGTGTCTGACTGCCTCAAAACTGCAGTTATTTGACCCCTGCTAAAAAACCTAACTTTTGATATTGACTCCCCTGCCAGCTATAGCCCTGTCTCGAATCTTCAATTTTTAGAAGGTTATTGAATGGGTGGTTGCCTCGCAGTTTCAGGCACATCTTGATGCTATTGGATTCCTGGATGCATGTCAGTCAATATTTCATCCTGGGCATGTTACTGAGACTGCACTTGTGGCCTTGGTTGATGACCTCCATTTGGCAATCAACCAGGGTAATTGTACTTTGTTAGATCTTTCAACAGCCTTTGATACAGTTGATTATGGGGTGTTGTTGACACAGCTCTGTGACCAGGTAGGGATACATGGGACTGCTTTAGAATGGTTCCACTCATTCCTGGCTGTGAGAACCCAGACAGTGGTGATGGGAGGTAGCAAATCATTCCCCCGAGAGCAGCCCTTGTGGTGTCCCTCAGAGTCCTACCTTGTTCCCACTCCTCTTCAATGTGTATCTGACAGATCTGGATGAAGTTGTACACGATTTGGAGTAGAGTGTCATCAGTATGCTTTAAAAACAAAAACAAAACAGAAAACAAAACACGACCCCTATAATCACACTGGGTACTGTCAGAGAAATATTTCCTTCTAGAATCTTTACTTCTGAACTATATTCTTGTTTTTATAATTTTAGGATTTAAAAAATTACATTATTTTATCAAGTGGGTGTTGCAAATCAGGTCAGCAACCATACAGTTGTATTTTTGTATCTAGGAGAAAATTAGCATGGGATATACAGAGAAAGGTGAGCAGACAGTCCTTGATCCCTTGAGGATAATCCTATACTTTAAATCCTAATTTGCCTTGCCTCATTAAAATCTTGGCATTACATCAGGTATTGTAATGTTACAGCTATGCTAAACAACATAATTTGATCAACTGAAGATGTAGAAACAGACTTTCCAAATGATCACATTTTCACCTTTAGAAGATATAGTTGCTACTATCAGGGACACATTTCATTTTGCTGGCAATTTCTAACTTTAGCTGAATAGGTTATATGCTAATCAACTGTGCCAAAAGAAAATGGGCTCTGCAACTTCAGTTGTCCTGTCCCATGAAAACTGGGCTAGTATATGGCAAAATGTCAGCCTATTCTTTGGGTGTTAACAAACGACATCCCCCATATGAAAGGGTGTTGTACAAGTGTTCCACTCTCCTACATGCTGTCAGTGCCAAACCTAACAAACAAATGGGGCTGGAGGGGTGGATATGCCCTAATGTGCAGCGGGGAGGGAGGGAAGCCAGGCGCTTCCACTTTCCCCCAATCCTCCTCAGACATTTTAGCAACTAAGGAAGCTCCACTCCCTCTCCTGTGAGCCCTGTGCAGTCATTTCAAGACAGAGAGGGAAAAGTAGGGGTGGGGGAGAGGGAATGTTGCAGAGAGATAGCAGGAGAGAGATCGAGATCTCCTAAGCACGAATCCAATCTGAGCTGATTTGCTGATCAGTTCACACACAAGGCAGCCCCAACCCTGCTCTCCGAACACCCACTTCCTATCATAGAAACAATAGTTACAACTTGTCGCTTAACCTTCCCAAACACAGAACAGCTCCTCCACAACGTATAATAAACAGCACGTCAACAAGTGGGTACACATTAGCCAGCAGTAACCAACACAGCAGGTTCTCATTCTCTGAACCAATGCTGTGAGTAGTGAGTGTTTCTTTGGTGAGTGTTGGATGAGGGCTAGGTGATCCTTACCATATAACAGACAACCATGAAAAACAAAACAACAACTTGTAGGGGTCTGTCTAGGGTGGCCATAACTTCCCTTTAAAAGAGGTCACTTATGAAAAATACATGGTGCAGGGTTGCACTGGTTCCAGTGCAGCCCTGCACCATGTATTTTTCATACGTGTCCTCTTTTAAAGGAGAAGTATGGCCACCCTAAGTCTGTCGTTTGTTTATTAACACCCTTTGTATATTTCAGAATAAAATCTTCAGTAGATGATATTCAAGTCCAATAGGATCAGGGACCCATGTTCACTGTGTTTTCTCCATTGCCACCAATGGGGAAAACACGGTGATCACAGGTGCCTGGCTAAAAGAAGGCCCTAGCTCTGAAAGCACTTTTACCTTGGTGACACCCTTCACTTCAGTAAAGTGGAGTCCTAGTGTATAAGATATTGAACTTAGACCTAGGAGACCAGTGCTCACATCCCATTTTAGCCATTAACAAACTCCGTGGCCTTGGACAAGTCACTATCTTGGAGTCTTAGCTCTCCATCAGTAAAATGGGATTAATAATGACCTGTCTCACAAGGATGTTCTGAAAGTGAACTAGCAATGATTGTAAAGCACTTTGAACACTAATAGTGCTATATAAATAAATAATTGTTCTACGTTGGAATAAATTCCAAGAGTTTTCAAGGATTAGAGCTTTAGAATTCAAAATCTTAGAATTTTCAAAACTATCCAGCATCTTTTTCCTGACAAAAGTATCTTAATTTCCCATAAATGTCTCAATTTTCCTGTAACGCCATCAACCACCAGGTATTTCAATCCTAGCTAGAATCTTACAATGGTGGATGTGGTCATTTTCTGAGCAACTTCTCCCACTTTTATACTATATATATACAAACTCTTTGTGCCTCAGGGAAGAACTGAGGATTGTGATACTCTTAATTATCTCAACTTGATGGTGCTTATTTAAAAATATGAAACTGCAGTATTATCTGTGCTTGTCCCCATAGCATGAAAGAAGGTGACAGCTGATGTGTTTGGATCAAAATGGACACAACTCTTTATTAACTAACTTTAGTCTAGAAAGGGAGTGTGTGGGACAGCAAGCAACAACAACAACAACAAAAAAACCCTTTTAAAATTTCCCAGGAAGTGGTAAAATACTGGACCTGGCAGACCCACTGCCCAATTTATTGAACCAACCATGATCCCTTTCTAATCAGGGCCCTGAGGGAACGGGGGAGCAATTCTCCAAGCTAGGGATTGATGCTATCCTACTAAGCTGGTGCAGCTGAGCCAGACCCAACAGGTTAGAGGCAAAACTGTGTGTCACTTATCCGCAACCCTCTGGGATCAGCAACCCTCTGACCCCCTCTTAAGGAGGTGCCTCAAACTAATTCTGTTTCTAATTTATGTACCACACTCAGATTATTCCAACCCTGAACCTCTGAATTTACCCTAAACCTATGAGTTGTGATAAGTACTTATACCGCTCATTGAATGCATCCTGTGATTACCAATCACATAAAAATAGAGAGTGATGGCATTACAGGGAAGGTGAAAAAACTCACTTAAAGGCCCAGCCAATAAGCCCAGCAAGGAAAGGTTCCTTCCCAGCCCCAAGCATGGTGATCAGATGAGCCCATAGTGACAGTCCAAGAGGATGGGTGGGTGTTCAGGCTCCCAGCATGCTTCCAACTGCCTGGCCCCAGCCTCTGTCTTCTCTTATGGTGCGCGAGAACAGAGCACGGGCTTCACGCTCTCACTCCTGACCTGAAATTCCTGGATCAGACAATGTCCCAAACATTTGAATTGGCACATGTGTGCCAGCCCCAGTCCTTCTTGCAGTGCACTACTCCACTCAAATCCATGCTGCCTCAGTTCTCAAAGGTGCATGGGGACAAGAATCCTGTCCACGGTTACATGGGGGATGAAAAAATGGAAATTCCAGGGAAAAAATAAAATATCAATTTGGGAAAGTTAAATTTTCAGTGTCAGCAAGTAAAATATATTATGTTCTAACTGTTGAAGCAATCCATTAAGACTAGTAGATAACATTTTGAAAATATTTTGGTAAAGGCTACAAATAAGTATCTTCTTTGTACAAGCTAATGCACGTAATATAAAATCACAGCATTGTACAGAAGGCATGCAAGAAAAGCTAAATGGGTAATAAGCTCTCTCCCTTAAAATAATATGTAGGCCAAATGTTAACCTTTCGAAGTGATTACTGGCAGAAGCTAAAGATATCTGAAATAGAATGCTGCATATCACTATCTAATTGCTCCAAGGAAGTATTTCTGGTGGTCTCTGGAGTAAAATATGAATGAAATCTGTGCCGAGACTTGATAAGCACTTTTAATAGACTTAATTAAACTCTCAAGAACAAAGAGAAGAGCTATTGACATAGAAACAGACATGACAAATTGTCCATTGAAAGACCTTTGTGACTGCAAAGAAGACACATAGGATGATTTCAGACGTTACGCGGTACGGAGTCACCACAGTGGATTCTCAGCGGTGGTGAACCGAACAACCACCCCCCGTGGTCAATAAAAACCCTGAACAGATGTGACAGGAGCAGGACTATGGCAGGGAATCAGGCCACCAGATCACGGGCCCCTGGGAGAGGGGAGGCAGCTGCAGCTCACAGGAGCCCAGGAGGAGGAGGCTTCCTGTGGGTGGGTTTGTGTTTCCCATCAGCCCTGGGGGCATTGCTTGGCTCCTTGCTCCTGTAGGGCAGGTAGGATCCTGGCAACGGCAGTGACCTGCAAGCAGCTCCTGAGGCAAGGGAGGTGACAGACCACACGTGCCAGAGACACCCCACTTCCCCCTCCCGGCAGTGCAACAGACATGACATCGATTCCCGGCCATGATTAAAACACCCAGAAGGCACCGGGAAAGGGCAGGACACAGACATGGCTAGTTGAGGGAAAACGAAGCCACAAGGGACAAAAGGGAATGCCCACACAAGGGAAACAGGAAGGGAGGGGGGAGAGGGAGAAGAGCTGCCGAGGTACCACACACAACAGGCACACAGACAGCGAGGGCACAGTGGAACACACAGTACAAACACACACCCGCACAGGAAAGGAAGGGAAGGGGGGGAGGAGACACAGCGGTACGGACAACACACACGACACATCACGCACGGGTGTGTGTGTGAGAGACAGGGAAGAGGGGGGGAAATGGCACAGGGGCGCAGCTGGACACAGGCAATGGCAGCCAGGACCCCCAATACAGAGCAGTCTGCACAGGCACCCCCGTTGCAACACAGGCAGGCCTGGAAGGGGGGGGGGGAACAGGAGGCCTGGCCACAGGGACAGCAGGAGCTCACACGGAACATGGCACAGGCCAGGAGCAGTCCAGGAGGCACACTCGGACCCCAGGCACTGGCGAGGGGGCGGTGGAGGGGAGGCAGGAGATCTGGACCAGTGCAGCAGTTCCAAAGTCACACACACACCCCGGAGCAAGATGGGGGTGGGACAGTACGGGAGACACAGAACCCTGACGTCACATGGGCACCCATGAAGCGGGGGGAGACCTGGAGTGAAGACCGTGCCGCAGGAGGAGAAGGATGGTCAGCAGCACCCCGGGGTGCCAGGGTGGGCAGTCAGGGAGCCAGAGGCAGACATCGGAGAAGGCTGACACAGAGGTGAACACCCAGTGCAGAGGCAGATGGGGGGGGGCAGAGGGGGCCCAGGGCCACAGGCAGGGACAGCGNCAGAGGGGGCCCAGGGCCACAGGCAGGGACAGCGACATCCCAGGAGGAAACCAGCACAGCAGCACAGTCGGAACATCATGGAGGGAGCAGGCCGTGGGCCATAGCAGCATGGAGGAGCCAGGAGCCCACACGGGGGCCAGGAACCAGGGCCCGGGAGGCACAGGGGGACTCACAGCCAGCTGCTGGGGGCCATGAAGGGCCCAGGGGCCATGTACCCCACCTGTTGAACGAGGTGGGGGCAATGAAGCATGCCCCGGAAGTACCCCAGCACGGACATGTGGTGGGCGATCAGGTAGTATGCCTCAAATGGATCCTGCATGGAGAGACCCAGCTGCACATCGGAACGGGACCACACACCGGACAGCGCTGACATCTCCACTGTGGAAGGCTCGGGCAAGCAGCAGTCTGCATCAGGGGGCCACGGAAGGTGACCCAGCTCCAACAGCTGGTGATACACTGACCCACGGGAGCGCTGGTATCCACGGGCCCCGTGAATGCAGCCAAAGTAGGGCATCGCCAGGGCAGGGCCCCCCTCCACAAGACAGACTGTGTAGGTGGCCAGGCTGCACACAGACAGGGCAGACATGGTCTCTGCCACAGACCAAGCCACATGCGAGCACCTTATCTCCGGGATGCACCCATCGGGGAAGGGAACCAGCCCCAACATCTCAGCATGCAGCCGGCAATCCCGGGCGCTCGCCTCATAGCCGAAGTAACGAAGGCCAGAGCTCAGGCTTGCATAAGCACCCGCCAGGCTGTCCGGGCAGCCCAGGAGCAACTGCATGGCTGGGGTATGCTACAGGTCACACAGCGCCATGGTCTCGCAGAAGGTCCATGGATGGGGGGCCCCATTGGGGCCGGGAGCCGAGAGCCCGGTGGAAGCACAGCCAGCCATGGTCCAGAATACCAGGGAGAACACCACCATGGACAGGGGGGCCAACATTCCCTCCAGGGTTGGGAGGGGGCTTGGGGGGCACCAAGGCTGGCCAAGAAAGCTACAGGCTGCAACAATGTATGGCAACAGAGCGAGACGTGGGGTGCGGACTCAGCACAGCTGCAGGAACTGAGCACACAGACAGGAAAGCTGACACACTAATCAGACCGGCAAGGACATGATGTTGCCAACAGGGAGAGGTGGGAGGTGATGACAGGAGGCATGCAGCTGCAGCTGGCACACCCAAGTGTGTGCCGTGCCTTGCGCACGGCTCCCAGCTGGGACAGCAGGTGCACTTCATAGAGTGCCTGCACCAGCCCGGGCCGCCCACCCTGCAGGAGAGGGATCAGCCAGCCGGGGGTGGGGCAACACCCATCCCAGCCTATACCTGGGCCCCACACCATGGAGCCCCTGTGCCTGTTGACATATTCTGCGGCCTCCCCACACCATGGCTCACCACACCATGGAGCGGAATGCACCTAGCGCTCTGTGTTGAGTGGTACCATGCCCACACCAATCAGCTGGGCATCCTGACCAGCGAGGTGCACCTGGGCAACCACCTGCGGGTTACCATGGCCCGGAGCACTACAGGGCCCCACAGGCACGCCCTAGCCCAGCTCAGGGCTCATCGGGTGTTTGGGGCGGACCAGCAGGTGGCGATTCGTGACCAGACCAGGGCTGTGGCAATCCGCAAGGCGGCTGGGCGCCTCCAATGGAGGAGGGAAACCATGCGCCGGGCCACCCTGCTCGCTATGCCCATAGCCCCACGGTTATGGGTCACGGAGTGGGAACAGGTCTGGTGGTCCCGGGCGCTGGCTCAGTGGGACAAGGCAGCCTGGAGGGCGCACTTCCTAATGGACAAGCTCACCCTACTGTGGCTCGCGGAGTTACTCACATCCTGGCTAGAGTGACAGCACACCCCCATGAGGAACCCCATCTCCATGACCCAGCGGGTGGCCATCGGGATCTGGGCCCTGGCAACGCCTGACTCCAGCTAGTCCGTCTCATAGCACTTCAGTGTCGGGATGAGCACCGTTGCCTGTATCCTCCGGGATGTCTGTGAGACTGTGGAGGGCGTCCTCCTGGACCGGGCAATCCAGCTGGTGGATCAGGGGCCGGTGATGGCCGACTTCGTGGCTGGCAGGTTCCCCAACTGCATGGGTGCCGTGGACAGCACACACATTGAGAACCTCTGCCCCTCCGCGGGGGAGGCCACAGAATATGTCAACAGGCACAGGTATCACTCCCTGCAGCTTCAGGCTGTGGTGGACCACTGGGGGCGGTTCATAGACATCTTCACAGGCAACTGTGAGTGCAGCCATGATGCCTGGATCATGACCATCTCCCCCTTCTATGCCTGAATGTACCGCGGGGAATTAGCAGACATGAGGATGGCCCGGATCAAGGGGGTGCTAATGCCCCCCTGTATCCTGGGGGACCAGGCCTACCCCTTCACCCGGTGGCTGATGAAGGTATACCAGGTCGCCCGGACCCCGGCGGAGGAGCTGTACAATTCCTGCCTGTGTGGTAGCAGGACCATGGTTGAGCAGGTGTTCGGGGCCCTCAAGCCGTGGTGGAGGAGCCTCGCCAGCCGGCTAGACTGCACGGTGGAGACCTCGGCCCTGGTGATAGGTGCCTGCTGTGTGCTGCACAATGTGTGTGAGACCAATGGGCCCGCCCTCGAATACCCCATGTCTACCGCCCTTCCAACCTGGTGCCTCTGTACGTGAATGCGGACAACCCGAGGGAGTACCAGTACGCCAAGTGCATCTGTGCCACCCTAGCCAGGCACATCAGCCAAGAGACTGAGGCATGAGGCCACCCACCACCTGACCCACCCCCTTGGGCCCCGGGGGGTTCCCTGGTCTAGCCCCTATATGGGCACGGTTTACCCCCCCCAACATGTGGGCCCATGAACAGACCACAGGAGGTGGTACTGTGTTCAGTGCATTTATTATCTCACCTGCTGACACATGCCCCCACCACCTCCACCACCGCCCCCCCGGTTCATGGTGCTCTCCCCCCTCAAACCACCCTCCCCTTTCCTCCTTGTCCCCCCTGACCCCCACGTTTCTGGGGGTGCCCCTGGGTGGCTGCTCCCTCTGGAGGCCTATAGGGACTTGGAGGCAGATGTGGGGCCCCTGATGGCATGGAGGTGGCTGGGGCAGTTGCCGGGGTGGTGGTGGTGCTGAGGGACCAGGCACAGGGCCCTGGGAAGACAGGGTGCCCGGAGGGGTGACTGCCATCACATAGGCTGGTCCTCCCTCCGGTGCCATACCTGTGCCTGGTGCTCCTTCATCCGCTGGGCTGGGGGCATGAGCCCGTGTTACTGTAGCCCCTCTGGCTGTCCTGTAGGGTACATGATGGCTAATGGTTTGCTGCCCCAGGCAGCTGCCCCCCTTGGTGCCCAGTAGCACCCCCCCTTCCACCCCGGGCCTCCCATCCCACCATGTGTGACCTGGGTCCCCCTTCCCGGCCTCCCCCGGGCCCCCCCACTCTGCCTCTGTGCCTCACCTGGGTCCTCCAGCCGCTGCCGGGACTGCTCTGTGCCGGCCTCCTTGGCCGCCTGCCTCTGGTGCCGAGGTAGGCCATGCCCTGTGGGGGTATGTGGGTGCAGTTGGTGGGGGGATCTCAGGTCAGCCAGGTGCCCCCCAGCCCTGGACCCGTGTCATAGCATGTCAGGGCCGGAGGGGGCCCTCCCCAACCCCCCCTCGCCCTAGGTCCGTCCCCCCATCCCATCTGATTGCTTACCCTCGATGTCTGTCTCTGATCCCTCTGAGGCTGGCCCCTCTGTGTTGCTGTGCTCCCCCTGCAACCACTGGCTGAGGGTGATGAGGGTGCCAGCCTCGGAGACTGGCTCTCTGGCCAGGGGGTGGGGGCTCTCCAGGCTGCTGTCCATGAGGGGGGGGCTTCCAGTCTCCGAGGTCCCAGGGCATTCCTCATGGGGTCCTGGTGTTGGTGCCTTCTTGTGGGGGTACCTCGACCAATTCCCTGCCCTGGACCACGGCCATCCCCACAAGGCATGGAGTGACAATTGATCCCTTCATATGTAGGATGCGATCCAGGGCATCATATAAGGGAGCGGTCTGGGGTCCCGTATTGCCTTGTACCCCCTTTTCAGCTCTTTGGCCTTGGAGCGGCACTGTGCGATAGTCCAGTGATGCCCCACCACCTCCATTTCCTGCACTATCTCCCGGAACACGTACTCATTTCTCTGATTGAGCGTGAGCTCCAGCTGATGCTCCAGGGTCCCCCAGATGCAGATGAAATCCCAGGTCTCCCGGAGCCCCCACTGCCCCCCTCGGTAGTAGGGCCTTCTCCCCCTACTCCCCTCTGGTTCCTCCTCCTCCTCCTCCTGCTCTTCCTCCACCTGGGCAGGGCCCGTGTCCTCCGGGGGCTCGGGCTCCAGGGCCCGTTTGCGTGTCTGCAGGACACAAGGGGGGGGGTGCTGGTCTGCCCCGGTCCCACGTCCCTGACCCTTCCCCCCACCTGCCGGCTGGCCCCTCCACCCACCCCCTTGGTGCCCCTGTGCTGCCAGGTCCACTCCCTTTGTTCCCCTTACCCGTTTCCGGGGTTCCTCCTCCCTCGGTCCAGTTGATGTCCCCAGGGCAACCTGTCCCAGCTGTTGTGTGTGCCTCCTGTGTGTGCAGCATGACCACCACCTCCTCTGCCTCCACCTCCACCTCCTCCTCCACATGCACCTCCACCGCTTCTTCCTCCTCCTCCCTCGCTCTCTCACCCTCCGCTCTCCTCTGCCTCCCACCTCGCTCCATCCCGCCACGTTCTCCTGCTGCTGTGTGCCCTTTAAATCTCCCTCCATGGCCTGTGTTGTTGCTAGTTGCCTGGCAGCGACACTGCAGCTTTGTCTCTGTCTGGGAATCGTTTCACTTAATTCCGGCCAGTGATTGCCATCCCGACGTTACTTTTCTTTGTTTCCCAATGGGAATCTCTTTGACCACGCTTTCGGAGATGGTCTGGCCTGGAGGTCCGGAAGCGTGGTTGAATTTGACCCCATGTGGGTATTGACTGTGGTGAACATCTGGCGGCTGCTAAACAGATGATCAGGGCGCTTTGGCCCCGCCACGGAATTGACCGTGGTTCACTGGTTGAGCGAGATCTCGTAACGTCTGAAAATACCCAGAGTTGCAACTACAAGTAATACATAATGAAGTCATTGCTATGCCAAATGATCAGTCCTAGTCTTGTCACAAATTTGCAATGCTCACTGTAGGGTTAGTCTTCTTATAGAACAGTGCATATAGATAAGTTGCCTATGTAAACAAAGTTTAAATAAAGATCTTTTCTTTATGGCCTATTGGAAACTGTTGTGGATCTTTTTAAAGGTCTCTTTGCATGGAGAGTTAATTTTCAAAATATATTCAGTATTAGGAGGTAACATGCATACCTATTTAATTACCAAGCTAAATTATTCCACTCATCGTTCCACAAATGGTATTTGTGTTTAGTGATGCAACCATTTTAGCAAGGACCAATTATTCATTTTAAGGACATAATTATTATTCTGGCACTATCCCTTTCTCTTTTAACAATGGCTTTAAAGAATGTCACCCATTCTTGGAGCCCTTGCAAGGTGAAGGGAGTGGAGGGGAAAGGTTCATGCTCCATCTCTTGAAGTACCACCTCAGATGGTGACTATAGTAAAAGTGATACAGCAATGGTCCTTTGCATTCCCCACCCCACACTTATACCCCCAAATCCATGCACTGGAATTAGCTAGCTCTGAAACATATTTATAAGGTAGAAGATGACTCAGTTTAATCCCATAAAAAAAAAAATAGTCATCTGCCTTATTAGGAGCATACAAGAGCTCTTGTCACGGTCAGAAATTATATTTTTACCTCTTTTGGACCCACCTGTTGAAGACAATGTACAATTATCAGCTTTTTTTTTTTTTAAGACAAAAGAAACATCTTTGTAGCTGCTCTGTAATGCAAGAGGATTCTTCCTCTGATGAATTAGTTTATCCTATTTCTCAAAGGTAAAAAAATATCTAATTTTAGAAGATGGCATGACTGCTCTTGAATGCTGAGCCCAACCTACAGGAGTTCAAATTAGTATCAGATTAAAATTGTTAGATAGAAGAGAGCACATTCTTCCTAGACAAATGAATTACCTAACAAAACTATCACTCAATTTCAGTTGTGGGAAGAAAGGAAACACTCCCCCTCGCCACCATCCTTTTGGAACATATGCAGCATCTTAAAAAGACATATGTGTAATGCCCCAAGCAGTAATGTAGAAACAGTTTTAATAGTCTAAAAGCAAATGTAGATGGTTGCTGTAGGCACTCTGAAAAGTTAAGGAATTTACCTTGTTGAAATTGAAGTTAAGTGACTGGCAGAAAGGTCTCAATGAACCACTAAAAAAAGAAGAAAAAGAAAAAATCACAAAGCACCTGGCAGAGCGAACACCTAATCAGAGCAGCTGGGTCAGGATCTGTACAAATTAGTAGATGTGTCTTGTACTCATTTCTCACCTTCCTCTTTTTCATCTGTACATTTCTTGCCTTTCTTGGCTCTTCCGAGATAACTCTGCTTTAAAATAACCTCTCCTTTTTGGGTGGCTGGATCTCTCAGAAGATCAGTAATGGGATATTAAGACTTTCAACCTCTAGAATACCAGCTCTAGTCAGGTATGGATTGATTGTTACCGTCTGATGGTGTCCAGTGGACTATGTGAAATGAGACTAGTGGCTACATTCCAGTTACCATACGTTGTGTGCTCATATCCCCCAAACCAGGCACTGGTGCTCAGGACAGCACTATCCTTAACCCCAATGCCACTGGAGAAAATGCTTTTATGAGCAGCTGTACAATATCAATTATACGCTACAGTTGTAGGGAAACTTGATCCCTTCAGGAGATTCAGACAACCAGGTCAGCTATCTGACAGACTCCAAGGACACAGTTCAGACTTGGAGGAGTAGGCTACTAGTTTGGTCTATCCAAAGCCTGGGGATCTAATGGTGTAGGGTTGCAAAGATCCTTTCAGTCTATTTTTTCAGTCAGTTGGCTCTGGTCATAAAGAAGCTCCTCTTTCTGTCTCTCCCTACAAAATCTAAAGCCAGTTAAGAAGTACTGACATTTCTGTACATAGGAAATTGGTTCCCAATGGTGTGTGCAAAGATTGTTGAATTCCAAACTATCACCACAGAATGTAGAGCTTTAAATTTTGTAAAGTTGCATCCTCTACCTGCCAGGATGAGTCATTGGTATGTCATTTTCTGTTAACTTTCCCAGTTCCTACAAATTCTTCTCTGATCAGTGAAGTTTGCCAGTTTTCATCCTTTAATGGTAGGAAGTGGTCACAATTCTTAACAGATGATCCCTTGTTTAGTATTCTCTTGGAGTGCAATCACTTCATTGAAGTTCCCTACTGTAGTGTAATTTATTTTACTAACGACAAACGTGGAGTTAAGTTTGATCCTTAGCACGTGTTGGCTGCAGGATTATCAATTAACCTTTATCTTAGGACCTCATCTATTTATTCCTGCTGGGTTCTCCTGTTGGCCAACACTAATTCAGAGACATTGACTGAGTCAAATTAGTTGGATAATCAGCGGTTTTATTAGAAGTAAGT
>QEPC01013943.1:1097107-1140535 GCA_003113815.1 Sphenodon punctatus
TGACTTAAAATGTTCTCTTTCAGTTAACCTTTGTTCTGCATTTAGCTAAACTGCTAATAACTTCAAGCAAGCCATATATAATTGTGATTAAATACATAAGCAAATATAAGTGATTAAATATCTAATATAAAATAAGTAAAATATATCAAATATAAGTAGGTAAATATCTTAATATGCAAGCCATGATCCAGGCCTCAGAAGCCTGAACCTATTAACTCTAAATCCCTGGCAACACACGAGAACAAGAATATCTTAGTTAAATATTTGATTATTCCATCATACAGGTAATTCTCTTCTAAATAGCATCAACAAAGAATACCCTTACATTTTACAAAGTTTTTTAAAAATTGTGATTCTCTGGCATTGTTATTGTATTTTTGGTGGGAGAGACCAGATAGAAGGATATGAACATAACAATTTTGGGGAGGGAAGCTGTTATAGTTTGTCTCCTTTCTTCCCCTTTTGTAGCATTGCTACTGTGATATGTTGATGAGGTGGAAATACGTTGTTAGACTGGAAGCTTCTTCCAGTGGCTCCCCTTTACTGAACTGCAGTATGTACCAAGTAAAATTACTATTTCACATTTATATTTTACATTTGCATCAGTGATACCCAAAACTCCACATGGATACGTATTTAGAGCCTTATTAAAAATATAAATGTAGAGAAGGAGAGGTTATGAGGCTTGCCCAACTAGTTATTAGGAAACAGGACCCAGGTCTACCATCTTCATATTTTCTGGTCCAATTGGTAGAGCAACTTGCTCTTGAATGGATCATCAAGTGATTAAAGGCAAGCCGGGGTCACAGAGAAATAAGAATCTTCTTAGGATTCTCATTCATTGGTTTAACAGAGGCCAGTAATGTCACAGACAAAGTGAATATTGCCATGGGAGAACAAATACTTAATTAACTAGTTTCAATGGGTTGATGAGAGGTGACTCATGCCACAAAGGATCAACAGACTCCAAGGTCCTTGACAATTCAACTCCCCCTCCACTTTAAATGAATATGTTTATGCATTTAGAAAAAAAAAAGACGTTAAGAATTCTCTTTTCTGTAGCAGGCAACAGCTACATTTACATGACTAGTGTATGACATCCACCAGAAGAATATTTAGTTCTTTACTCTATTTACCCAAAGAAAATCCTCTTTGTATCCAACTTTCACATAATTTTCTTAATTTGATTTGACCATAAGTCTAGCATGTTTTCCACAGTTCCACATTATTTCTCCATTATAATTTAATGCTTCCATGGAAAATAATGCTGCATAATACACCCTAAGGAGATGTCACTTCCTTTATGATCTGTAGATTCCAAATCTTAAGTAATGCCAGATTATTGTAAAATTTATCTTTTCACATTTCCTAAAGATAATGACCTGCAAAAGTTTGCTTTTTCTTGCCAGTAGAAATATTTTATTACATTATAATTTTAAAAACAGTTTTATATGTTTGCCATTTAATTCCACTGATCAACTAGTCTTTTTTATAAATTGTAGTTAAACTTTACAGTCTTCTGTCCATGTGCCTACTTAGTAAAATCTTTCTATATATTTACTGAAGTCTACTCTGATCACAGAATTGGGATAAAGGGTTTTCCTCCACTAAAAAAACCTGAAGAAGAAAAGGCTGACAATATCCAAATGTTAGATATGAAAATATTCAGTTTGCGCTTTCAGCTGTAGCATTTATTATGGGAAAGACTATTCCACTGAAAGAAGGGTATACAATTTTGGAGAATCACACACTGACCAATGACACACAGCAATTCACAGGGCCTTTTTAAATGTGCAGCATTTTTCTTGCAGTTTAAAACTGTGGCTTGGGGAACCCCCTGTGGGGGAGGGGGTGTTAGACACCCAGGCACCATTAAAAACAGCGAAGCTAGGTGACTCCTTTGTGTTTTGAGGTGCCACCTAGATAAGTCCTTGGTTATCAGGGTCTTATCTAGTCCCCATCTCAAAATGTCCAGGAGTTGCCCAGTGCACTGTTTCCAATAGTGCCCAGGTGACTTCCGGTCCAGCAAGGAGTGTGAAAAGCACCCCCTCAGGGATTTCCCTGAACCAGATTTTTAAACTGTGGGAGAAATCCTGCACATTAAAAAAGGCACACAGAAAGCTTGCTGGTCACAAAATGGAGGCAGAATATTTGCCTTATTTTCATGTACTCAGAAATATTTCAGTGCAATAAAAATTTCATAAGATTACTTTTCAGTAGGGCTGTATCAAATAGTACTTCCGGGTACTTGGACCATAGTCCGAAGTTCCGAGTAATTTACCCGAGTACTCTGTGGCCCTTTGGCGCGGTTTCCAAAGGTTCAGAATTCGGACTTCGAATTCCGGACCTCAGAAAACTTTGGAAACATCGGAACTATTCAGTGCCACAAAATTTCACATTCACACACACACACAGGAGCATCCTAGTGGCATGGCATTGGTACTGTGGCACTAGTAACTTGGATCAGCCAAAGAGAAGTGGAGCCAGGCAGAGAGATTCCAGTATGACCTCATGGTGTCAAGCAGTTGGCAGAACAGTGGAAGCTACACTTTACAATTAGACTCTGCTGTGCCATGCCACAGCCTAGACAGCACACATAACCCTGAAAAAGAGTGTGCAACTGCATGGAGAAATAAATCCCACCAAAAGCCAGAAAGCCCAGTAGTCATAAAATGAACAAACCAGACATTCACACACTCCCACGGGGCACCCTCTAGTAGTGGCATAGCATTAGTACTGTGGCACTGGTAATTTGGACCAGGCAAGGGGAAATGGATCCAGGCAGAGAGATCCCTCTGGCCTAATGGTGCCACGTGCCAACCAAGCAGCATCAGAACTAGAAGCAATGTGGCATCCAATAATTTTTTTTTTTAAAAAAAAAGCATAGCATGGTAAAGGTAAACATAACCCCAGCATTGGCCCTATGGACAGGACAAACCAAACCAAACCAGACCAGGCCAGGCCAGGCCAGGCACCCCTCCCCCCTCAGCCAATTACTTACAGATCCAGCACTGTAGCACACAGTCAAATTCACCAAAGAGAATGAGAAATGTGTACAACCACTTTTTTTTTTTTGCCTGCCAGCCAATCAAAAGCTTGCCCTCTGACTTGGCCAGCCAATTAAAAGCTTGCTATCTGGCTTAGCATCACTCAACTGTCTCCTCCCATACACCCCCTCCTACCAAATATGTCACTAAGGCCACTTTTAGACATGCCCTCCCTTGCATATTTGGGCTGAGGGGAGGAATGCACAGCCCGAATATGCACGAGGATCAGCCAGTCTGAAAGCCCTCCCCCCCGGCACAGATTTACTGACAGAGACGCACAGGAATAAAAAGCAGGAAATCAAGCTCTGAATCCCGTATCTCTGCCTGCAAAGTCACGAGGGAGGGGGCTTTCAGACTGGCCGATCCCCACGCATATTTGGGCTGCGCATTCCCCCCCTGCAGCCCAAATTGGGGGGGCGGGCATGTCTTAAAGTGGCCTGAGTTTCACTTCCAGAAGAAGCTCAACTGTTCACCAGTCCCCCCCACACCCAGGGGTTAGGGGTCCAACATCACCCAGCAGCTTCTGATGTTTTCAGAAGTTTTCTGAAGAACAGTCTTGGACTTTTGGACTTTTCGGAACCGAATACCTTAATCTTTCATGAATTCAGAAGTTTTCCAAAGACTGAGTTTCAGCCCTACTTTTCAGATAAGTAATGGAATCAGCGATCATGGCTGTACTATTTGTCGCCGCATCTCAGAAGGAGACAAGGACACAGTAACGGGTTTGAACAGCCGCACTCTTTGTTGACAGCTTCAAAATTCAGCAAGGGAGGGAAACTCAGTCCCCCATATACAACTGGGACCAGTTTCAGCTAACTTTAAATCAACAATAACTCCAGGCTGCCTGAGGCACACTAGGTTGTCAGTTCTCCTGTGAATTAACAAGCTAATGCCACCTCACCCTCCTCCTCTGTTTTGTCGGATGGCTCTGTGGGTGGGTGATGGGTGGAGATTGGTGTGTGCAAGGAGCGCACACCCACCATCGGTGGTGATTCTACAGATGGACACCCATCCCCCCATCCACTGCTGCGGTGTACGCACAGATGCCTCCCCCCGCCCCCCATCACACACCCGCCTGAACACCCAGCGGGGGTGGTGATGGTGTGTTCATGCAAAAATGGCCTAATTGTGAGGATTTCAACTTTCACTCTTCACTTTACTAACTCACAAAAGTTATTATCTACACAATGTGCTAGAATTACTTACACATACTAGTACAGAATAAACTGGAACATTTAAGTCTGTACATTTGCCATTCAACTCCTCCATACTTTATACTTATACAACTTTTTCACTTTTACTGCATCACAGCTGGTGACAGTACTAAAATCATTTTTAAAAAACAAACCTAAAAGACCTAGGAAGGTAAAAAAGGAATTAGGACAACTCAGAGATAGGGAGGTAGTTATATTCAATAGAGATGGGGTATTTATTGAAGATAAATTTGCAACAGTCTTGAAAAGCGAATACATGATCTTCTTTTTATAGAAGACCAATAACAAATATACAGATAGACCGATAACAAATAAAGCATTGAAGCAGAAAAATGTTATGCTTTACACAACCATATTTCTGTATTTTTACAAAACTGTTTCTCCATAGTAAAACAGCACAAGTCCAGCGATAATGTTAATTGTGAAGTATAGTAGGATACTTTATTTACTGAAGAAATGCCAATGTTTTCAGCTTAGGTCACTTGGAAAGCTGTATTCTTTATAAACCATTCTAAATATGATATACGTTACCATTCTGCACATTTGTGTGAACTGTCTACCACAGGCAGGATCACGGCAAGATCTAGGGTGTGTGGTGCCCTATACAAAATGAAGGACTGCTCCTTTTGTAATTTTTTTTTTTTAAGGTCAGCATCATTAACATAAAAGTAATGAATAGGTTTCATTTTGTAGGCAGGCCAAGCCACTCTGATTGCCACCTGTGTCACAGAGACACCCACTCACAACTGGATATCCCCCAGTACACAAACTGACCCCCTCAGGTACATGCCTCCTCCAAACATTCACTTAGTACAACATTTAAATTGTCTCCCCTTTCTGGTCACATTAGACAAAGGGCATTTTCAGACGTTACGGGGCCGCTTGGCCCCATACTCAAAACAACCCTTTCATTCCCCGCCGGGGTCACCCCGTCACGCCATATCAGACGTGCCGGGGGGATCCCGGCGGGGAATGTGGGAGGGGGCGGGGCCGCACGGCGCAACGTGCGGCCGCACGGCCCTGCCCCCTCCACGCACCCCGCCGCCCGCCCTCCGAGGAGACGGGCGGGCGGCGGGGCCAATGCGGTTGCCGCGTCCGGCTGAATGCGCCACGGCCCGGGATCCCGCCGGTGATCCCAGGCTGTGGAGAGCGGCCAGACGTTACTTTTTGTTGGTCCCTGCCGTTTGACCATGCTTCCCAGGACATTCCCCCAGCTAGCCCAGGAAGTGTGGTTCAAATTGACCCCATGTGGGTATTCACCGTGGTGAACATCTGGCGGCCGCCAAACAGACGTTCGAGACATGATGACCACAGGTGGGTATTCACCGTGGTTCACCGTGATCTCGTAACATCTGAAAATACCCAAAGACTGACCCACCCGCACCCATTTAAACAAGTAACATATTACTAAAATTAAGTTTTGATGTTCAGTTAATAGAAAACATCATCAGCCGCCAGAGATCCCTGTAAGCCTATGGGTATTTTCAGATGTTACGGGGCCCTTTGGCCCCATACCGAAAGCAACGTCTTCGTTCCCCGCCGGGGTCACCCCTGCACGGCCCAACAGACGTGCCGGGGGGATCCCGGCGGGGAAAGTGGGAGGGGCCGGGGCCGCGCGGCGCAACGTGCGGCCGCACGGCCCCGCCCCCTCCACGCACCCCGCCGCCCGCCCTCCGAGGAGACGGGCGGGCGGCGGGGCCAATGCGGCCGCCGCGTCTGGCCGATCGTGCCACGGCCCGGGATCCCGCCGGGGATCCCGGGCCGTGGCACGCGGCCAGACGTTACTTTTTGTTGGCCACGGCCCGCGGTCCATTTGACCACGCTTCCCGGGACCTTCCCCCGGCTAGCCCGGGAAGCGTGGTTCAAATTGACCCCATGTGGCAATTGAGCATGGCCAACATCTGGCGCACGCTGTGCAGACGTTCAGGGGCCTTTGGCCCCGCGTGGGGGTTGAGCGTGGTTCACTGTGGTTCAGCGTGATCTCATCACGTCTGAAATCACCCTTAGTATGGGTAAAAACAGGCATGAATTTAACCACCCTTGGTGGTCATTTATGCATGTTTCAGGGCTGCATAGGGCACCAATACAGCCCTGCAACATGCATAAATAACCACCAAGGGTGGCTAAAGGGTGGTTAGCGTCATGTCTGTTTTCACCCTATTACACATATATTATTATTTCTAGTTTATATGTGACACCTCCCACGTTGAGGTGGGCCTTCCATAGGCTAGGTATAGGCATCCGAAATTTGAGGCTCCATGGGAGCAAAGTTTACATCAATGGGTAATTTCAGAGGTGACATGCCTTTTGACCTGCCACTTTGAACCCTGGACTGGCATCTGTCTCAGATCCCGGTTCATGATCAGACCAGCCATCCTTTAGACATGCCGGCCTGATTGCGGAGGGGAATTGGGGAGGGGGTGGGGCTGCACGGCACAATGTGCGGCCATTCAGCCCTGCGCTCCTCCAGCTGCTGTACCTGATACCGTATCATGGTTGGAACCATGGTCTAGAACGGGGCAAGGTAACAGAGGTTACCTTCGCCCCATTCCTGACCATGGTTCAGCTAACCACAATTCTGGAGGTGAGGCCGGCCTCACCTCCAGAATCGTGGTTAGTTTGAACCCCACCAGGAATTCACCATGGTTCACGCAATCACGCAATCACAGCCACCACCCAGAATCCACTGTGATTCAGGGAGGTTGACTGTGATTCCATAACATATGATATTACCCAATGTCAGAGGCAGGATGGGGCGGGGTATAAATGCATTAATTAAATAATAAATGCTTCTTGCACTCATGCTGTCATTTCATGTTTATTTATTGAGTCTTGTGGGGACTGCCAACTCACGAAGCTGTCTGTAGTCACACATTGTACAGTCTGGGCTTGATATAATCTGGCCAGTGATTTGAACCAGCAAACTGGAATTCTAACACCAGTTGATTACATCAGAAATATTGCTGTGCAAAGATGGCAGCTGTGAGGTAACATGTATTTGTAGATTTTTTTTATTTTTTACATTTATAAGGAAGTCTCTATACCCCCACCCCCGCCTCCAGACTGATTATTGACCTTCAGAACGTCTCTCCTTATCCTTGTTTTTATTATTGTTTTTGTTTCTTTCACATGTTAACTGTTACTGAAGAGACGGAGTGAGGCCTGTCAAAATTATTATGATAATCAATCTTATTTTGTCTCTTCCTAGCTTACTCTCAACACAAATGTTTTAGTAACTCCAGGCTATTCATGTAATCAGAGTTACTGAAGTTAGGTGTTGGGAGCTGCTGTGGCATTAGGTGGAAAAGCATAAAGCTTAGTAATACAATGGGCTTTGTCATATTGTGGAGATATGGACTCAAACTACTTGTTGGATTTTGTTCCAGTGCTACCAGTGCCTCATGTTGATGATGGAGAATCACTGGCTTAAACTACACTAATGGACCCAAGAATGTTCAGTCATTTGAACTGCTACATTGTCTTTATGTTTTTAACATTTCATTTTAGGAAAGAAAAAAAAAGGTCACGGTTGAAGCCAGGACATGGACGTGGGCCTGGTACAAGAAGAAAATTGTCAGTCATTGCTCCTCTCCTCTAGGCTGTCATTTCGAGAGATTTCTATGCGAATCACATGATTTCTCTCAAGCTGTTCTATTTCTGATTCTCACCAGTGAAGAATACCTGCTCCTTTTTTAAAAAAACAACAAAAAAGCACAAAAAACAAACGAACAAACAAAAAGCCCAATCTATGTTGAACAGTTACAGAACAAGTTTCTACTACTTGTAGTTGTCCACCATTTAATATTTTACCAGTTTGTTCCCCAGATGAAGTGAAATAGTGGAAGTGCCAGCTATGGAAAGAGGTGGGAATATGGTTGACAAAGAATGGGACTGTAAATAGAACGATGGTTTTACGACTGACCTATTACGTAAAACTAATTCTCCCCTAATTTCTCTCTCTCCCTCCTGCTACTACCCTATTCATAATTTTTCACTGCCACTGTATCATTGGAAGAAGGCAAGCAGACAGAATGTGGCGTTTGAAAGTTCGCAGTTCTTTATTAACTAAGCCAGACTGAGCAACAAACTACAAAACATATAAACTTGAGGTCTAGTGCCAAACACAGCACGCCCAATAAAGTTACTCTGTATCTTATTGTATTTTATTGTATTTTATTTACTGTTGTTTGCCGCCCCGAGCTACCAGAGGTAGGAGGGGCGGGGTAAAAATATATTAAATAAATAAATAAATGTAGGTATAACCCCATAGTGGTGTTTTTTTGCCAGAACCAAAGCCCCTGCTTTTATCCCCGCATGTCCTCCATTCATCCTTGGGTGCTACCAATTTGCCATTTAATTGAAGAGGTGGATTACCACTCTTAGGCTGTTTTTAGGCGAGCGGCCTGGGTAGTGCATTCTTCAATGTGGGGGGAGGAAAAGCCATGCAGGGTGCGTTTACACATGCCAGAAGTGGCATCCCACCATAGGAATTGGCCGTGCGCATGGCTTCCCGTGGCTTCTTTGAAGACACATTCTGGAAGCCTCGATATTGGGATTTCTTATCTACGTCTTTAAAGAGACTGTAGGAGGCTGTGTGCACCGCCTATTCCCATGGCCGGTGGCCACTTCCAGTGTGTGTAAATGCACCCTGCATGGCTTTTCTCCTGCCACATTGAAAAACGCACTTTCCAGGCTGCTCGTCTAAAAGCGGCCTTTAACTGCCCAAACTCTGCCAGAGGATATCCACCTGTCCCACTTTGGGGAGAACAGAGGAGTGGGCTGTCCAACATTTGCTAACTAACCACTGCCCCCACATCTCAAGGTGATGTGTCCTGCTGGTGCTTGCTCAAATCTATCCTGCCATTATTATGCACTGGACCTCCCTGCCATGAGACATCAGCAACCAAATTTGACTGACCTCCCCATATTCCAGACTGGCTACTAAACAACTCCCTCAAACTCTGCCAGAGCCAAGACAAATATAATTCTACAACCCTTCCTGATAGCTGTACCCCATCTACAGTCCTGGTGCTGAATAACAAATTATGTTATTCTCAGTAACCTGTTTGCCAATTTCTTTATTGGCCTTCCTACTTGCTGCCTTGCCATTGCCTGTCCTGGTGTTCCACTCTTCTACTGCTGTACAGCAGGGGAATGAGCACAACACTTTCTCCTCTACTCCCTACCAGATTGCTGGAATGGTAGTAATCAAAAGGGGTGGGCCTTAATTTATTTATTTATTTATTTACTTTCAAACTTTTACTACCCCGCCCCTCCTGCCACAGGCAGCTCGGAATCTCAGAATTATGCAGGAATCTCTTATATCACAAAAGCTTACATGAGTAGTTGAGTGACAAAAGGGGGCCAAGTTCTTTCCAAACCCTGTGCAGCCAGCTGTCAACCTCACCTCCCACCTCACAAATTACTCTCTCATTTTTTTGCTTGAGTCAGAAATACTGGGAGTTGCTGAGATACCACTCATTATAGCTACAGAAACTTTTTACCTTCACTCTAGTCATGGGGGAAGATTTTTCTTCCCCCTTTCCTCTCCTTTGTCCTCCAGGTTGAGAAGAACTAGAGTTTATTACTCCACACATATACTGCATGGAGTTCGCTGAATAATTACCTTACAATTATCCCCTGTACAGATGGATGCTTTCCATCAACTTGGCTTTCCATCCATTTCAAAAGTTAATATTGCCTTTATATATGCCAAAACTGGTTTTCTGGAAGGTTAATGGGCTCCAGCTGCTATTCTAGTTAAGCCTTGCCTCACTACACAGTACACTGACCTCAAATCCAAGGACCTCATGATTTTGGAAATTTGCTAATGCTCACCAGCTGCAGATTGGGATAGCCATTCACACTTTATTTAATATTATTTATTTATTTTTTATATGGATTTTTTATCCCACCCCTCCTGCCCACAGGGCAGCCCAGGTTGGTGAACAACAAGACAAAACAATAAAACAATTTAAAAAGTTAAAAATTATTTATTGTTATTGTTATTATAAGCTTATATATAGTGCCAGAGATGTACCTGGTGCTTTACAGAGAATAAGATAGACATGGTCCCTGCCCGAGAGCTTACAATTTAAAGACAGAGAGAGGGTAGGCAGGGAAGGGGGAACAGAGGGAGAGACAAGGGACACAACATTCATAAGGATGTGAGAGCACAGCTACATGTTCTTGACTTGGTTACAATAAATTGGGAGTTTGCAGATAACAGGTGGGGGATAATCCTGGGTTGGGATGATTAGCAGGAGTTAGGAAGGGCAGAACGGAAGAGGTGGGTTTGGAGGAGGGACTTGAAGGTGTGGAGGGTGGGGGGCAAGGCAGACGAGGGCAGAGAGGGAGTTCCAGGCATGCGGGGCAGTGAGGGAGAAGGGACAAAGGTGGTTAGGGGAGCAGGGGAGGTGTGGGAGGGTGAGGGAGGGGATGGAAGAGGAGCGGAATGCTCGAACAGGGGTTCGGAGGGAGATCAGTGCAGAGAGGTAGGGAGGAGCAAGGTTGTTAAGGGCTTTGTAGCTGAAGACAAGGAGCTTGTGCAGAATATTCTGAGGAAGGGGAAGCCAGTGGAGAGAGGATAGGAGAGGCTGCACATGGTCAAAGCAACAGGCTAGGTGGATGATCCTGGCAGCAGACTTTTGAACAGAGATGAGTGAGGAAAGGTGAGAGCGGGGAAGGCCAGCAAGGAGGAGGTTACAATAGTCAAGGCGTGAGATGACTAGGGCATGGATGAGAGTTTTGGCAGAGGAAACAGAGAGAAAAGGGCAGATGTTGGCAATGTTGTGGAGGGAGAAGTGGCAGGATTTGGCCACGGAGTCAATGTAGGGTTTGAAGGTAAGGTACAAGTCGAAGATGAAGTCCAAACTACGGGCATGGGGAACAGGGAGGATGGAGACCCTGTCAATGGCAATTGACAGGGAAGAGGGAGATGAAGGATTGGGAGGGAAGATAAGGCATTCAGTTCTTTCCATGTTCAGTTTGAGTCAGTGTTGTGACATCCAGGTGGAGATATCAGAGAGACAGTTGGTGAGATGAGCTTGAATGTAGGGGAGAAGAAGTGGAGAGAGAGAGTTGAGTGTTGTCAGCATATAGGTGGTATTGGAAACCGTGGGAAGCAATGACTTTGCCTAGGGATTGGGTGTAGATACAGAAGAGGAGAGGGCCAAGGACAGAGCCTTGGGGAACCCCAACAGAGAGGGGGAGGGATGAGGAGCGGGAGGAGTTAGGAAGAGATATACTGAAGGAGCAGTCAGAAAGGTAGGAGGAGAACCAGTCGAGGACAGAGTTCTGGAATCCCAGGGAGTGAAGCAATTCCAACAGGAGTGAGTGGTCAACAGTGTCGAAGGCAGCAGAGAGATCAAGGAGGACAAGAATAGAGTAAAGGTGGTTGGACTTAGTCACAAGAAGATCATTGATGATGTTTGCTAGAGTGGTTTCAGTGGAGTGAAGGGAGCAGAGGCCAGATTGGAGGGAGTCAAGGGAGGAGTTGGCAGAGAGGAGTTCGAGGCAATGGGAGTAGACAACATGTTCAAGGAGTTTGGAAGCAAAAGGGAGGAGCAAGACAGGATGGTAATTAGGGGGTTCAGAGGGATCCAGAGTGGAGTTTTTGAGGTTGGGGGAGACAGTGGCTTGTTCAAAGGCAGACGGGAAGGAGCAGGTAGAGATGGAGAGGTTGATGATGTGCAGGAGGGGAGGGGTGACAGTGGAAGCAGTGGGAAATGCTCCCACTGTCGCTCCCCCCCTTCTGCATGTCGTCAATCTCTCCCTTTCCACAGGCTCCTTCCCCTCTGCCTTCAAACATGCCACTGTCTCCCCCATCCTCAAAAAGCCTACCCTGGACCCTTTCGATCCCTCTAGTTACCGGCCGGTCTCCCTCCTTCCCTTTGCTTCGAAGCTCCTGGAACGTGTCGTCTACTCCCGCTGCCTGAACCTCCTCTCTGCCAACTCCTCCCTCGACCCTCTCCAGTCCGGCTTCCGCCCCCTCCACTCTACTGAAACTGCCCTGGCCAAGATCACCAATGATCTACTTGTCGCTAAATCGAAGCGCCACTACTCCGTTCTTGTCCTCCTTGACCTCTCTGCCGCCTTTGACACTGTCGACCACTCGCTCCTCTTGGACTCGCTTTACTCTTTGGGCTTCCGTGGCTCTGTCTTTGACTGGTTCTCCTCCTACCTCTCTGACCGCTCCTTTAATGTCTCCCTCCCCGAGTCGACCTCCCCCTCCCTTCCCCTCTCGGTTGGGGTTCCCCAAGGTTCTGTCCTTGGCCCTCTCCTCTTCTCTATCTACACCCGGTCCCTTGGTGAAATTATTGCCTCCCACGGGTTCCAATACCATCTCTATGCTGATGACACCCAACTCTATCTCTCTACCCCCTCTCTCTCCTCCTCTGTCCGCTCACGCCTCGTCGACTGCCTCTCTGATATCTCCGCCTGGATGTCCCGACGCCAACTCAAACTGAACATGGCCAAGACTGAACTCCTCATTTTTCCTCCCTCCCCCTCCTCTCCCTCTGACCTGACCGTCTGCATTGACGGGGTCACCATCCGTCCTGTTCTCCGTGCCCGCAGCTTGGGCTTCATTTTTGACACGCACCTCTCCTTTAAACCTTACATTGACTCTGTGGCCAAATCCTGCCGATTCGCTCTCCTCAACATTGCCCGCATTCGCCCCTTTCTATCTGTCTCCTCGGCCAAAATCCTTGTTCATGCCATGGTTATCTCTCGCCTCGACTACTGCAACCTCCTCCTTGCTGGCCTCCCTCGCTCCCACCTGTCCCCCCTTGTGGCGATCCAAAACTCTGCCGCCAAGGTCATTCACTCTGCCCGTCGCTTCGACCATGTGACGCCTCTCCTCCTCTCCCTTCACTGGCTCCCCCTTCCTGAACGTATCCTGTTCAAACTCCTGGTTTTCACGTTCAAATCGCTCCATGACCAAGCTCCCCCTTACCTCTCGGACCTAATCGCCCTACGCGCTCCTGCGCGCGCTCTCCGCTCTTCCGCTGTCCCCTCCCTCGCTCTCCCTCGCTTCTCCTGCTCGCCCAACCGCCTTCGTCCCTTCTCCCTCGCTGCCCCGCATGCCTGGAACTCCCTCCCTGCCGACGTCCGCCTCGCCTCCTCCCTCCGCTCCTTCAAATCCCTCCTCAAGACCCACCTTTTCCATGCTGCCTTTCCCAATGCCCTCTAGTCTTTCCCCTTGCTCTTACTGTCAGCCCTCCTCTGCTGACTGCTGCTACCGACCACCTTGTAACCAAGCCAAGTACACGCACCTGAGACTTCGCATCCGCCTGAATGTTTGTTTGTCTCCCATGTCTCTCCCGCTGTCCCCTCTCCTTGTCTCCCCCTCCTTGTCTTTTAGATTGTAAGCCACAGGTAGGGACTGCAGCTGATTGTATGTTCTGTACAGCGCCAGGTTGTTACTGGCGCTTTATAAATGTTTAATAATAATAATAATAATAATAATAAATGAATAGGTGTGACGGAATGGGGTCCAGGGGCACGTGGAGAGGTTGTAGGAGGAGAGCAGGGAGGAGATTTCCTCAAGGGAGGAGGGAGGGAAGGAGGACATGAGAGAGGTGGGAGGAGGAGGGAGGAGGGGGACTAGTAGTGGGAGAGGGCTTGGAAGCAATTTCCAGGTGGATCTTGTCAATTTTAGAGGTGAAAAAGAGGGCAAGATCCTGAGCGGAGAGAGAAGAGGGAGGAGGAGGACAGGGGGGTTTAGAAGGGAGTCAAAGGTGGAAAAGAGGAAGAGAGGGTCCCGGGAGCACGACTCAATGTGTAAGGCATAATACTGCTGTCTAGCGAGGGAGATAGCAGAGTTGAGCAATGAAAGGCAGAATTTGAAGTGGAGGAAGTCAGCGCGGCATTAGGATTTACGCCAGAGGCGTTCAGGAGCCCGGGTGCTGCCTCATATGCAGGGAAAAACAACCACCCCCCAACTACACTCCACCCTACCAACACCCCCTTGCTAAAATCTTGGCGGAAAAGCCAGGTCTTACATAAATGTCAAAATGACAGGCGAGTGGGGGCCAACCAAGCTTCCTCTGGGAGCAAATTCCACAGCACAGGGGCAGTCACCGAAATAGATCTAACATCAGTGGCCACCCACCTCGCCCGGGGAACCTCCAAAAAGACTCCCCCAGATGATCTCAAAGGGCGCACAGGCACATGGGGAGTGAGGCCGTCTCACAGATAAGCAAGATCCAAGCTGTGAAGAGCTTTAAAGGTTAAAACCAGCACCTTGAACTTAGCCCGGTGCTTTATAGGCAGCCAGTGCAGAGCCCAGAACACAGGTGTCATGTGCTCCCTGCAACCCGCCCTCATAAGGATACGGGCTATGGCATTCTGCACAAGCTGCAGCCTCCGGACCAACTTCTCGGGCAGCTCCACATAGAGCGTGTTGCAGTAATTCAGCCTCGAAGGGATGAAGGCATGGATGACAGGACGAGGTCAGAGTCTGAGAGATACGGTCAAAGCCACCGGACAAGATGTAATTGCCGAAATGCATTCCCCGCCACAGCCACAACCTGAGATTCCAACTTGAGCCGTGAATCGAGGAGCACACCCAGACTCCTCACTTCAGAGACCATGGGAGGGCGAACCCCCCCAACAAGAGGAGATTCAACCACCCCCAAGCCCTTGTCCATCAACATCACCTCCATCTTGTCAGGATTCAATTGCAGATGGTTCAACCTCATCCAAGCCCCCACAGCTGACAGGCACTGGGAAAATAAGGAGACTGTATGGTCTGGATCGATGGAAAAGGAGAGTTAGAACTGAGTGTCATCAGCATACGGATGACACTGCATGCCCTGAAACCCTCTCACGGTCTCGCCTAATGGCTGCATATAGATGTTAAACAAGAGGGGGGACAAACTGGCACCCTGTGGGACTCTACACATGAGGTCACAGGAGGAAGACATACACTCCCCCAAGACCACCTGGTTTATTCTCCCGGCCAGGAATGAACAAAACCAGTCCAAGACCGTTCCATCAATCCCAGCATGGACCCACATGCAAGTCACCAACACCTCACGGTTGACTGTGTCGAAAGCAGCCGAAAGGTCTAGCAGGACCAATAAGGTCTGACAACCTTGTTCCAATGCCAGACGGAGATTGTCAACCAAGGCCGCCAATGCAGTCTCTGTACCATACCCAGGCCAAAAACCAGACTGAAACGGGTCAAGGAAACAGGTGTCGTCCAGATGTTCCCGGAGCTGCCGTGCCACAACCCATTCAATATCCTTCATTAAAAAAGGGAGGTTAGAGACCGTCCAATAACTGACAGGAGCATCAGCGTCAAGAGATGGTTTCTTGAGCAGGGACCTAACCACAGCCTCTTTCAGGCAATCAGGCACTAATCTGAAGGGATGCACTAACCACCCTAGCCAGCAATGGCTGCAACGTCTTCTGGCTGGCTTTCACCAGCCAGGACGGGCATGGATCTTGTTCACAAGCAGTGGCACGAACAGATCCAGACAAGGACTCCACATCAGCAGGTGACACCATCTGAAACCGATCCCACAAAACAGGACAGGAAGGGGCATCCATAGCCCCAAGATGATCCTCTGCAATAACTGTGGTACCGAAATTGTGGCAGATGTGAGTGATCTTATCTACAAAGTTCTCAATAAACCAGTCACAGCGGTCACTGGATTGCTCCAGGTCCATTTGGAGGCGGGCAGGAGTGACCAAGCCTTTCACCACTCAGAAAAGTTCCGCTGGACGTGACTTTGCAGATGCAATGAGGGCAGCAAAGAACTGGTTCTTTGCTGCCTGCACCGCCACAGCATAGACCTTTAAACTGCTCTTATGCTGCGATCGATCATACTCATCATGAGTCCGGTGCCATCATTGCTCTAAGCACCTACTCTCTCGCTTCAAACACCACAGGCCCTAAATAAACCAAGGAAACATGCAGGAGACTCAGGAGGGCAACAGATGCCTGAGAGCCACTCTGTCAATGGTTTCAGCTAACAAGGTGTTCCAGAAGGCTACGAGATCATCGACAGAGCGGGTGACAAGGTCCAGGGGAAACTACCCCAGAGCATTATGGAACTGATCTGGGTCCATAAGTCTCCGGGGCAGACCAATCTAATAGATCCTGCACCCTGCCAGGGGCTGACATGGTCCAGGATGCATGCCATAAGGAGCAAATGGTCAGACCATGACAAAGGCTCCACCCCCCTAACTCCTAGTAACTGACGCCCCGCCTCAAGGTCAGTGCAGAAAACCAAATCCAGTGTATGTCCCTCCTCATGTGTGGGGCCACAGATGGCTTGGGACAGGCCCATGGTTGTCATAGAGGCCATGAACTCATGCCTCACTCCTCCAAGATTGGTGTCAGCGTTGATGTTAAAATCCCCCAAGACCACTAACCTAGGGGTCTGGAGGATCATGTCTGACACCAGATCAACAAGAGCATGTAGGAATACCACTGGGCAGTTGGGTGCATGGTACACCAGCAGCACCCCTAATCTGTCCTCGGCCAAATCCAACACAAGATGGAGACACTCAACACCTGGTGCAGCCTGCACCAGATACCTCCTAAAAGACAATGCATCCTTGATAACAATGCCTACGCTGCCCTCCTGTCCCTTCAGTCGAGGCTGATGTTGCACAGAGAACCCAACTGGAACAAGATCGGCCAAAGTAGGGCACGATTCATTGTCCAGCCAGGTCTTTGTAATACACATGAGGTCAGCGTCCCACTCCAGGATTAACTCCCAGATGGTAGATGACTTATTGACAACCGACCTCGCTTTTAGCACCACCAAACCAAGACCTGTGGGCCTCCTGAGCTTCGACCTGCAACCTATCCACGTTGGGGTTTGAGAGGGGAATGAGCACAAGGCACCACTCCCTCCTCACTAATGGAACACACCTCCCCTTTGGACTATATCTCCCCCAACCTGTAACAACCCCAATGGCTATGGAATCCCTCCCATCCTCAGAGAACCCCGTTAGACACCCACTCTCCATAGACTGCCCCAACAGGCCAGCGAGAGGGACCCCACCCCCCAAACCCTATCCCTGTTGTCGTTATACATGCTAGAGAAAAGGACCAGGCAGCACCAAGGGAAACTCTGGAGCTGCCAGTAAAGAAAGGGGGGAGGGGGCGAGGGGAAGTACTTCAATAAAGCATACTTTTCTGAAAGCATTTTAAATCAAGTCTCTTCAATGATCATCCCAAGAATACTGCCATGCCATGCAAGCAGTCCCATCACAATGTAGGAGAACAGCGGACATTTTTGGTATCTTGGATGCATGCATTGTCGTAAATATTTTTCAAAAAGTGCTATACAATTAAATAACTAAACTATGTTGTACCTAAAACTGCTTGGAAAATGGAATTTCTGCTCGGCTGACATATCAGATTCTCAGTTTTATACAAGAATTTCAAAATGTCCATTTTTATCTAACAGAAAAAACCAAAGAATTTCATCAAAATTAACATTTCAATTTCTATTTGCACTTTTGATCGGATGAGAAAAATGTTAGCTGAAGAAATTTGAATGACTGTTTAATGGGTGACATGCACAGAATGCCGGATGCCAAGGTATTTAATTAATTTTTACTGTACAATGAGAATTAAGGAAAATTTTACTGGTAAAAATCAAAAGGTAAGAAAAAAATGGAATTATTTATTATTATTAAAATGTATAAGCTGTCCCCCTCCTGCTACAAGCATCTCGGAGCAGCTAACAACATTTTACCACACATAACTAAAAATACAATTAAAACAACCTAAAACCCCAAGGTTAAAATAACTCATACCCAAACCCTCCGTAATATCAAGGCATGCCACTTTTTCACCATCAATAACCTTGACAATACCCTATTAAGCACAACCATATCAGTCAAGAACATTGACCTTTTGTTTTTACAAGAGGACTTAGACATACTTGGTAATAATTAGAGGCTTTTTGCACTTCAGTGCACTCTCACCCGATATCCTGCCCTTCAAATCCTTAATATTCCTGTAGGAGGAATTAAGCGAAAATTTATTTTAATTTAAAGTGTGGGTCATCTTTCTGAACTTGGTGTGTCTGTCATCACTGAATCTGTGAAAATATACAGTAAAAAGGTCAGGAATCTAGGATTGAATGAAAGGGGCGGATTATTTCTTCTAACAGAGTATTTAGTAATTCAGTATTCGATAACAATTTGTTAATATAGATGCAGCACATTTGGAGCCGTGCGTGATAAAACCATATAACATTATATTCACTGTGGGGACTAATCTAACAAGTATTTACACTCATTTGCAATCGTTTATTCTTTCATTATTTCATATACACTCCAATGATATTTTTCTGATTTTCCTCCACTAGTGATTTGATATCATGTAACTGCTGATATAATTAAAACAACTTATTTTCCACACAGAATATATGGCAGATTAATTACCATATTACTACCTCATACAGAATTTTTTAGACTTGGATCCATTAAGATTTTTACTGGATGCTATTTGTTAGGGATGTAATTGTCATTTTCATTATTGCAATAACAAAAACGACAAATAATAATAATGAAAATAGAAATGAAAATGACATTTTATTATTGAAATAAATGGAAAAACTGAAAAACATATTTCCAGCTATAACATTTTTGTTTCTCATTCAATTCTGATGAAACTTGTTGTGTCCCCAATAGAGGGCACTATGTGTACCAAGTTTCAAAATGATCAGATACAGGAAACCTATTTAAGAGGCAATTAAATGTTGTGATTTTAAGAAAAGCTCCATACACATTCATGGCTTCTTTATCTTCCATCCAATGTCTATGAAACCTGTTACATTATGTTGCTCCACAAGCTTAACACGCCTCATGTATTTCAGAAGGATTGGATAAAAGGTCCAGATGGTAAAAGACATTAATTTTAAAATACATTTCCAGCTGTAACATTTATATTCCATCCTGTTTATATGATATTTGGAAGAAAGGTATCATATACCTTCCCTAATATCTATGCCAAACTACAGGACAATTTGATAAGGGACCCAATTTTATAAGCAATTGAAGTTTTCTCCTAGAAGACCATTATTTAGATAAATAGCAGCACATACAGTGACAGTCAGAGGCAGGCACCTGGCATGGCAGGAGGTGGGAGGCTGTAGGAGGGAGGATGTGGAGAAACCCAACAGACTGACAGACACATTCACTGGCCAGTTACTGCATGCTTCCAGCTTTACAGGACCAATCAGTAGTGGCTTAGAGGCAGGGGTAGGGGGAGGCCCTGAGGCGAGCATACAAGGGAGATAACTGAGACTTTGGGGATAGCATCCCAGAAATCAGGAGACATAGTTTACACAATCACATCCAGGCTGGCCAGTTATCATCACAATCACATCCTGCAGCACTATGGCAAAGGACATGAGAGAATCTCTATTGGCTCTTTCCTAAACAGATGCTTCTGACTTTCCAGTAACAAGTAGGGACAGAAGTTCGGATTGTCACAGCACAGAATGAGGATATTTGGTTGACATTTCTTCTGGCCAATTGGCATCACAAACCGATCTTATACCACAGTGACATTTAAGAGAATCCCTGGCATAGGCTCCTTCTCTGCATATTCTGTGCAGGCATATAAAATTGGGACCCTTTATCACATCTTTCTCACAATGTGCAGAGATGATCGTGGAGGTGTGATATATAGCGCTGCCAAATTTCATGTACACTGGTTGGACTACAAAGATGTTACAGTCAGTCATACATTTATAAGTTAATTGCTTATACCACCAGGACCATTTATCCAATCCTTCTGAAAGTTGGCATAGATAGTAAGCATGGGAAGGGGTATAAAGATGCCAAGTCCCATCCACATTGTATGGGATACAAAGCAGTTACAACCAGGAATGTATATGCAGATTTTTGCAAAATAGCATAATTCAACTGCTTATAAAATTAGATTGCTTTATTCAATCTTTTTGCAATTTGGTACAATTAATGCCATCTAGTGGAGGTACAATACCTCCAAGATTCAGACAAATTTAATGAAAGACAAAAAGGCTACAGCCAAAAATGTGTTTTTCATTGAAACCAATGGAAAACAAAAACAAAAGCAAAAACGAAAACAATTTGATATTTATGAAAATTAAAAACAACAGATTTAAATAATGAAAATGAAAAAAATAAAATAATGACATGGGTCCCTGGGGTACACCTCTACTATTTGTAACAAAATCACATCAATTGTACTGTATCAAGAGTTTTCATAAGTTAATTACTTAAAGAAGCTTCCGCTATGTCAGCAGGTTTCCTGATTTAACTACTAAATTAATGGTTCAGAATACAGGTATTTATTAATTTATCAGTATATCTCACTGAAAGATTTGGAACATTTTGCTTCACAATTAGAGGAACTCAAAAATGTACTGCTAATTTGAAGAGAAATATTGTTGGGAAATTACTGACAGTATGATGGCCAAGAATCATTAACAATCTGGTGCTTATTTTTGAACAGGTGTACAATTTAATTATCAGAGCCAATGTGCAACATCAATGCCAATTTCAGAAAAGCAAAACATAGCTGGAGGTTCTGAGCCAATGAATGAATGAATGGTTCATTCCAGCCAGATAAACCAGGATAATCAGGAGTCATCACAGAAATGATTGTGGGGAAAAAATAAAATACTATTGTAGTTTTCCTATATGGAAAAAAAATCAGGACAGTTATGATAGTGGGAGATGCAACATGTTCTTGATGGAATATTTTGACCTTCATTAGGCATTCAATCAGAATAGTAAACAACTGAATAGTAAATTGCTGAATTGACTAAGGGGCCGATCCAATGTCCGCACACCAGATGCGCATGCCATGCATACCAGACAAACGCAACATGTGCATATTGGCCCCTAAGTGCACAATCTTTCACCATTAAAGACAATGGGAGTTCTGCCATTGACTTCAGTGGGTGCATGAATGTCACTAAGTGTCTGACCCCACGAGACAGCCGGGGACCTGACAGGCAACCTTCGCACGCACACACTCACACGCTGGTGCGTTATATTCCCTCAGGGAGTTATAGTGGCATACAAGGGCAATAAGCCAAGCCGAAGATCATCATAGGGAAGAGGTGACAGTGCACACCCTGTAGCCACACCCCCAAGCACACACCTTCACTCTCACAAGCCTGCAGGGAAGGGATGTGAAGGACAGTGGGGAATGGTAGGCAGGGGGAACCTCAGAAAGGGGGAATGGTAGACTCCCCCCGCACACCCACCCACACCCACTACGCAACGGAGGGACCCAGGCAGGAGAGGGAAAAGGGACAACATACCGACGCCACCAAACACCCTAACTCACCCTACCCACGTAACCCACACCCACACGCACTCTCACAGTACTCACGATCCATCAAACAATGCACAACACACTCAGATTAATCCAACGCTTCCAGCAACACACACGCAGGGGCCAGTCTCAAAGAAGAGACTCTGATCACCAGCACCGTCATGGAACCTGAGGAACCCGTAAATAGGGTCAGCGCAACTGTGCAGGTGCTCTGAGCACCGAGGTGCAGCCGGATGTGACATAGCATGCTCCGGGGAGCGCTGGGGCAAGTGCTCAGATTGTTGGGGAGGGGTGTGTCACACTGCGTCGGCACTCTCACGCTCCGCTGCTGCACTTCTGGTCACGGCTTGGTCTCCTGCTCTGTCTTGCCGTGACGGTAAGGCTTCCTCCACGCCAGAAGGCGTACGCTTCCCCAAGCCCCGCCAGCCCCTCAGGAATCCCCCCTTTCATCTCCTAAACTAGAGGCACCAGACATCATCCCCCCCTCAAAGGTCATCGCATGCGAAGGTAGCGAGGTCCGGGCTTGGAAGGGTATCGAGCATGGAACTGTTGGAGTAACCAGGGTGCATGGACCTCTGATGCATGTTTCCAAGAGCGGTCCAAGGGACCATAGCCTTTCCAGTCCAATAAATAATACAGCCGGCCTCGACGAAGGCGGGAATCTAAAACAGCATGGACTTTGTACTCGGTTTCTGGATTACTAGGGCGAGGGATTGCGGGAGGTGGGAGGGGTTGTTGAAAAAGGGCTGGATTGGCAGGTTTTGACAGGGACACACGAAATGTGGGGTGGCTGTGCATGTAGGGTGGCAGTTGTACCATGTAGGTGACCTCATTGAGACATTGTTTCATGGGAAATGGTCCAATGTATCTGGTATCCAGTTTTGCAGAAGGCCACAGTGAGGGATAGTGGTGATGGTCCACCCATACTAAGTCCACGGGTTGGAGTGCGGGGGCAATACATCATCGCCAGTCTGTTTGTTGTTTGAATCGTTGTCTGGCTGTGGAGAGCATCGAATGGGCATAAATAGAGTATTAGGACACCTGCAGCAGGAATAGATGTTGGGATTACTTCAAGAAAACTGATGCGAGGGTGGTAACCATATGTCACAAACAAGGGAGAGGTGCCTAAGGAGGCATTCAAGGAATTATTGTATGTGAACTCAGCTATAGGTAATATGTCATACCAATTGTCCGGTAAATGGTCAACGTAACAGCGAAGATATTGCTCTAGTGCCACTGTCGCCCCCATCCTCAAAAAGTCTACTCTGGATCCCTCTGAACCCTCTAATTACCATCATGTCTCGCCCCTCCCTTTTGTTTCCAAACTCCTTGAATGCATTGTCTACTCCCGTTGCCTCGATCTCCTCTCCACCAACTCCTCCCTTGACCCCCTACAATCTGGCTTCCGCCCCCTTCACTCCACTGAAACTGCTCTTGCTAAGATCACCAAAAATCTTCTTGTGGCTAAATCCAACCGCCTTTACTCTATTCTTGTCCTCCTTGATCTCTCTGCTGCCTTCAACACTGTTGACCACTCACCCCTGCTTCAATCGCTTCACTCCCTGGGATTTTGGGACTCTGTCCTCAACTGGCTCTCCTCCTACCTTTCTGACCACTCCTTCAATGTATCTCTTCCTAACTCCTCCCCTTTCTCCTCCCTATCCCTCTCTGTTGGGGTTCCCCAAGGCTCTGTCCTTGGCCCTCTCCTCTTCTCTATCTACACCCTATCCCTAGACAAACTCATTGCCTCCCATGGTTTCCAATACCATCTATATGCTGATGACACTCAACTGTATTTCTCCACTCCTTCCCTCTCCCCCTCTGTTCACGTTAGTCTCACCAACTGTCTCTCTGATATCTATGCCTGGATGTCTCAACGTTAGGTCAAACTGAACATGGCAAAACTGAACTCCTTATCTTCCCTCCCAATACTTCCTCTCCCTCTTCTCTGTCAACTGCCATTGATGGGGTCTCCATCCTCCCTGTCCCCCACACCTGTAGCTTGGGCTTCATCTTCGACTCTCACCTTACCTTCAAACCCTACATTGACTCCGTGGCCAAATCCTGCCATTTCTTCCTCCACATTGCTAAGATCTGCCCTTTTCTGTCTGTTTCCTCTGCCAAAACTATCATCCATGCCCTAGTCATCTGACGCCTCAACTATTGTAACCTCCTCCTTGCTGGCCTTCCCCACTCTCACCTTTCATCCCTCATCTCTGTTCAAAACTCTGCTTCCAGGATCATCCACCTAGCCCGTTGCTTTGACCATGTGCAGCCTCTCCTCTCCTCTCTCCATCGGCTCCCTCTTTCTGAGCGTATTCTGTACAATCTCCTTGTCTTCACTTACAAAGCCCTTCACAACCTCACTCCCTCCTACCTCTCTGCCCTGATCTCCCTCCAAATCCCTGTTCGAGCACTCCGCTCCTTTTCTATCCCCTCCCTCACCCTCCCACGCCTCCCCTGCTCCCCCAACCGCCTTCAGCCCTTCTCCCTTGCTGCCCCGCACACCTGGAACTCCCTCCTTGCCCTTGTCCACCTTGGCCCCACCCTCCACACTTTCAAGTCCCTCCTCACAACCCACCTCTTCTGGTCCTGCCCTTCCTAACTCCTGCTAATCATCCCCACCCAGGATTATTCCCCACCTGTTATCTGTATACTACCAATATACTGTAACCAAGCCAAGAATGTGTACCTGAGTTCTCACATCCTCATGAATGTTGCATCCCTTGTCTCTCCCTCTGTTTCCCCTTCCCTGTCTCCCCTCCCCGTCTTTAGACTGTAAGCTCTCGGGCAGGGACCGTGTCTATCTTGTTTTTTGTAAAGCACCAGGTATATCACTAGAGCTATGTTAATAAATATTATTATTATTATTATTATTATTATTATTATTATTATTATTAATAATAATAATTTACATGCTCTACTTGTCCGTTGGCTTGTGGATGTTATGCCATAGTAGGACTTTATTTGACTTGAAGGAAGGAAAACAGTGCTGTTAACATGAGACCCCCTGCCACGTGAGATTATTGGGGGGGGAAGTTCCCCAATATATGCTCTATCTTTAAATTTAGGGGAATTATCTAAATTAGTCAAACTAGGGGGTCCCCTCATGTTCAAGGGATCAGGCTGAGGACAATAAACACTACAGACAGGTTAGGTTTCCTCCCCAAATTATTAGACAAGAGAGACAAATGCTCCAATAAAACTAAACGAGGTTTATTGGGTTATACAGTAAAAGAAAAAGGACTCAAATAAGGTACACACATATACAAGCTAATACTAAAACACAGTCCAGGTCTGGCTGATGGAATACATGAAGGGAAAAACGCAAACAAATGCGAGGGAAGGGAAAGTAAGTTTGTGTTGATATGAACCCCCTCCCCCACATAGCTACTGGGGACAGAGCCACCCAATATCTACAATTCCTTAACTTCAGGGGGGAATTTAGTCTAATCACTCAAACCTGAGTTTAATCACTTAAACCGGGGTTCCCAGGTGTTCAAGGCTACAAAGAAAACACAGACTGCGGCTGGGAAAGTAAAAGTAAAAGTACACTCAAGAATGGGGGGGGGGGGTTAAGGCTCTGCAGAGGGGAAGAAAAAGCAAGAGAATGGACTTGTAGTTTACCTCTCCTAGCTGATTGAGCAGGATCAGCAGCCCAGGATCCAGCAATGCCGGGGTCCAAAAAAGGGGGGGGAGGCCAAAGTCTGGGAGATCCATTAGCTCAGACACATGCAGGAGATACCTGCATGTATCTGGGGTCCAAGGTTTCTCAGAGGTTGAGAGGAAGACTAGGGCAGTTATAGGGACCTGAACAAAGGAGTTGTGATGCTAAAATGGGCCATTTGGGAATGCACAATGGGCTAACAAGGAGTGAAACCTAGACTTTTACATCCATGAGAAAGGAGTCGAGATGCTCTGCACAAGATATCTTAGAAACGGTGGTAAACCATAAACAACAAATCGCTTGCAGGTAAACATGGGAGAGGAGGAAGGAGTTAACGACCAGCTCCTGTAACACAAAAGACACACCTGGTCTCTATTGTCTGCTTAACACAGGGGATCCCTAGTCTCGCTGGCATGGGGGATGTTACTGAGCTAAGTCATGTCCCTGGGACCTGTCTCTTATACACATCTAGATGTGTATAAGAGACAGGGATAAGGGTAAACAGATCGTAGGTATAGGAATAGTGGCTCAGCAGGATAAAGAGTCAGACAGAGCATTCTTTCTTACAAGCTGAAAACTGGTCTCTTACATGAGTGAGCTAGTGATCCTGGTGTCGGGCCCGATCTCTACTTTTGCTTTACTTTTCTCCTGCACACACACCCCCTTTTTGCTTGTGCACCTGGTATGGGGAGGCTTCCCTGTCAAGCCTCTATCCCCATGTTCTCTGGCCTCCGTTGGAACCTGGGGGCTGTTTGCATCCCCTTTCTCTCAGATCCCTTGGTCTCAGTTTACATAGCAGGAGTGGGGTGATGGTACCCAGTTCTGGGGGATTTAGGGGTCCATTCTTATCAGTGCCTTCCAGAAACGAGCCACAAACTTTGTTTTGCTGTCCAACACAATGTCTACTGGTAACCCATGTAATTTAATAATATTTTGCATAACCAGACGTGCAGTCTGTGGTACCAAGGGAAGGCCCTGACAGGCTATAAAATGTCCTATTTTCAAGAAATGGTCAATGACAACCAAAATGGTGTCAGAATCCTGTGATTTCGGTAAGTCTACGATAAAGTCCATTCCCATTCTTTGCCATGGTCCTTGAGGCAAGGGTAGGGTTTGTAAAAGCCCTTGTGGGTGTCTTCGGGGTACTTGGTACTTGCACATGTGGCACAACCGAGTACATATGTGGTAATGTCACATTTCATAGAAGACCACCAAAAATGCCATTGAAACAGTTCCAGAGAACGTCGCTGTCCCGGATGCCCTGCCAAGGGGGCATCGTGGTGGTATGCCCATAGGATGGCTTGTCAACCCTTACAGGGCACCACGATCTTATTCTTGTATTGGTATAGTCCTGGACAACACTCATAAGCTGGGTGCATGGTACAGGCCAGGTCTTGGCAGGATGAGTGGGGAAAGTGTTTGAGCGATACACAGGTGGCTGCAAAAACCTTGGGATCCAGTATGAAGTTTCCCAAGTCCTTGGGAGGTTTTGCCTACTTCTGGCACTGGAACAAGACATCTACTAAGACGTTTTGATGAACAGGGCAATATTGAACGTGGAACTTGAATCATGTAAAGAAAAGAGTCCAGCAGGCATGTCAAGCGTTGGTTATGCGGGATGTTTGTAAATACGTCCAATTCTTATGGTCTGTGACAACAGTTACAGGATGTTGGGCGCCTTCTAAATAGTGCCACCAGGTGTCAAAGGCCACTTTGATTGCTAGCAATTCCCAATCCAATATGGTATAATTTCACTCTGCTCTTGTCAGCTGGCGGGAATAAAAGGCACAGGGTAGAAGGCAATTCCCATCCTTCGCAGTTTTTAAATTTTAATTTAATTAATTAATTTATTTAAAATTTATATCCCGCCCCTCCTGCCCACAGGGCAGCCTGGGGCAGTGAACAGCAATCAATAAAACATTTTTTTAAAAATTAAACAATTAAAAAATACAATATACGGGTAAACCCCGCCCCTTGCCAAAAGCCTGATGGAACAGCCAGGTCTTATATACATCCCAAAATAACAGGAGAGTGGGAGCCAACCGAGCCTCCTCTGGGAGCGAATTCCACAGCACAGGGGCAGCCACCGAAAAAGATCTAACATCGGTGGCCGCCTGCCTTGCCCAGAGAACCTCCAAAAAGGCTCCCACGGATGATCTCAAGGGTCACATGGGCAATACGGCCCGAAGGGCTATGCCTGATGCATCTGTTTCTATTATGAAGGGTCGTTCAAAATTAGGATGTTGCAGGATAGGGGTTTGGGTGAAGGCAGTCTTCAGGACGTTGAAAGCTGTTTGTTGTGCAGTGGCCCACATATAAGGGCAGCCTTTCTTCACGAGTTGTGTAAGGGTTTTAGTGACTCTAGCATACTACGGAATGTACTGCCAGTAATAGTTTGCACTTCCTAGGAATCGTTGTAAGTCCTTTACCGATGCTGTTGGGGCCCACTCGAGAATGGCCTGCACCTTTTTGTTGACCATGCGAATGCCTTGGGTTGTTATTACGAATCCTAAAAAGTCAACAGTTCACAAATGAAAGGCGCACTTTTCTAGTTTACGAAACAGATGATTCTTACAAAGCCTTTCTAGGACAGTACGTATATGGGTCACATGTTCTGCATCCGTGGAGGAAAAAATAAGAATGTCATCCATGACAAAAATATCTAAAACGTCGTGAAAAATGTCATTAATTAGATGTTGAAATGTGGCATGGGCATTGGCCAGTCTGAAGGGCATCACTGGATATTCAAAATGCCCATACCAGGTCTGAAAGGCTGTCTTCCATTCGTCCCCATCCCATACTCGTAATAAGTTATATGCACCATGGAGATCCAGCTTCATGAAAATGGTCCACCTTGTAACCAATGCAATGATTTCGGTATGAGCGGCAAGGGATATCGATTTTTGATCGTGATGGCATTGAGGTCCCAGTAGTCTATACAGGGGCGTAGCCCTCCATCTTTCTTGGGCACAAAGAACAATGAAGCTCATGCAGGGGACAATGAATGCCTGATGAAACCCTGTCACAAGTTTTCATCCACATAGTCATGGAGAGCCCGTAGCTCTGGTTCCGATAGGGCATAAATCCTGCCATAGGGTGGTTCAGTCCCTGGCAAGAGATCTATCAGACAGTCATAGGGATGATGAGGGGGGAGCGCTGGAGCCTCCTGTTCACTGAACACATCCGTGAAGGTTTGGTAGGTCAGTGGGAAAGGCGCCTGCTGGCTGTTTCAAGGATGTATTGCATGGGGGTGACTAGTTTCCTGGACCAGGGGTCCCTACAGTGTGCCCTACAGTATGGGGAACGGAAGTGTACCCCTTTCCCATGCCAATCAATCTGGGGATTATGTTGACGCAGCCATGATAGTCCCAACACCACAAGGAAGATGGGTATACAAACAACATCAAACTGCAACATTTCCTGATGTGCGCCTAATAAACCCCGAAGCCACTGTGTTTGTACCATGACTTGCCCTGATATAAATGGAGATCCATCACTCGAACGGACCACCTCTGGGGTGAAATGATTCTGTGTGGGAATACGTATCATGCAATAAACCCCATATCCGCCCCGAGTTGTTTGCAGGAGGGGCGGGATATAAATATATTAAATAAATAAATAAATAAATATCCATGAAGTTGCTAGAGGCTCCCGAATTGACCAGGGCCTGGACCACAAGGCTCCTACGTGCACCCAGCTGCAAGGTAAGGGGAATGCACACATGCTTCCTTGGTGCGGGCGGCCTCTGTGGTACAATTCCCGTGGTTATTAGAGGTAATGCCTGTCCTTCAGGGATGCCCCCTGCCCATCGGTTGAATGTTTCCCAACTCCCATCCGGACGAAGGCAACAGGGGGAAATTCCGAGCGAAGTGGGTAGCCCCACCACAATAAAAACACAAATGCAATGAACGTCGTTCCTTCTCCTCAAGGGGGAGATGTCCTCAAGAGGTCCCTAATTACATAGGTTCTGACTTGTCAAGCTGGGCAGGTTCTATGTGGCCACGGGGCACGACAGGAGGCCAAGGGGTCAGTCCCTGCGTCCCCTCCTTTTGATGTGCCCGCCGTTGCTCCATGAGCCGTTCATCGATCTGTATGGTAAGTGTGACAAGTTCTCCCCATGACATGGGGAAGCTGGTGTATGACCGCTGATCCTTAGGGATGGGCGAACGCGGTTCGGAAGTTCAGAGTTTGGACCGAACTCGACCAGTTCGGTCGACCGAACCGAACTTCTGAACTGAACTTGATTTTCGAACCGAACCGAATTTCCGAACTTGGTTCTGTTCGCCCATTTCTATAAGATAATATTCAATTTAGTTCAATGGGGTTTGAATTCCCGAACTCTGTTCAGAGTGTTTGGAGTTCAGACCGAACTCGACCAGTTCAGTCAACCAAACTGAACTTCTGAACCGAACTCAATTTTCGAAACGAACCAAATTTCTGAACTCGGTTCTGTTTGCTCATCCTTACTGATCCTTCAACTCATCATTCAGTCCCTTCTGGAACATGACCCGGAGGACATTATCTGGCCAGCCTAAATCTATGGCCAATTGCTGGAATTGATTCACATATTCCAGCAAGTGCCCTCATCCCTGTCTTAAGGAGAAAATGGTGGATTCTGCATCTTTGATTCTGTGGGTGTAATTGAACAGGAATGAAAACTTCTGTTTAAAGGAGGCATAGTTTTACAACAGCGGGCTGTCACTGGTTAACAAGGGAGTCACCCAAGACAGAGCTAAACCCGCAAGGTGCCCAATAATATAAGCAACTTTCAGCTGGTCTGAAGAATATGTTTGTGGTTGTATCATAAAAGTTACCTCACATAAGGCTAGAAAACTCTGAAACTGGCACCTATACCCACCAAATTTCCCGAGAGAGCGGGGTGGGAGCCCCCACATTGGCAGGGGGAGGAGGGGGACTTTCCGCTGCTCCCTTCCCATGTCAACCCCACAGATTCCTTACTTACAGAGCCAGAGCCTCAACGGCTCTGGCTACCTCCTCCAATTCCACCAAAACTGGGGCCTGCTCAAGCATGTCAGCCTGTTTCAGGTCTGTGGGGCGTGCTGGTGATACTGTCTGACCCCACGAGAAAATCAGGGACCTGACGGGCAACCCTTGCATGCACACACTCATATGCTGATGCACTATATTCCCTCAGGGTCTTATAGTGGCATACAAGGGCAATAAGCCAAGTCAAAGATCATCATAGGGGAGAGGTGATCGTGCACACCCTGTAGTCACACCTCCAAGCACACACCTTCACTCTCACAAACACTCAGGGAAGGGAAATGAAGGAGAGTGGGGAATGGTATTCAGGGGGAACCTCGGAAAGGGGGAAGGATAGACCCCCCCCACGTGCACACCCACCCACACCCACTATGCAACGGAGGGACCCAGGCAGGAGGGGGTAAAGGGACACCACACCCATGCCACTAAACACCCTAACTCGCCCTACCCATGCAACCCGCAACCACACTCCCTACACCCACTCTCACAGTACTCACGATCCACCGAACAACACACAACACCCTCAGATTAATCCAACGCTTCCAGCAACACACATGCAGGGGTCAGTCTCACAGAAGAGGCTCTGATCACCAGCACCGTCATGGAGCCCAAAGAACCCTTAAATAGGGTCAGCGCATCTGCGCAGGCGCTCTGAGCGCCGAGGCTCAGTGGGATGCGACATAGTGTGCTCCAGGGAACGCTGGGGCAACTGCTCAGATTGTTGGGGAGGGGTGTGTCACGCTGCGTCAGCACTCTCACGCTCCGCTGCTGCACTTCTGGTCACGGCCTGGTCTCCTGCTCTGTCTCACCCTGCTGGTAAGGCTTCCTCTTCACCGGAAGGTGCATGCTGCCCCAAGCCCCGCCAACCCCTCAGGAATCCCCCCATGCACCTCCTAAGTCAGAGGCGCCTGACACGAAGTATCTTTATTGGGATACTGTTATCTGAAATAGCTCATCTTCCCCCTTCACAACACCAGTCCCAAACTTCCTGTTTGGAAAGCTATGTGACTAAGGAAAGTTATGCAACCAAAGTTATGTGACTCTGGGAAGTTACGCGACTTTTATTCATTCACTCTGTGGGGAGGATTTTGAGCAATCCATATCTCTTCCCCCTGGATGAGCTGAATCCCCAGACTTCAGAGCCATAGAGTATGAGATGACCACCAAGTGATACTGTAACATGATAGTGCTTGGTGCAGCGAAAATGGAGTTATTAAACATTAAAAAATCAGTTCTGCTGAATGGTACATGCACAGTGGTATGGAAAGTTATATGCCATTCATTTATCCCATGGGGAGGATTTTGAGCAGGGCTCGGGTTCATCTTCCCCATTCACAACACCGGCCCCAAACCTCCCATTTGGGAAGTTATATGACTATGGAAAGTTGTGACTTTTTTTCATTCACTCTGTGGGGAGGATTTTGAACAATCCATATCTCCTCCCCCCAGACGAGTTGAGCCCCTAGACTTCAGAAACGTGGAGTATGAGATCTCCATCAAGTGCTGCTGTAGCCTGATAGTGTTTGCTGGTGCAAGCAATAAAGAACTATTAAAGATTAAAATTTTCATTCTGCTGGGTAGCGCATGCACAGTAGAGCAGATACTGGCTGCTGACCACCGCTAAAAAGAGGCATGATTAATGTTAACTGACTCAACTCATGAATAATGTTATGTGACTCAAGCAGCAGTCAGAAGCTGGCAAGAGTGTAATTGACATGAAATTGACAAGTGATATGGAATTGAAACATTATAGTGCTTGGTGCAGAGAAAAGGGTGAGCGGGGATCAGGTTCATCTTCACAAAACCAGCCCCAAAGTTCCTGTTTGGAACATTATGTGACTACGGAAAGTTGTGTGACTTAAGTTATGCCACTATGGAATGTTACGTGACTAAAATTATGTGACTATGGAAAGTTATATGACTTTTATTCATTCACTTTGTGGGGAGAATTTTGCACAGTGGTATGGAAAGTTGAATGCCTTTTATCATGCCGCAACATATGAGTAGTGTTTGGAAATATTAATATGAGGCATACTGTAAACATTTCTGAAGTGTCTCACACTCATTTTCCATGTCTATTGGGACACCTTTTGAGAGCTTTTGTGGGTGTCCTACAACTCAGAAAAGTGCAATATTTTGTTGAACATTGAGAGTGAGTTGAGTGACTTGCAGGAACTCCCTGCGAAGAGCCATTGTTGTTCAGGAGTCTGGTCCTTCAGTGATGAAGCTCCCCAAATATTAGAGTAGCAGGACTCCCATTGCACTCCCATTGTCACTGCAAATGCCACTCACCCCACATTCCTTGGGGAGATGTACCATTTTGTGGAAGAGGGAGAGTGAACAAAAAAAAGTCTTGCTACAAACATTCAGCTTACAATATACGAGCCTGCATGCCATTATCTCTGCTCCCTTACCCTGAGCAAAGTTTTTCAGTACATAGAAATGGGGGAAGAAACTGAATCCAGGGTCCAAATTCAGGACCCCCACCACCAATTTTTTTTTAATCTTGAACAAAAAAACTAACAGTTTCAAAAAACGGTAAAGGCAGAACCGTTTCCAAAACAAAAAACTTGCCTCTTAAAAAATATTTCAAAAAATACATTTTACCCTAACTTATTGACCTTGTTCTGGCTGGGTATTCCATGCAGTATCAGTCATGGTCGGAGGGACGGGGGTGGAGGTGGGGTGTAGCCATGATCTTTAAAGAGGGATGCTCTGTGAGGAGGTATCCAGTGAAAACCATCATAAGTATGGAGGTCCTTCAACTTGTGTTTGATTTGGTGGGGGACAGTTTAGGGGTGCTGCTTGTATACCATGCACCTACCTGTGCAACAGCCTCTCTGCATGCTCTAATGGAGGTGGTATCAGGGGTGGTGTTGCGGTACCTGAAGACATTAGTCTTGGGAGACTTCAACATTCACGCCAATGCCGCCCTTGGGGGCATGGAGCATGAGTTCATGGCTGCCATGACAACCAGGTGGTTAGTGGCCCAACACATTGGGGAGGGGGCATACTCTGGATCTCATATTTTGCACCATCCTTGAGTCAGGTGTTCCATTATTGGAGGAGATATCAGCAGTGCCCTTGTCATGGACGGATCATTACCTCCTGCAGACCTCTCTTCTGATGCACCCCTGGATGGATGCAGGACAAATTCATATGGTTCACCCCCAGAGATTGATGGAACCAGAGTGGTTCCGGAGGGCTCTGGGGGAGATACCCTCTGATTTTGACGACCGTCTCATTGATGACCTCGTGGCTTTCTGGAACACCTTGCTAACTGAGGCCATTGATTGGATGACTCCTAGAAGTCCACTTCCGAGGTGACAGCACCGCAGGCCTCCTTGGTATTTGGAGGACCTGAGGGTGCTGAAACGGAATAGGTGGTGGTTGGAGTGGCGCTGGTGCCGCTCTCGCACTGAAGCCAACAGATTTCAGCATAGAGCTCGTTTACGAGCCTATGCTGTGGCTATGAGGACAGCAAAAAAAGAGTTTCTTCCTGCCCTCCTAGCAGCCTCTAAGTCCCGTCCAGCTGAGCTTTTCTGGGTAGTGCGGGAGTTGGTCAGTCCTGCCTCCCTCCACCTAGGAGTGGAGTCATCTATGGCTTGCTGTGACATATTTGTGGACTATTGTGTGGATAAAATCACTCATATTCACCGTGACTTCTATGCTGCACTTATTACATTAGGAGAGCTGGAGGTTATGGAAGCCCCATCTTGTCCAGTTTTGTGGGATCAATTCCAGTTGGTGGTGCCCACCAATGTGATCAGGGTCCTTGGGGCAGTTAGGGCCACTTCTTGTGAGTTAGACCTGTGCCCGTCCTGGCTAGTGAAATCTTGCAGGGAGACAATGGGGCCATTGCTTGCGGGGGTGGTCAGTGCCTACCTTCAGGAGGGCAGAGTGCCAGGCTGCCTTAAGGAGAACATGAGAACATAAGAAGTGCCATACTGGGCCAGACCAATGGTCCATCTAGCCCATCTAGCCCAGCATCCTGTTTCCAACAGTGGCCAGTCACGGTGGCTTGGGAGAAGCACCCAACAGGTCACAATGGGGGAACAACAGGGAATGGATCCCCCAAGTCCCGTCATGTTCCCTGATCCTGTCTGGCTAATAGCTTCGAATAGACCTATCTTCAAGCAACTTGTCCAAACCTCTTACCACAACCTCTGGCAATAGATTCCACAATAGCGCTATTGAAACCAAAACCGAAACCTTTTTTTTGGCCCTGAAAAGACATTTTTCCTGTCCCTGAACTCATCCAAACTCATCCGAACATCACCAAACAGTTCGGTCATTTGAGAGTTCGGGTCGGACGTTCGGTTCGGACATCTGAACAGACCGAGTTTGGTCCAAACTCCGAACATCCGAACCACGTTCGCCCATCCCTAATTCTTGAATGGTTCCACTCATTCCTAGCAGGAATAACTCAGCAAGTGGTACTCGGCAAATGTTTTTCATCGTACCGAGATCTCTCATGTGGTGTCCCACAGGGTTCTGTCTTGTCCCCTCTCCTGCTCAACATGTATATGCAGCACCTCAGTGAGATGATTAGGAGGTTCTACGTGCGTGTCATCAATATGTGGATGACTCCCAGTTGTACCTCTCTTTTACAACAGACTCAGGTCCTGTAGTCTCAGTGCTTACCTGGTGTCTGACAGCTATGGAGGACTGGATGAGGGCCAACCGACTGAGGTTGAATCCTGACAAGACAGAGGTGATGCTGGTGGGTAAGGCAACAGGGGTAACAGCCCCGTTGTCGACGGGGTCTGTCCCGCGTTGGTTCCCCAGGTGCGGAGTCTTTTTCATTCCATTCCATTTTAATTTATACCCCGCCTCTCTCCCAAAGGACTCAAGGCGGCTTACAACACAATACAACTACAAAATAGGGTTTTAGTCCACGCAGGGAACCCTGAGTCAATAAACAATTAACATAATAATAACTAGAATAGTATAAAAATTCCATATTTCAAATACAAAGCATCAACATAGCAAACGCCAATATCGCAAACAAATCATCCAAAACATCCCCCCCCCTTATGCATCGCCGATATCCCATTCAATAACCTCCCCCATCACCATGGGGAAGGTCCCACAATCCTGCCACTCGTTCCCTGCTGCCACCAGGGAAACTCTCACCACCTCAATCCCTCTCTCACTGGGAGGAGGTGGCCCCACCAATCCAATATCTGCGAGCATTACTGCATCCCCTTCCTCATCTTCCCCTCTCTGAACTCCCAATCCCATCCAAGCCACCCCATCTACAACCCCTCTCCCCTCCCCCTCATCGTCACATACCAATGATTCGTTCTCCTCAACTTCCCTATCTGCCTCCCCAGGGGATACCTCCAACTCCACCATCTCCTCCTTCTCCATCTCCGTCATACCTCCCCTTACCCCTACCTCTCCCTCATCCCCCATACTCTCCCCCTCTATCCCCTCCATGCCCCGAAGGGCCCCAAAGGGCCACGCCCTTTGGCCGCAGCCCTTCAGCTCGCGGCCGCCGGCACAGCCGGCGTCAGTCCCTTTAAACTTTCTCTCCCCGCACTTCCGGTCACCGGAGCGCTGGGGGGGGGAGGGTGAGCCAGTCCCAAGCCCTACTCACAGCCCCCTTCTTGCAGATGTCCTGAGACCCCCTCCAACCAACGAGACACACAGGCAGCAGAAAAAGCCTCCTGGAGCAGCAGACGACAAACAGGTGGAGAATGCTGCTGAGCTGTCTGGGGGAACTCCTTGACATGCAGCTCCACCTGGATGCCCAGGTAGAGGTTGTGGTGAGGAGTACCTTTTGCCAATTACATCTGGTGCGGTGGCTTTGACCGTATGTTTCAGACTCTGACCTGGACACCCTCATCCATGCTTTCATCACCTCTAGACTAGACTATGGTAACGCACGCTATGTGGGGCTACCCCTGACAATGGCTCAGAGGCTGCAGCTAGTGCAGAATGTGGCGGCCTGTCTCTTGGCAGAATTGGACCGCCAGGAGAACATAACACCAGTGCTCTGTGCTCTGCACTGGCTGCTGATAGCATTCTGGACCCGCTTCAAAGTATTGGTTTTGATGTATAAAGCCCCTGTCGCAGCTGTAGAACTTCCTTTCGATGGGGGTGAGGCTGGCCCCGGACCTCGCCTCCTTTCAGAAAAGTTGTAAGACCTGGCTGTTCCACCAGGCGCTTGGTGAGAGAGAGGGGTCAAAGGGTGGAGAGTGGATGGGGGTAGGGTGAGGGTGGTGGTGTTAAATGTTGCCTTCCTTTTGGCAGTTTTAAAAATGTTTCATATTGGATTTTATTTGTGTTTTTATTGTAAGCCACCCCATGCTGCCTGATGGCAGGAGGGGCAGGGTATTAAATTGAAAAATAAATAAATAACTTAATCTCCAAAAAACATGAAAATTAATTACAATTACAATTCAAAAAACATTAGCATACATTACAACAAAAAAATAAATGCCAAAAAGCATGGAAATTAATTACAGATATTCTATCTATATTCCATAATTTGCCATCTGTCACTTCCGCCTGCCTTAGACACCGGTGGGGGACAGGGGGGGAGCTGCGGGCCCTCAGAGCTCACCAAGGAGCTGCCCCCCCCGCCCTGTAACAAGACACCGCACCGCCAGCAGCAGAAGCAGCTGCAGAGGCACCTGAAGAAGTCTTGTGGTGGCGGGTTTCTAGGGCCACGGATCCCCAACCATCAACCTCACAAAGCATGAAGTCAACGTATGAGCCGGTGTGGTGCTCCACACAGCTACAGGCAGTCTGGGGAGGCAGAGATTAAAGTATAAAACTCTGGCGCTGTGAGCCACACAGCACTGGTAATCAGAACAGGAGAAACTGGCCCCAAGCAAGCTAAGTGTGCATTCTGTTGCTTTGTCTTTCTTAGTGTCTATTGTCTACTTGTTGTGGTATCATTGACTGTGTTCCTTGTGTTATTCCCCTGTGCCTGAGTGTGAGTGTGTGTGGTGACTGAGAGGAGCGCAAGACCTTCCCCTTCTTGGGTGTTCTCGCCTACTCCCTGACGAGTAAGGGCCTCATTTCCCACTCTCTAACCTGGCATCTCGTCCCCATATCCCCCGCTTGTCCATTACTATCCTTCAAAGCCCTCTTCCCATTTCTGTGAGTGAAAACTGAGTATGTTTATGGTGCAAGGCCATACTCTTATGCCATTGCTCTGCGCCCAATGATGATAGAGACCTGATCTTGTTAAGTTTGAAAGGCCACAATACTATCCTAATGAGCATTGTTTCCCAGGTATTTTCCAGCAAGAGTGAGAGTTTGGTTCCCTTTTGTGTGCATGGGGTCAAATCGGGTGGCCTTCTCCCCCCACACCCCAGTGATATCATCAACATTAAGGGAAGATATGTACTTAATTTATTACCATACCTACTTACGCTTACCAGTAAGTAAACTAACACATTATTTCATTAAAGAATGTTTATTTATTAACGTAAGTTGCCTACAGAAAAACTGCCTTATTAGTAACTTACTTCAAACTTACTTCTTGGTAAATATTAATAAGAATAAGTAGGTATGGTAATAAAGTAAGTACATATCTTCCCTTAATGGTAAGTACATATCTTCTCTTAATGGGAATTATGGAATATAGATAGAAAATCTGTAAATAACTTCCATGCTTTTTGGCATTTAATTTTTGTTCGAATGTATGTTAAATGTTTTTTGAATTGTAATTGAAATTAGTGTTCATGTTTTTTGGAGTTTAAGTTAGGGTAAAATGTATTTTGTAAAATGTTTTTTAAGAGGAAAGTGTTTTGTTCTAGAAATAGTTCTGCCTTTAACATTTTTTGAAATTGTTAGGTTTTTTGTTTTAGCAGATGCATAAAATCAAGTACACAGCTCTAACAGATCCTACCTTGAAACTGAAACAATGAATGTGGTATATTTTGTTTAAGAATAAAAAAATATGTCACTAGTTCATAAACCAACAGCAGTTCATATACTTCGTGAACACTTACAAAATAAGAGATTTATTCGTATTTTTTTTAGTTCTAAATTCAGCTTACAAGAAAGAAAATTAAATTAAGTCTGCTTGGTTATAAGGAGCCATTTATTTTACTTGAGTTTCTGCTAAAGTGCAAGTATTAACTTCAACATGTACCTCTCCTGTTATTTGTAGCTATAAATAAAAGTGTTCCCCTTTGTAGTATTGAAAACTGCCTACATAATCAAGTTTTAAGCCTTTCTTATGTAGACAATATTATAGGAAAATATGGCACATTTATTCAAATAGGTTTCTGCATCTTGACTTTTTGAAATTCTCTGGGAAATTACATATTGTATTCATAAATGCACACAATTTCCAATTCCTAACTTTGTTTTTTTATTCATTTTTCTAAAAGCTCTGGGAATTTAATTTATCAAAGTCCCAAAACTATTTCTCTTCCTAAAGTGCTTCAGCTCAAATTACTTTTCTCATTCACTTAGTCTATAACTAAACATTGCTCCAGTGAGGACAAATAAAGAAATTAGCCTGTTGCTCCTGTTGTTACAGTCAAAACCTTTCACCACGTGCAGCCTCACTGGCTTGCAGGATCAGACCATGATGTTATTTTATTAAGATGCTGTGTCTGAAATTGACCCAAAAGGAAGGGGAAAAAATAATTATCTGAAGCCTACCCTAAAGAATTATTCTTCATATTAACTAGAAAAGTCTAAGGTTCTTAATCTTACTGAAACAATTCAATACTGTAACTTAAACACGAACAAGTCCACAGAAGTCAAAGAACAGCCCATTGCATGCCTAAATGACAACAAAAGAGCCACTTGTCGCACTCCCCTCAAAGGAAGGACCAAAAGCCAGGAGTTGCTGAGCTGGAAGGCAGCTGCAAGCATAAGTGTAGCTGGCTCCCACAAGCAGGGGCAGCTGTGGTGGGAAGAAAGGCAGCACCTGGATGAGGTTGCTAGGACAACCTGGCCTAAGGGTGCGAATGAGGTCTCGCAAGGCGAGACTGAAAGGGCTGGCTTTAAAGGTCAGTGCAAGCTCCCAGCCCGAATCGTGGGGTTGGAGCCATTGCAAGCAGCACAGGCGGGGACCCCTGAGGCTGCCAAGCTGTGGACGACTGGCTTTAATGTGTGAAATGTCACATCTAAACTCCACACGCGGCATATTTACACTCAATGTGGTTTTATGCAGCATGTTCGCTGCACACATCTAAAAGCAGCCTTAGTTGGGTCAGCTTTTAGCCGGGAGCACTGGCAAGTACCCCACATCCAGGATAATTTTCTATTCTATTCCCACCTCAGAGGAACCCAGCAGAAGACACGATCAGGTATCCCCATTTTACAGACTGAGCACGGGGAGTGGCCTCGGTAGGACATCAAAAGGGGAGGTTGGGTGGAGTCTCCACAAAAGTGTTACAGCATAGGATCCCCTCCCCTAATTTGATGAGCCTTGGAACCCAATTGGGATTTGCTGTGGGTTTACCTTCCTAACGGGCTGTGCAGGGAGCTCAAGGGGAAACCTTGGTGCGCTGTCAGTCGATCCAGTGGCTCAAAAGGTTCCTGGACAACAAAGGTCACTTTCCTGATCAGGTTTAGTGATTTAGCTCCATGGGGTAACCACCTCCTGGTTGCCCTTTGTGGCCCCTTCCAATCTGAGATTCCAAGGGTAATTTCAGATGTTACATGGATACAGTCAACCACACCGAATCACAGTGGATTCGGTGTGGTGGCTGTGATCACGCGAATGTCTGTTGGAGCCCCGCCAGATGTTCACCACGGTGACTTCCTGGTGGGGTTCAAAGCTAACCACAATTCTGGAGGTGAGGCCTCACCTCCAGAATCGTGGTTAGCTGGACCACGATCAGGAACTGAGCGAAGATTACATCTATTACCTTGCCCCGGTCCTGACCATGGCTCAGACTGTGGTGAGGGATCGGGTGCTGCAGCCCGATTGGCCGCTGCACCCACCCATCTCCCTGAGGGTGGCTGGCCGGTGGAGCATGGGGGGGGGGGCCGAGCAGTCGTACATCGTGCCATGCAACCCCTCCCCTCCCTACGCAGGCCCTCCCCCTCCCTGATCCTCCTCAGAGATCAGGCCGGCACGTCTAAAGGACAGTCGGTCTTATCACGGACCAGGATCGGAGATGAATCCCAGTCCAGGGTTCAGCATGGCGGGCCGAAAGGCCCATCACATCTAAAATTACCCCATGATTCCATACTGGGGATTTCCTGCATTGACCAGGGGGTTGGGCTGGATGACTTCTCAAATACCTTCCAGCTCTGGGACTGTATGATTCTAATTGGCCAGGCAGCCCAACTATGACCTGGAACAAGGGGCAATTTTTTCTGGCACTTTTAGCATTTTAGCTCCTGTGGCATCTACTGGAAGAGCAGGCAATGGGGTCTTGCAGGAATTTCCCCTTTTATGATATACTTGCCAGTAATTGTAGCAGTCCTCCTTGGGGGGTCAGGAGCTTTCCAGCGTTTAAGTCCTATGTTGGGGTGGCACCTGGGTAGCAGGCATCTCCCCCTCCCCTTGGGTTGGCACCTTCCCCCATCCCCCAGGTGGCTGGGGTTGCATGGCACCTGTCCTAGCCGCCAGAATAACATTCTGTCATTGCACAGATTTATTTATTTATTTATTTCTAAAATGTATATGCTGCCCCCTCCTGCCTGAGGCATCTCGGGGCGACTCACAACATTTTAAAACATATTAAAATACAGAATCAATTAAAACAATAAATTAAAACTCATCCCTTCCCACCCTAACCCAACCCACTCACCCCACCTCCCTTGGGAAAGGCCTGGAGGAACAGCCAGGTCTTACAGTGTCTGCGGAAAGAGGGGAGGTCAGAAATTAAGCGGACCTCCAACAGGAGGGAATTCCACAGCCTGTCAGCCCCCACCCACAGCGACTTACTAAAGAGCCCCGGCAGGACTCACAGCGGCCACAGCAGACCACGAACTGCCCCCCAGCACAGCCTGCAGCATCTCCAGCACCGGCAGAGCTCTCACTGCCGCCGCCGCCTCCAGTTGCTAAGGCAACACTTGACAGCAGCACACCAGTAGCAGCAACTCACTCTACGTCATGGGACGCAGATTCACCCCGCCTCCCTGTGCGCCACTCCATTTGTCTCCAGGCATGCAGGGGGGTGGAGACTGGCCTACAAATGCCAGCACCAGCAGACAAACAGCGCCGGTAATCAGAGCATGATAAGCTGGCCCTGCGAAAGCTAAGTGTGGTTTTTTGATTCCTGTGATTGATTCCCTTTTGTTATATCTTTGTCAGTGCCTTTGTTCGTCTGGTGTCCCCCTTCCTTCCCCGAGACCCGCTGTGTGTTGTGCTTGGGATGGTGGGTGTGATTCTAGTGTGGTTCCACTGTGGGCTTGTACAGACCCTCCTTGTTTTCCTTAGACTGAGTGGATTCCTCTAGGCTGCATGTACGGATCAACTGTCTCCCCTTCCCACTCCTGGAGTGTCTACCCTTTTCCTGGGAGTGCGAGAGCCCCATGATCCCTTACCCTGGGCCTGGTCCCTTCCCAGTCTTCCTCCTCATGCTACCTCACTCACCGTCCCTGCCCCCTTCAGCGTGAGTGTGTGCATGTGTGGGTCACTCCTTTCTACCAAAGCTCTGCACCCTATGATGATAGAAGCCTGACCTCTTGCAGGTCATATAGGCCACAATTCTATCCTGCTGGGCATTTATTCCCAGGGCCTCCCTTGTAGAGCGTGCAATTGACTTCTTGGTGTGAGCGGACGGGCTCCTTCAGGTCTTCCCTTCTCCCCCGCCCCCCTGACACAGCCGCGGTGCAGTTACGGAGAATGTTCTCCTCATGGTGGACACCCGGGGGAACCCAGGGGACCCCGAAGAGGGTGCCACTGGCTGACCGCAGGGGTCGATGCAAGACCCTGAGAGTGAGGTGGTCACGCAGTTAGGTGGGGCCCAAGCAATTTAGGACTTTAAAGGTTAACACCAACACCTTGAATTGGGCCTGGAAAACTATCAACAGCCAGTGCAGAGAATGGAGCACTGGTGTAATGTGCTCGCCTTGGCCTGTCCCACTCAAGAGATGGGCCACCACATTCTGTACCAGCTGCAGCTTCCGAACCAGGACCAAGGGTAGCCCCATGTAGAGTGCATTGCAGTAATCCATTCTCAAGGTAATAAAAGCATGGATGATTGTGGCCAGATCCAAGTCCGAGACATACGGCCTAAGCCAATGCACCAGATGTAATTGGCAAAATGCCCCCTTCATCACAGTCTCTACCTGGGCATCCAGGTGAAGCTGCAGGTCCAGGAGCAACCCCAGACTCTGGACCTGTAAAACCAGGGGAGGATGGCCACTACCCCAGCCCTCCCCACAACAATCACCTCCATCTTGTCAGGATTTAGTTTCAGACAACTCAACCTCATCCAGTCCCCCACAGCCGACAGACACTGGGTGGTAATCACTGAGACTGCCGGGCCTGAGTCAGAGGAAAAGGAGAGCTATATCTGAATGTCATCAGCATATTGATGACACCTCACCCCAAACTCCCTGACAACCTCCCCCAAAGGCTGCATATACACATTGAACAAGAATGGGGATAGAATGGAACCCTGCAGAACCCCACATGTGAGGCCCCGGGGAGGGGGGGGGGAGATGAAAACTCCAGTTCAACAAAAGACAGCAGAGTGTATACAATCCACACAATTTTTTTTATATATAAGTTATACTATATGATCATACACAGAAAACAACTCCAATACAACAAAAAAATGCAACAATGCCAGTAGTTTTGAATTCAAAAGAACCCCAACAATTGGCACATATATAAACACTAGTGGTGGGACCCCGGGCCCATTACCGGCTACCGGATTTACCGGTTACCGGTTCTAGAAAAACCGGATTCCCGGATTAAATCCGGTATGCCGGTACCGGATTTAATTCATTGGTTTCAATGGGGCACTGTGTCCCCATTGAAACCAATGAAATATCCCTCCCCCTCCCAGGCTGCGCGGGTGGAAGGGGGGACACCCCCCACCCACCCTGCCCAGCCTGGCTTTTTGTTTAAAAAAAGAACAGAGTAAGACAGACCCGGAGGCGAAGGCGAAGGCGAGCCCACCCCCCAGCACCAGCGGCCGCGGCGTCCCCGCAGCCGCCGGTAAGTATGACTCGATCCCTGGGGGGGGTGTTTAACACCCCCCCCAGGGATCACCCCTACAGCGCGCTTGCCGCTTACCTTTGGGAGCT
>QEPC01013943.1:1140950-1167858 GCA_003113815.1 Sphenodon punctatus
ACTCTGTTCTTTTTTTAAACAAAAAGCCAGGCTGGGCAGGGTGGGTGGGGGGTGTCCCCCCTTCCACCCGCGCAGCCTGGACTCGGGGAGGGTTTTTCTTTTAAAAACTGTTTGGCTGGGGCTTTAAATTTTTTTACATTGCAGCCATTTTTAAATGGCTGCAATGCAAAAAAATTCGGTACCCCGGAATCCGGTATCGGGTCCGGATTACCGGGCCGAATCCGATAATGCCGGTACGCCCGATACCGGCATTATCGGATACCGGATTCTACCGGTTTACCACCCCTAATAAACACTACTAAAAAGGTAGTTAATACCGCTACTGTACTCCTAAAAAAGGCAAACGTGTTTCGGATGAAATCCTTCCTCAGTGCATAAATCCATAGACATAAACAAACACTACAGGAGACTGCAGATACATACCACATACATAAAATAAAATAAAGAGAGGACATGATCATATGCAATCTTACAACAGGAAAGGGAACATAATGGATATAGGGGTGCAAAACAGACATCAAGAGGGAAGAATGAAGAAGAGAATTGTTAGGCTGTATTACCACACCATCACACCCCTTCTAGAGCAAGTGGGTAAAGGGGGAGGGGGGAGGACTCCAAAATCATGGGATTTATTTCTCTCCTAACAGCCCAAAAAATATGTTGATCTTTACCTACCGAATATAATCTCATGTCCTAATTTGTGTCAACTTGAATCTCTCCAATGCTCACTGGCACAACATACAGTGACACAGGCTGTTCAAAGCATACCACCAGCCAAGAATCTAGGTCATTATCAAAAAAACATAATTAGCATCATTACAAACCCTTATTTGCCTTTCGCTTGATACAATTTACTAAAAACCAGCAACTCACAATTCTCTTCCCCCGTATAATGGGATGAACAGTGGTCTGTAGTTTCAAATAGACCTGCTTCCAAGTAGGTTACATGATTTCTGATGACTTCTCTTATATAGTGTCTTGAAACAAGTAATTAGTCACACCTGAACCTGTACAAATTATCTTCCCATTGCCCCACTCAGTCTCTGGTGATTGTTTGAAGCAATCCTCCCTCTCTTCAAAATAGAGTCAGTGATCTTATATCTAGCAGTTTACTGTGTTCTTCTTCCCCTGATGTCTGATCTCTGGATGTGTCCACTGTTGTATCTTCCCATGTGCTTGTCTTTTCCATATGTTCATTCTATGTCAATGATGACTGGAATCTCAGTTGCCCAGATGCCATGGCTCACATTCTCACATGATAACACGTGCACCTTCTCATGCACTTCCCCTCTTGTTCCCCTCCTCATGTGGGTCCCCTCTGCAGACTGGTGGGATGTGCTTCCCATCTTCTATAATGGCTGTATGTACACACACATTTATCTATAACACTTCCCACAAGCTGCATATATAATCCTCCTGATCGTAGCAATCCTCCCATAATTATAAATAGGCACATATACATCCATAAATATACAATAACAGATTTTAAAACCCACCCAATGTGGGTACAAATGAAGCACAATGTATTTGGTGAACCACCCTATTTGGTAAAAGATGCTGAGATACTCCAACACAACATAACCAACAGAATTCATTAAATACATGTTATCCATTGATTATTGTCATTCAAACCCCCTGGTGCTATTGATCCCATCCTGTGGATCCAATATACTTCTCTCTTCTTAAGACGCTGAGCAAGTCCCTCTTGACCATGTATCCTCTCTATACAGAGGAACCTGAGTTCTTTTTCCCTGTGTCCCTTTTCAATAAAATGTTTGACTAATGGTTCTTCCATCTTCCCTCTCAGTATATTGCTTAGAAGTTCACTAATTCTTGTTTTTATCATCCTGGTGGTATAACCCAACTACATCAAATCACAAGGACATAATATGATGTAAATCACAGCAGATGTACTGCAGATGGAAAAATGATGTATCTTGAAGATTCTCCCTATACCTGGCTGATGAAACTCCTTCACATTCATACTGTTGAAGCACATCAAACAATTCCCACATTTGAAGTGCCCAACCACTGGTATGCCCGATTTCCTACCTAATGCATCTACCTGCTTTTCCCTTAGGCCAGCTTTAACTCCCCTATCAATGTCAGTATGAACCAGGATGTACCTAATGGATCTAGTCCTCTTCATGGCAAATATAGGTTTCTCATGACAACCCGGTATCTCCTCAATGATATGCCAATGTTTCAAGATCACATTCTTAATTTCTTTGGATCCAGGACCAAAGGTCAATGGAAATACAATTCTAGTTCCCTTGGCCCTAACCCTAGGTTTCAGGGTGGATTCCCTAGATATTTGCATGACCTTGAATAAATTCCTCCTAAGAATCTTCTCTGGATAGCCTCTATCCCTAAGTTCACTCAAGCACTTGTTTGCTTGCTGTAGAAACAGACTCCGTACTACAATTCCTTCTGATCCTAATCAGAAGGCTATATGGAAGATTGACCTTCATATGTCTCAGATGGTTACTTGTACAGTGGAGATAGGAGTTAACATATGTATCCTTCCTATATACCCTCATCTGTATATTTCCCTGTTTTTGTTGCATAGCAACTATATTTCAGATCAAGGCGTATACTGTCACAGCATTCATTAAGATATGTGTGGAATGTCTGCAGCTCCTCTATGCTGCCAGTCCAGAGGAAGAATAGGTCATCTATGTATCGTCTATACAAAAAAATGCGATCTTTCAGATGATTATTGCTATTATCATAGATATATTTCTCCTCAAACTGTCCCATAAACAAATTGGCCACCCGAGGTGCCATAGTGCACCCCATTACCACCCCACTCACTTGATGGTATAATTGATGATCAAATGAAAAAAAGCTCTTAGTCAGGACTATTTCTGATACCTGCACGAGCCATGAGTCTGATGGATTCTGTACTTCTCTCTGACACAATGTGTCCTCTTATCACTTCCAAAGCACTCCTCTGGGAAATATTGATGTAAAGGGATGTGACATCCATAGATGCCATAATAATCGGTTCCTTAACTTCCTCCCAATCTATGTCCTCTAAAATGGACAAGAAATCTTGTGTGTCCCTAATAAATGAAGGAAGTCGGCATGCAAAGGGCTGCAGGAAATGGTCCAGGAATTGTGAAAGTAGCTCTAATACCGAGTCATTACCTGAGACAATGGGTCTACCTGGAGGGCTTTCCAGATTTTTATGTATTTTAGGTAACACATAAAACAGGGGTGTTCTACCCTCACTCACCATAAGGAAATCATACTCTGTTCGTGATATTTCCTCTGTCATCATCCCTTCATATAGTGTTACCTTAATTTCTTTCACCACCTCCTCCACAAAACTACTCTCTATCGGTTGGTAATGACTCCTATCCTCCAATTTTTTCATCTCTTCTTTAATATATTCACTTCTATCCTGGATCACAATTGCCCCTCCCTTGTCCGCTGGTTTGATTATGATGGTGTCATCCCTATTCAAATCTTCCAACGCTTCCCTCTGCATTTTACTCATATTCTGCCATATTTTTTTTTCATGTTTCTTATCTATTTGTATCATCTCTTTCCTGATAAGGTTTTCGAAGACTTGTATGTTAGGGTTGGTCACTGGTGGATAAAAGGAGGATTTACGTCTGAAGTTACTTCCACTGGTGGAGTTCTTTTTATCGTTTTTGAACCAATCTCGTAAACATAATTTCCTACACAATCGGAACATATCTACTCTCATCCCAAAATCATTGTACGTTGGGGTTGGTACAAATGACAACCCCTTACCTAAAACCTGTAATTCCACCTTGGATAATTCTTTGCTGGACAGGTTAACTACCTGCGAATTCATCTTATCTTCCTTAATTGTGGTGGTGGCTGTCCTTCCTGGAAGGTTCTTTTTAAACAGCCCCTCCATGCTGGAGAGGAAATGGCTAAAAAAGACAAATCTCTCTGGGCAGCTCCTCCTCTCTCTAATCTCTCGTCTACTTGGACATTCACATCCTCTTGACCCCCTGTTAGACCTAGATATTATAATCCAGATGTTTGGACTGGCTTGAGTGAATTGTTGATTCAATTAGATGAGCAGTTTCCTGCAGCTCTCTTAGTCCTTGTAGGAGACTGGAATGCAAGGTTAGGGGCTTTCTGTGAACTAGGACTATCTTATAGCCCTGACGGGTATGATTGGCTGGCCTGTAGAAAGTCCCAAGACTCTGAGGGAATGATGCTGGACTGCTCGTGTTTGAATTTTTGCACTCTCATGGCCTGTTGGTTCTTAATGGATCAGGGACTTTAGACCAAGATGGGGACTTTACTTTTCTTAACTTCAATGGAAGGAGTATTATTTACTATATTGTCATTCGTATTTCACAGCGTGCAAGTTTTTCAGATTTCGTTTTGCTCTCGAGGGTAGAGAGTGACCATCGGGTCTTAGCGATGTTAATTGAATGTGATGGTAACGTCACTATTAGTTCATCTCAGAAGACAAAACCCATGTTAAAGGACTGTAGACTTAGAGTAAGATGGAACTCTACTGTTTGGGCTCAGGTTTATGGTCTTTTGTCTAGTCGGGAAATGGATGCCCTGCATGTTGATTTTATGAGGGTGGATACTTTTGACCTTAAGACGTTAGACCAACTCTATGACTCAGTTATTGACACCTTGGGATCTCAGATTCTATCTTGTTATAGTACATCTAGGAAGTCTGGTGGTGCTAGTTGGTTTGACTATGAATGTAGAATGACGAAATGGCTGTTGACTCAAGCAAAACATGCCTGGGTAGCAGACCCATCTGAGGAGTTAAGTCATCAACTCCGGGTGATTAAGTATAATTATAAAACACTAATTAAGGCTAAGAAGTTGAACCATGTTAGAATGACTTGGGTTAAATTGAAGGTGGTTGCCCAGACTAAGAACTCTAGAACTTTTTGGGCCCTGGTAAATAAGAAAATCGGTACTTTTTCTGGTCCTCACCAAATCAAGATGGATGAAGAGGTATGGGTCCTTTCTATCAGGAACTGTTTAATGTGGGAACGAGTAAGGTAGAGGAAGCGGTTGTAGAGTTGATCCCTTCCCCCCCTCCCTGTTTCATCGAGCAATCCCCCTGCCCCCCCTCCCTGTTACACCGAGCAATCCCCTTCCTTAAATGTTGAACCTTATGAGATTTTGGAACTAATAGATACTTTGAAATTAAATAAAGCTCCAGGCGAAGATTTCATCATGGCAGAAGTTTTACAGACCCACCCTTTTTGGTGGGCCAGTTTGCTTGCCAAATCTTTCTCCTCTATTAGTCAGTCATTCCAAGTACCTAAAGGTTGGGGTGTCTCGGTGATTGTTCCTATTTTTTAAAAAGGGAATCCCCGCAATCCCCATTGTTATCGACCGATAAGCCTGCTGTCTGTTGTGGGGAAATTGTATTGTAAAATTCTCTTGAAGCATTTGGAGTCCTGGGCAGCCCAACGATTCCCCAAGAGCAGGCAGGATTTAAGAAGAATGTAGCTACTACAGATAATGTGTTTATTCTTCGTCACATTATCACTAAATACACTCGTATTAGAAATGGGTCCCTTTTATTTGCCTTTATTGATTTCAGTAAGGCTTTTGATTAAATCTCTCGCCCACATTTGTGGCAGAAGTTGTGAGATCGGGGCCTTGATGACCACTTACTTACTTTGCTCATTTATATACATTCAAATAATACTGCTCGTATAAGATTGGGTCCTGATGGTAGATTATCCCGTTCGTTTGAAGTGACAAGGGGAGTCAGACAAGGTTGTGTACTTGCTCCCCTGTTATTTAACCTTTATCTTAGTGATCTCCCTCAGGAACTTACTTCGGATATTTCTTATCCACCGAAAATACAGGATAGATCACTTAATATCCTGATGTATGTAGATGATCTGCTTCTGATGGCGCAAACAAGAAATGGCCTTCAGCATTTGCTGGGGCTATTGGTGGATTATTGCCATTTGAATGAATTTACAATTAATCCACTTAAATCCCAGGTGATAACCCTAGGGAAGGCGAGGCGATCCAACTACTCCTGGTCTATAGAGAAAAATATACTTAGCCAGGTAGACTCTTATGTATACCTGGGTGTGGTAATCTCCAGTAATGGCCTTTGGACCAAACATCGGAAATATTTAGCCCTTAAAGCAGGAGCAGCTGCTAAAGGGATTTTGAGGTTAATATGGAGTTCCCCAGGTATTTCCACTTCGTCTATTTTAGAAGTGTTTAGAGTCAAAATTCAATCTCTTCTAACATTCAGCTCGGAGGTGTTCCCAGATGGAGACACTGGAGTGTTGGAGGTTGTCCAGAGTAAGTTCTTGAGGAGCTTATTGAGGGTTCAGCAAGGGGTTCTTGTGGCTGTAGTCCGTGCTGAAACAGGGACACTGGCCGTAGACAGTGTATGCAAACTCCAAGCCCTTAGATATTGGGGTAAGCTGTTTCATCAGACTAACAACTCTTTGGCGGCACTGTGCTTGAAGGAGGAACTGAAGTATGAGGGGGTAGGAACTTATCCCTGGAATTTGGGGTTTTCCTTTTCCTTTTTTCAAGATAAAGCTCCCCAATTACAGAATCGGTTGCTTCAACAACGAGTGACTGACATTGCCAGGCAGGAGGATATGGCGAAACTCTCCATTTGGAGAGTTGCCCCACATTTCCATCTCATTAAAGTCATACACAAGTTAGAACCCTATTTGGATATTTTGCCTAATTTGACCCCGCGTATGGCGTTTACATGTCTGCGATTTCACCTGCTTCCATCTGCGGTTACTGAAGGAAGATATTTGCATACTATACGTGAATCTCGTATTTGCCCTTGTGGTACCTCTGAGGTGGAGGATTTGACTCACTCCTTACTCAACTGCTCAATTTATGATGGCATTAGAACTGCTTGGATTGAGCCAATTTTGAATCTACCCTCGTATAGCTCTGAATTTGATAAAATCTCAGCTCTTTTATCTTCCTCTTGTGAGGAGACTGTAGGTGCTGTAGCTGTCTTTGCTTTACTCTCTATGAGAGAACGGATACGTTGGGCAGTTTAATATGCCATGGTTGATAAGATCTTGTGATTTATGCTAAAAGTGTTTGGATAGAGGGATGGACTGATACCTAAATTCGTATGTTAAAAGGTTTATTTATGTATGATATTTTTGGTATTATTATAGGTTGGATAAGGGTGATTATCGGAATTATGAGATAATAATATATATATATATATATAGTATTAGGAGAGGTTATTTTCCTATGGGACTACACACTGTTAAGAGAAGTATATTGTTGTTATTAGTATTATTATTATTGTTTTATTATTATTGTTATTAATCTGTGTGCATGTATGTTTTGAATTGTTGTTGTTGTATGTTTTTGTGGGCCATGGCGAAAACCCGTGCCGAATAAATTTATTCTATTCTATTCACATCCTCTTGATCACTACAGAGCCTGGCCAAACCCTTATCCTCACTCATTAGATCAAAATCCACAGACTTATTCAGCCTGATTTTGGATCCACTCTTTTTCCAATTATATACCTTGCCCTGCTCATAATCCTTCAAGTCCCTTTGGAATTTGATCCATTTTCTGTCCTTGATCAGTTTATATTCCTTATCCAAATCTTCTGACAACATCGCTAATTTTTCTTGAAATTTCCTATCCCCTATACTGTTGTTAACTCCACACTCTATATTCTGAATTTCCCCCTGTAATCTCCTGATCTCTTGGTTGGAAGTTTCCACTATGAGGACCATTAGATTATATCCACATTTGTTCAGAATTTGAACCCATTTATTCTTGAATTCTTCATTGGAGGGAAAGACACCCGGTTCTTAAGAATCCTCAAACCTCTGGGGATTCTTTTGTTCTTAATATAATCCCCTAGGTCACAGGAATGTAACTCAACTCTGAGGGACTTTACTCTCAAATCTGCATACTGCCTCCATGAACCTGATATATAGGAGGATTCTTCAGCGTCAAAGAAGGTAGACACAGGGCCTATAATCTTTTCTACGTCTGCTACTGAGTAGCTAAACATGAATTCATTGTTGGCCATGTAACTAATAACAATACCCACCTCACAGGAGCACTCAGCAGCTATCCTGCTAGCCACAACGTGACATTCAAGTACAACAAAAGACAGCAGAATGTATACAATCCACACACAAAAAATTATATATAAGGTGTACTATATGATAATACACAGAAAACAAACTCCAATACAACAAAAAATGCAACAATGCCAGTAGTTTTGAACTCAAAAGAACCCCAACAATTGGCACATATATAAACACTACTATGCACTGAGGAAGGATTTAATCCGAAACTCACTTGCCTTTTTTTTAATGAGTACAGTAGCGGTATTAACTGCCTTTTAGTAGTGTTTATATATGTGCCAATTGTTGGGGTTCCTTTGAGTTCAAAACTACTGGCATTGTTGCATTTTTTGTTGTATTGGAGTTGTTTTCTGTGTATTATCATATAGTATACCTTATATATAAAAAAAAATTGTGTGGATTGTATACATTCTTCTGCCTTTTGTTGTACTTGAGTGACACGTTGTGGCTAGCAGGATAGCTGCTGAGTGCTCCTGAGGTGTGGAAGATGAAAACTCCCCCAGGACCACATGCTGGATTCTCCCAGCCAGGAAAGAATGGAACCATTCAAGAACAGTCCTGCTAATCCCTGCCCGGTCCCACAGCTGAGTCACCAACAACTCATGATCAACGGTATCAAATGCAGCCGAGAGATCTAACAGGATCAACAGTGTCGAGCAACCCTGGTCCAACTCACGGGAGAGGTCATCAACCAAGGCCACAAGTGCAGTCTCCATGCCATAACCCGACAGAAGCCCGACTGTGAGGGATCAAGAAAATTGACCCGATCCAAATGCTCCTGAAGCTACCGAGCCATCCCCCATTCAATAACCTTCCCTAAGGGAAGTTTAGAGACTGGCCGATAGCTGGCCAGGGTGCCAAAATACAAATATGGCTTCTTAGCAGGGGCCGCACTACTGCCTCCTTGGGACAGTTCAGCACCCTGCCCTCCCTAAGGGAGGTGTTGACTATCCCTGCCAGCAACAGTCCCAATGTCTCCCGGCTAGCCTTAACTAGCCAGGACGAGCATGCATCTAACTCACAATAGGTGGCTCGCACGGTCCCAAGAACATCCCGCATATCTGAGGGCAACATAGCCTGAAACTCATCCCACAAAGCAGGACAGGACAGGGCTTCTACTGCCTCTGACCCATCCTTTGCTAAAAAAGTTGCATCAAAATCATGGTGAATTTGAGCAATTTTATCCACAAAGAAGTCTACAAACAAATCACAGCAAACATTTGATGATTCTAAGTCCAGGCGGAGGGAGGCCAGACTAACCAGCCCCCTCACCACTCAGAACAGCTCAGCTGGGTGGCAATTAGTGGACGCAATGAGGGAAGCAAAGAAAACCTTCTTTGCTGTCTGCACTGCAACGGCATAGGTACATAACCAGACTCTATGCCGCAATCAGTCAACTTTAGCACGCAAGTGATGCCACTGTTGCTCTAACCACCATGCTTCACGCTTCATCCTCTGCAGCTCCTCCATGTACCATGGGCAGCTGCATTGTTGGCACTTCGGGAGCAGATGCCTGGGGGCCACACAGTTGATGGCGTCAGTCAACACGGAATTCCACATAGACATGAGGCCATCGAGTGAGCGGCCATTGAGGTCAGAGGAAACATCCCCTAGAGCTTTCTGGAACCTGTCTGGTTCCATAAGCCTAATGTTCCTCCCACCCCCTCCAGGAAATCCTGCTGAGTAAGGAGTTTGGGATTAAAGGGGGGTAGCTTCCTCTTTTGGGGAATGAATCACACCCCCCCCCCACACACACACACACTTTGTAGAATTCAACCACCAGTGTGGCAACACTGCTGGAGACAGTCCAGAAGATTAGGAGGCTGGGACAATGGCAGATCCCAACATTTCTTCGCACTGGCAGATTTCACCTGGTGACCTCAATTGTTGTATTATCACTTTCAGGTACACAGGAGGCTATCAGGGCAGGCAGATCCTTTTTACTGGTAGTAGCCTCAGACTCAGAATTGGTAAGGCAGCTAGGATGATCCTGTCAGAATCCCAGCCTGGCCTATATGCAAGAGACGGAAACTGGCAGAAAGGCACAATGGGTGTACCCCAGATAATCCATCCCTGCACCAGTTGTGATCCTAGGAGAGAATGATTACCACAAGAATGGAACTCTTGTTGACTAGGAAGGTTGAAACAGAGATGCTGTAGCACTGGAGTCATTCCTTGTAATGTCCTTGAAGATTAGAAATGTAGACTTTAGAAAGGATGGGTGATAGGGAGGGCAAAGGGTTTGTGTGACCAGGGTGATAGCAGCAGCAGCACTCAGTGAGTGTGCCACAAGCGAGACTTAATTTAGGGTCCCTGTATGGGGTGGATATATACAGACCCTCAAAAAAGTGGGACTGTAACATGGCCTTACCAGTTTGTTGGGGAGCAATTCATTTAGGTGGGGGTCAGAGCCATCCGAGCTATCTTCGGCGACCCCTTATTGGCAGGGGTCCAGTACTGTTATGTAGTTCTTTGGTACAGAATTACATAGCAAACTGGGAGTCATCTCCTTAAGAGACGGGAAAACGATACTTGGTGCAAATGCAGGCATAGTGAGTGCCGGGCTCGGATTCCTGGAAGGGGTGAAGTTCAAGGTACCAAAGGGGCAGAGGCAGCCCCCAGGCCTTTCAGGCACCCGACCCAACTCTTGGGATGGATGGATCATAGGTGGGAAGGCAGTCTTTTAGATATGTAGGGCCAAGGTTGTTTTGGGCTTTGTAGATCAAAATCAGCACCTTGAATTGTGCCCAGAAAGCTATTGGAAGACAGTGCAGAGTCTGAAGCACAGGTGCAATATGTTTCCAGAAACTCACCCCACGTCTGAAGGCGGGCCACTGTATTGTGCACCAGCTGAAGCTCCTGAACAGCCCCACATAGAGTGCACCACAATAGTCTAGCTTCAAGTTTATGAAGGTATGGATGCTGGTGGCCAGTTCCAACTCTGATAAAAAAAAGGTTGCAGCCAAGGCATTTCTAATCATTGCTGCAACCTAATGGTCCAGATGCAGGAATTAATCTGGCTTGTACCAGAGGGGCAGCACAGGCCTGCAAAACTGAGCAACCAAGGAGGTCTGGAATGCACCAATGGCACCAGATCACGGAATCAACTAACCATCATCTTATCTTACTGCAGTTTTGACGCCTTTCACAGATGGTGTAACCCACTTGGGGACAAGATCCACAGTTTGGGAAACTCTAATCTACTGTTATCCTCAGTGGCCGCAGAAAACAGATGACTGCCATTTTGCTTATAACAACCTTCTACATATTTGAAAAAAGGAATCATGTCTCCTGTCAGTCTTCTTTTTTCAGGTTAAAAATTACCAGTTCCTTCAAAGTCTTTTCATTCTAGCCTATCACTCTCCTTACTCACCTCTGAATCATCTTTGGTTTGTCAATTTCTTTCTTAAAGTGTGGAACCCAAAACTGGATGCAGTACTCCAATTGAAGCCTAATCAGTGCTGAGTAGAGAACAATTACTCCCATGTCTAGAATCCAGGGCTGGACTTAGGATTTTAGCGCCCATAGGCAAGTCAGGCTGCCCCCCTCCCCCTGCAGTCACAGAGCTCTGATGCACATGCTGGCTGATGTCTGAAGGCAGGGAGAGAGACCATGGCAGCATCCAGCACAGAAGCAAAGTCTCTTCCTCCACACTTGGCACCACCATTGAGCACATTTGTGGGGGACTTGGTGGAGGAACGGGGCTTCTCCAGGTAGGGATGGTGGGGGAGGGGGTTTCCCCCCCCTCTATGCTGCAGGTGACGCAGGTGAGGCAGTGTGGTGGCAGCGGCAGGGTGAGTGCGTGCCATGACTGGTTGGGTGCAGTCTGAAAACAGAAGCCCCCAACCCTCAAAATCTGCTCCCCCCAAAAAAACAAATCTGCTTCCCTAGGTAGGTACCTATGTTACCTGCCCCTAAGTCCAGGCCTGCTAGAATCAATACTTCTGTTAAAGCAGCTCAGAATAGCATTGCAATGCCTCCTTTTGTGCATTTGTTACATTTGATTTTTCTCTCCAATGTGTACACTAGCTCAGTGATCTACCACCTATGTCAAATCCTTGTATAGTTGCTGTCTTGGGAGGCTGTATTTATGTTTTCTAAAGCACACAGTATATGACATAAATTTGCACATTACTGTGGTATCTGTACTACATTTTAAACAGATTTGGCAAAGACCCAGGAAATCATGCAACATGTATGGTTAATATATATTACCTACAAGATGTTTCACAAGCCATTTTTTACTACTCTGTACCAAAAAGAGATATGAGACAGCACATAATTTGTTCATATGGATAAAGCGATTGACCTATAAAAAAGGGCTCCTGGTGCATTCTGAAAATTAGATGTCAATGGGCACTGGTTCAGACCCACCCATAAACAGTAAAGAAATTATGTTTTAGATACAAATATAATTATTATTTTTTTGTTCAGCCCATACTTACATGACAATCACTGAGAACGAGAAGACAAACATTTAAAAATGTTCCTGGATGAGCAGTCTTGTGTACCACTAATTCCCCCCAAATAGGTTGTTACTTCTGTCAATAGTTATATTCTCATTTTCAACTGACCCAGGTCCTGCTGTCTCATTACTTTCCCAATGTTTGGAGACTGTGGCAGATTGGATGCGGCAGAACAGACTGAAGCTCAATCCTGATAAGATGGAGGTGATGGTGGTGGGTAGGGCAAGGGAGGTACGGCTCCCCTGGTAGGGGGGGGGGCGCCCTCCTGTAGCCCAGCAGGTTCGGAGTCTGGGGGTGGTGTTTGACTCGGGGCTCCAGCTGGATCGCCAGGCAGAGATGGTGGCTAAGGCCGCTTTCCACCAGCTGTATCTGGTACGGAGGCTATTGTCCATACATTTCCAGGCCCGACCCGGCCACCCTCATTCATGCCTTCATCACCTCAAGGCTAGACTACTGCAATGTGCTGTACATAGGGCTTCCCTTGTTTCTGGTTTGGAGGCTGCAGCTGGTGCAGAATGCGACGGTCCATCTCCTTATGGGGACGGGAAAGTGGCAGCACATAACACCTGTGCTGCGTACTCTGCACTGGCTGCCTATAGCGTACCAAGCCTGATTCAAGGTGCTAGTGTTGATCTATAAAGCCCTACACGGTCTGGGCCCCTCATACCTTGGGGACCGCCTCGCCCTCCGCGCCTTAGAGCGATCCCTGCGGTCCACCGGGGGTGCCTTTTTGGAGGTCCCCCGTGTAAAGCGAGGGGCCACAATGGAGAGGGCATTCTTGGTGGCCGGGCCGAGGCTCTGGAATTCCCTCCTGGAGGAAGCCCATCTGGCCCCAGATCTGTTGGCGTTTCGGCGAGCCTGCAAGACCTGGCTATTCACCCAGTCCTTAGGAGGGGAGGGCGGGAGGGGGGTAGGGGGGGATTTTTGAAGAGTTTTTCTGTTGAGGGTGGTTGTATTTTTTAAAAATTGTTTTAATGAATTTTTTGGTGTGTTTTTATGCTGTAAGCATGAAGGGGCGGCTAACAAATATTTATAAATAAATAAACAAATATATTATTAAAATATTTATTTTCCTGGCGTTTTTGGCTTCAGTGGTTGACTGATAAACTGGTTCTTAAGGGCATTTATTGACTGGATTCTTGGGGATAAAGTTTTAAATCATACTCTCACTGGATGTCAAAGTTTATTACTGCACTTTGATGAAAACGTAAAAGATATACTCTCTCCAATAATATAATTTTAAGAGATATTTCTAGCGCAGAAAATAAAATCTAATGGCCTGCGTTAGAAAACTTTCAAAGGCAATCATAAAGCAGATAGAACTGCATGGTAAATTGAGCCAAACTTACTTTTAATTTAAAAAAAAAAAAAAAGAGGCTGTGTTAAATAAGTAGTCCTTTCACATTAATTAGGGGACCTTTGAACCTTTGCTACATAAGTTAAAAAATCTTTGCAATTTCAGAGCTGCAAATGAAATTAGATAAAGTGCTTCTTGGCTCATATTTTATGTGCTGAACAACATTTTCTGTACAGCAGTTCACAATTAACCAGTTATAGGTGTTTTCTCATCGAGCAATGAGAAGGATGGTTTTAAAGAAAAAAATTGAGGATATGATTCTATGATTATGAAAGAATCATAATAATCACCAGCAGGTGATTTTACCAGTAGACTTTTTTACACAGATCCCGCCCCCCCCTTCTGCTGGGTGTGCGGGCGGGTGTGTAGTGGGGGGGCATCTGTGTAAATGACATAGTGGGGGATGGGTGGCCGCCTGTATAAACACCACAGGTGGTGGGTGGAGTTGGGTGTGAGCTACTGGCGCACACCCATCTACACCCATCACCCACCCATGGAGCCCTCTGGAAAAATGCAGGAGGCTCTGTGGGTGGAGATGGGTGGAGGTGGGTGTGCGCCCATGGGAATGGGTGCACACCCACCTCCACCCACTGTGCCAGCTCACCCATCCCCCCACCCACTGCTTCCCATATACAAAAGGGCCATATTTGGGATTACCCCTCCTTCTTCATCCTTCTCATAATGTCAGGGTAGTCATTCACTGAATTAAAGGTCAGTTGTTTCTATTGTTTGCAGAAGTGTAATCAGCAATGTATATATTGACTTACACAAGTATAGGAGGAGAGAGATGATATGTCAAGGCTCTACTTTACAAGGACTCTTTTCTGCAAGTTCATATATGTTCTGTCATGTAGAGACAAGGACTCTTTTCTGGAAGTTAATATCTTGATTTTTATTTTTGCTTTCTTATGGAAATGCTTTACATAATCAGAGCACCTTCCCTCCGTGAACATGTTTCAAGAATTATTCATGCAGTAGTCGTGCATGAAGAGTTAAGGTTGTGCTCCAAGATATAATAGAGAATTAAGCAGTTCATATTTCTAAAATCACATTGCCAAACTTATTAAACTTAACACAGGTTTTCTTCTTATGGTCTTCGAATTTTCTAAGCACTTTTTTGGTTGACAGATGGAAGGGGGGAGATTCAAGGCTGCTTTTAAATATATAGTTAATGATCTCAGCAACTATGGAAATGTGTGGCTGAGAATTTTGCTCACAGGTATATTCTGATGAAATCTTTTTCACAGTTTTGAAATGATAGAAATGTCTTTGAAATAATTATATTTTAAAATGTTCTCCATGAAGGAAAAGGGAGCAGTCTGTCTCTGCCAGTGTTCCAGCATATTTCTCAAAGTTTGAGGTAGGGGAAAGAAAGCTGGTGCGATGTCATGGACTGTGGGAACCAGTGCAGCTCCTGTGGAAAAGGGGAGATACGGTTGAGGTGGGAGAACAGTGAGCCAGCTCCCTCAGGTCAGCTGAAAAGGAAAGCTGAAAAATCTCACACAGGACCTATTGCTCTGGGAGGTTTCCAGAGAGCACAGTGACGCAAGCACTCAGATGTCGAGACACTGGGGGGTAGTCAGGAGCAGGAGGAGGGAGAGAAATGAAATAGGTGAAAATGGGAGCATGGTGGGGGAAAGTGAGAGAAACATTTGTGGAGGTGATCAGAGGAAAGAAATGGGCACCGGTGGCCATTGGTGAAGGCAGTGGTGAAACACCCCTACAAAAGCCAGACCCCCCTCTCCCACAACTTAATTTAGCAGGGAAGAAAAGGCAGAACTGGCTCTGTTTGTTCTCTCCTTCACCTGGTGTGTGTGAAACACCTACACTTCTTTTTCTCCTTCTTACAAACCGACACAACACAGAGCACCCCCACACTCAACGGCATCCATCCACACCCAGTAGCACTACACTCCCCCCCAATACACTTAGCCCCCGCCTCCATCCTTCCTCGTCTCCCACTGCTGCCAAGTTCCCGCTTACCTGTCCCTGATATACGTGGTTGCCTCTTCATTAATTCTATTCACTTACCTGCCTGCACCTTGTGGTTATTCACCTCACTTCCTCCATTCATACCTGCTTGCCTGGCCTTGTTTCTTACCCCGGTTAGGGGCCAACAGCCCAGCCCAACTATAGGTCCCTACAGGATTTGCACCACTAACAATGGTTAATGGCTGCCACCTTGGCTTTTTTGTTTGCTAGCTGTTGTTGCAATTCATCTCCATCACTGACACAGATGTTCCTTTTTGGGGAAGTAGTGCCTGGGCATGGTTAGTCCCACCTTGGGCCTCAACCCATGGTGCACCTCTCACACAGTTTATTGCCCCCCTTCCAGAGGAAACCTTGTCTGAAATCCCCATCTATTGTTACTATCTCACTTGGCCATCTCTCAACCAGGCCCAGGGGTTTCTACATAGTTCTGAGTGGCTGGGGTGCCACCCTGTCAAGTTCCCCAGTCCTTGCAGTGAAGCACTCAGTTGCCCTGCTAGATGCTCCCAACTAGAGCCCTAGCCTGTCTGAGCCAGCTGCTCTGCCTGCTATTGCCCCCAAGGGTGCCCCAAGGATCTCTAATCCTGATCTCCCTGGAAGATGTTCCCTGCTATACTATACCCACTAGACAGTTCCATCTGACCTGCCTCCTGCTGTTTTATTCTAGCACCTTGCAGCTTAGGAGCAATCATATCGTAGTCCTCACTCAGAGTCCCTTTCCCAAAAGCTGTTTAGGTCTCTCAAGGCCCTCCTGAACCCCCTCTGCCTTTTCCCTAGGCGGGATCAGGATCTAGCACTGGTGTTCGGCCCCTTAGCTTCAGGTGGGTTACCAGTGGTTCTTCCCTAAGCCTGTCTCTCACCCAGGCCTAGGGGTTGCGCTACTCTAAGCTAGGGGAACCCAGGTAGCTCAGACCCTTAATTAGTCCCTGGCTAGGGTGAAGTTTCCAGCTCAGTCAACCCCCTGCAACCTTACACTGCCTAAGGATCCTCCTCCCTGCAAGTGTCATGTTCAGACTACTGGCTCATCGACTCCTCTGTAGCCTTGCCTGAGTCAGGCAGGTCTTCCTCTTTCCCCTATCCCAAGGTTTGACAGGTTGCCCTGCTCTTGGTTCAGGGCCCCCAGGCAGCTTATCTACCCTGGGTGGGTTAACTAAGACCCTTGCAAAGTAGCTGGCTCATCTGCCTCCCTATCACTCTGCCACAGGCCCTGCCCTTAATAGCCTTCCTGAACCCCTTGTCCTTCCTTGAGTGGGGTGACAGCTCCCATCTACCTCCCCAGCAGGGTGGCTCCGAACTCAGGATCCAGAAGCTCCTCACCCTGCTGTCTCCAAGCTCTGATTATGTGACTGGATTTAGGTTCCTACTTTTAAGCCACATTCAGGGTCATGTGACCCACCCACTTCCAGTCACATGTCACCTTCCTTCCAGAGTCCTAGTTTAACACACTGGGCATCTTTAGACATAACAAAGTTCCGGTATTAAAACCCCTAAGCACGTGCTTGCTGTTGTGCTTGGCCATCGAGAGGAGATATGATACAGGTCTATAAAATCATGAGTGGTGTGGAACTAATAAACAAGGAGCAGTTACTTACCCTCTCAGCTAGTACTAGAACTAGGGAACACTCCATGAAACTCATGGGTGGCAAGTTTAAAACAAAGAAAAGAAAATATTTTTTCACTTAATGTATAATTGGGTTGTGGAATCTACTGCCAGAGGCTGTGGTAAAGGACAGTACTATAGCTGAGTTTAAAAGAAGTTTGGACAAGTTTCTGGAAGATAGGTTAATTAGCAGCTATTAGCCAGACAGGATCGGGGAACATGACGGAAGCTGAGGGAAAACAACAGTGAATGGCTCCCCCATTGTGACCTGTTGGGTGCTTCTCCCAAGCGACCATGATTGGCCACTGTCGGAGACAGGATGCTGGGCTAGATGGACCATTGGTCTGACCCAGTATGGCACTTCTTATGTTCTTATGTGTGTAAGCACCATAACAATTCCAACACCAATTTGGCTACCTGTCGAATACACAATGTGAACACCATTGCATCACAAGGACAGTTTACATGTTTCAGCTGAATACGTGGCCAACGTTGTGTCTAATGATATCGTGTGAAGTGTAAGCAGGTACAACATGGGGAACAAGGTGGCAGCACTTCTGTGGTGAGATCGGGTGGCGAGCAAAACACAAATTTGCCCCAAGATGGGCAGTCTTAGCAGTGCCACATGGTGAACACAGGGCATAAACGGTGTTCATAGTAGGGATGTGCGAACACGGATCGGGTGTTCTGCCCGAACTCGACCTGTTCGGATGACCGAACCGAATGCCCGAAGCCCTGAACAGTTCGCCCTCATTCGGATGAGTTCGGGCGGAAAGGAAAAACAGGGCTGGCAGGCCTGGGGGGTGGGGGAAGCTGAGGAACAGACTTCCTGTTGCCACAGGTGGACTAGCAGTCAGCCTGCCCAATCACTATCCCTCTTTTCCTCAGACCACTGGCTTCGCAGTCTACGATTGACCATGGGCTAGGCTGCACAGAGCCAATGGGGCTTGTGGTAAGGTGGGTGCAGCAAGTAACAAAAGTCATTGCCCTCCCCCCTTCCAACTCCTTCTGAGCTAGCAACTGATCCTGTCAGCAGGCGTTTTCAAAAGTCTCCCTCTCCCAGCAGTTTGTGTACCTCCCAATCCATTGCCATCCTCCTCCTATTTCACCTATTTCCACACATTTACTTCCATAGTTTCATTTATTTATATTATATTAAATAGATTTAGGTATGTTTTTTTTATTTTTTACCCCTCCCTGTGTTCTTTCTCCCTACCCTCCATTGAATCCTTCCCTCCTCCCTATATATATTCCATCCCTGATTCCCTTCCTCTGTTTTTGGATTTATTTAGAGTAGCATTAGATTGATTTAAGTTTAATTTCAGTTTTGTACCCCTCCCTGTGTTGTTTGTTGTGAGCTGTCGGTGTGTCCCCCCCCCACATCCCTGTAGATAGATAGATTAGATAGTGTAGTGATTCAGTTTTAATATTTTATAGTGTATTTGTATGACTAGGCCTACAATAAAATAAAATCTTCCTGTGCATTCTTTGGGTGGGAGAAATGGAGAAGGGAAGCAGAAGAGGCCGGTCTGCTGCCCGTGAGGCAGACAATAGGGCATGTGGCAGAGGTGGCAGGGGCCGTGCCAGCAGAGTGGCAGCAGGCAGCAGCAGCAGCCCGAAACCATCACCACGCCCCAAACTGCACAGGCTTGATTTTGGCAATCAGGCTTCAGAGGCTCCCAGCAGTGGCACTAGGAGTGTGGTTTGGCGGCACCTCCTGCCAGCATTCTCCACTGCCACGCAGGGCACTGGAAGGCCTGCAGTTCAGGAGGCTACGGCTGTCTTTGTTGCAGCTGCAGGTGCTTAGGGGTCGGATGTTCCTCAAGGGCCACCAATGTCCCTGACCCCCATAATTGAGGTGATCCCCAGAAGTCCAGGGCTGGTGGATCCCACCCCGGCTGCTAGAGGCAGGGCCTGATCCTAGGACAATGGCAGCAGGGAGAGGAGCAGCAGTAGCAGAAGCAGCAGCTATAGAGGGCGCAATGAGAGTGGCAGCAGCATGGTGGGCAGTACATCAACCTCAGGGTCCCAGTACTCCCCTTCGGAGGACATCACTCTGATTGGGGACAGCGAGGCAGACACTAGTCCTGCGGAGGCGATGTCTGACCCTCTGAGAGCTGTGTCACCACCATGCTCTGCCCTTCCCAGCAGCGCTGTCAGTGTTGCATCACCCAGTGCAGGCCAGAAGGCAGGAGGGGGCAAAAAATCATCCATCTGGGTGCATTTTAAGTTGGTACGGGCGGATGATCCCAGGGAGGTGTAGTGCACTTTGTGTCAGGAGGTGGTGAAGCATGGGCAGGTGCTCACCAACCTTGGCACAACTGCCATGGCAAGGCACCTGAAGGGATGCCACAGTGCTGTGCTGCTAAGTGGTCTGGGGCAGTGGATGCCAGCGGGTTCCCAACTGCAGCGGCCAGTCATCCACCTCCATCAGCAGGCAAGTGTCCTGCTCTAACAGCTGCCTCTAGCAACAGGAGCGGTATCGCTGCTAGGGGGGAGCAGCAGTAGCAGCATCAGTGCACCATGGAGGAGCTGGAGTGGGGGCAGCTGCCAAGTCCATCAGCAGACACAGAATATGGAGAGTGGCATGGCTTTCAACTGAAAGCCATGTGCATGTTCGGCGAAATGATCGCACTAGATGGGCAGCCCTTCTCAGTGGTCGGGGACATGGGGTTTAGGTGCCTGATTGGCTTCCTGGTCCCCCAGTTTAAGCTGCCCTCACGCACCACCATGAGTAGGCAGGTGGTTCCAGCCCTGTACAGGGTTTTAAAGGAGCAGGTGAGGGAGCAGCTGGCAAGGGCTGGGGGTGCCACCATCCACTTCACCACAGACCTGTGGTCGAGCAGGAATGCGCAGCACGCCTACCTGGCAGGACGGCGCACTGGTGGCAGGACCCGGAGGCAGAGTTTGGCAGTGGCAGGAGGGGTCCCAAAGCAGGGTATAGGTGGGCCCTGCTTCAAGCGGAAGTCATGCACGTCCCCCACACCGCTCAGAACCTCAAGTCAGCCCTGACCGGTATGGTGAAGGAGTGGGTCACGCCAGGCACGTCCTTCACCAAGTGGTGAGGGATGCTCTGGGCTTGAGGGAGAAGGGATTGAGGCAGGCACCCTTAGCTACCTGATCGAGCAGGGGAGGTAGCTGGCAGGTTTCTTTAACAGGAGCATGAAGAGCAGCGACCTCCTCCGGGCGAAGCAGGCCAAGCTAGACTCCCCAGTGCACCATCTGGTGTAGGATGTGTTCACCGGGTGGAATTAGACCTTCCTGATGCTCGAGCGGCTTCTCGAGCAGAAAGCCACCTTGCATCAGGTTCAACTGGTGATAGACATTGGGGCACCTCCAGGCTACAATGGGGTGGAATGGAAGATCCTGGCTCACATGGTCTTCGTGCTCAGACATTTCTGGCCATGACGGAGACCAGCAGCTCCTCCATGGCCACCATCACCCAGGTGGTCCAGAGTCTCCTGAGGAGGCTGGAGGAGATTCTCCAGGGGTAGGATTGTGGCCCGCAGGGCAGGAAGCTAGCGAATGAGGTGGTTGCCCTGGTGCAGCAGCTGAAGGCAAGGCTGAAGGCACAGTTTGATGAAGTCCTGCAGCGGATGGAATATGTTTGGCAACCATGCTGGACCCCAGGGTGATGTGCAGCGTGGCATGCCAGACAGTGCTCTATGGGCACTGGAAGGGTGACCTGGTGGAGAGGGCCCAGCAGACAGAGTGCGCTCTTGAGAGTGTGTGGCAGCAGCAGCAGCACGACCCTGGGGATGGTGAGAGTGGGAGCAGCCACCCCTTTCAGCTGGTGGGGTCTATCCCTTTCCCCAGTCCTAGCAGTAGCAGCACCAGTAGCCAGCTGAGCAGCAGCAGCACCCCTATTATGCAAGCAGTCGCAGCTCGTATGTGCAGGGCACTCTGGCGGACATGGGCTCGTGCACAGCAGGGCAGGCAATGTGGCTGAGGGCAGTGGTGGAAGTGGTGCCCAGGCAGAGTTACATGAGGGAGTAAGACAACACCTCAGCAGCAGTGGAGAGTTACCTGGAGGAGGAGCCATGCATCGAATCCAGCACCAATCCCTTGGCCTACTGGGCCAGTAAGACCAACGTGTGACTGGCCCTGTCCAAAGTTGCCAAGGCTCTCTTGTCCTGCCCACCAACGAGTATCCCCAGTGAGCAGGTGTTCTCCATGGCAGGGGACATTTGCTTGCCTCACCGCCTGAGACTAAGGACCAAGTTGGTGGAGCAGCTGCTTGTTATTAAGATGAACCTTCAACTGCTGGGCTTCCCTGAGCTGCCCCTGTACATGGATTGATTGTGCAGTGGCACATGCCATCCCATGCTAGGGGCAGTCTTGGGACGGGGCTCCTTCTCAATCTGGGCTGCTGCTGCTGCTGAGGTGCTGTCCCTCCCTCCCAATGCATGGTGCCCACCCTCCCTCTCTCTCTCTCTGACCAGACAGCCTCAGCCAAACTATCTGACTGACCTCATGATGCAGGGAGGCATTGGGAAGCTGTAATCCTGCCAGTTGGCCTCTTCCTAGATGATCTCGGCCCACCTATCTGACTGGCTCTCTCGCGTGTGCGCTGTACAGTCTTCACCAGACTATCTGAGTGCCCTCCCTATGTCCTAGCCTGCCTTCCCTACTGCCTCTCATGCCACACTGCCTGTCTGCCCACCTGCCCAGGTGGTCAAGATCAAACCCTGTCTCAGTCTGCCCTCTTCTTGTGCCACGCTGCCTGTCTGCCCACCCGCCCAGGTGTCCAATATCAAACCCTGCCTCAGTCTGCCTTCTGCTCATGCCACGCTGTCTGTCTGTCCACTCACCCAGGTGGCCAAGATCAACCCCTGCCTCAGCCTGCCTCCTGCTCATGCCACACTGCCTGTCTGCCCGCCCGCCCAGGTGGCCAAGATCAAAGCCTGCCTCAGTCTGCCTTCCCATGTTCATGCCACGATGCCTGTCTGTCCGTCCGCCCAGGTGGCCAACATCAAACTCGCCTCAGTCTGCCTTCCCATTCTCATGCCAAAGTGCCTGTCTGCCCGCTTGCCCAGGTGACCAAGATCAAAGTCTGCCTCAGTTTGCCTTCCTGTCTCATGCCACGCTGCCTGTCTGCTTGCCCAGTTGGCCAAGATCGAAGCCTGCCTCAGTCTGCCTTCCCATGCTCATGTCAAAGTTCCTGTCTGCCCACCCTGTGGGGAAAACTGAAGCCATGCCCTGCCCTGCCTGCCTCCCTCTCATGCCAAGGTGCCTGTCCAACTGCCCTGGCAACCTTGGGCAATGTGCCCCACTGGCCTGGTAATCCCGCTTGTGCGGTCAGCTGGTCCATGGGTGCTCTGCTCTGGAAATCAAATGTGCCCACACAATCCTGCTGCTGCCATTTGCTGCTGTATGGGAGCTCTTCCCTTGCAAATCCTACCATCCTGGCTCCATGGGTGCTGCGCACAGGCAAATCCATCTGCTGCCATCTGTGCTGTTCCACGGGTTCTGTGCCTGGTCAATCCAAGGTCTGCTGCTGCTGCCAATGCCGCCTCTGCTGTCTGTTCCATGGGTTCTGTGACCTGGAAAGCCAATGTCTGCTGCTGCTGCCACTGCTGCCTCTGCTGTCTGTAGAACAAAGAATAACAGCTCCAAAGGAGGTAAAATCTTACATATAACAAAAGAGAGAAAAAAAGAGAAAAAAGAAACTCAAAGGGGAGATGGCAAATGGGATTTATAACATCAAGTGTAGAACATAGCAAAGACCTAATGCCAATAACCAGGCCACAAACCAGTAACAAAAGTCTCTACACCACGGTGTAAACAGCACAGTCTAACAAGTCAACATCCAAAGAAGGACCAAGCCACAGCTCAAACAGACAAAAAATATAAATAGAAAAGTCCAACTTTTGCTGCCAAAAAAGCAGCTTCTTCAAGGGATCTCCAATAAATCTTACAATGATGATTCTATTATAGTTGTCTTGATCAGCTGTCTTCAGGCATGGCCCATTTCATAATGTCAGCTGAAAGCTGTATCCTGATTCTCAGAGCAGCGGGGGTGTATCCTCCCTGCTCTGCGTACATACAATAAGGAACCATCAGCAGTAAGTCAGCATGATACAGTGTTCAAATAATATCAAATAATCATTAGCTAAAAACATACTATTCCACTTTGCAACAACATAACTGTTAGCCACATGCGGGAACTGTAACACTCACCCAGTTTCAAAGAATCAATTAAGGCTGTAACACAATCCTTAAGGTGGCGGGAGCGTTTTCTCCCTGCTCTATATATATGCGGGAAGAAAACAATAACTGTTAAGACTTAAGCCAAAGTCCAAAGAGCGGGGGGCGGGGGGAGACCCCTCCAATCTTAACCCTCCCCGATGTGTACACCCAGAATCAAACCTGGAATGCTTTCAATATCTGATAGAGGGTCAGTGTGATTTCTTTATGGGGCCAACATTCTTACCCGCTTCTGTGCTCAGCCCATACCGGAGTGGTTTGTCTTACAAAGGTGCCATAGGCAGTCACATGTTCCCTAGATAGTAACAGATTGGTCCACTCCTATTCATTTCAATTAGGGGGGGAATACAAAATCCACTCCTTTCTGCTGTCATAAAAAAATAGACAGATGAACTTAGAGTTCAGAATTGGGATATTAAACTCCCTTTTTCTGATGTAATTCAAAATAATTCAATTCCCACACTGAAGCTGTATTAATTAATGAATAAAGTGTATTTAAACACAAAGACTTTTCATGCTACAGAATCCAGGAAGTCATTCAGACCCCGTGGTTCACCAGAGTCCAGCGTCAATATCCAGAATGTTTCTTTAGCAGCTCTAGCCTCTGCTGTCTGTGGCATGGGTTCTGCTACCGGGCAATCCAATATCTGCAGCTGCTGCCAATGCTGCCTCGGCTGTCTGTGCCATGGGTTCTGCTACTGGTCAATCCAATGTCTGTCACTGCTGCCAATGCTGCCTCTCCTGTCTGTTCCATGGGTTCTGTGCCCCAGAAATCCAGTGTACGCTGCTGTTGCCAATGCTGCCTCTGCTGTACCACGGTTATGTGCCCCGGCAATCCAATGTCCGCTGCTGCTGCCAATGTCAGCATGGGTTCTGCTACTGGGCAATCCAATGTCTGAAGCTGCTTCCAATGCTGCCTCTTCTGTCTGTGCCATGGGTTCTGTACCCTAGCAATCCAATGTCTGCTGCTGTTGCCAATGCTGCCTCTGCTGTGCCACGGGTTCTGTGCCACGGGAATCCAATATCCGCTGCTGCTGCCAATGCTGCCTCTGCTGTCTGTGCCATGAGTTCTGTGCCCCAGCAATCCAATGTCTGCTGCTGCTGCCAATGCCGCCTCTGCTGTCTGTGACATGGGTTCTGCTACTGGAAAATCCAATTTCTGCTGCCAATGCCGCCTCTGCTTTCTGTGCCACGGGTTCTGTACCCCGGCAATCCAATGTCTGCTGCTGCTGCCAATGCAGCCTCTGCTGTCTGTGCCATGGGTTCTGTTCCCCAGCAATCCAATGTCTGCTGCTACTGCCAATGCCGCCTCTGCTGTCTGTAGCATGGGTTCTGCTACCGGGCAATTCAGTGTCTGCCGCTGCTGCCAATGCTGCCTCTGCTGTCTGTGCCATGAGTTCTGTGCCCCATAAATCCAGTGTACGCTGCTGTTGCCAATGCTGCCTCTGCTGTACCACGGTTATGTGCCCCGGCAATCCAATGTCCGCTGCTGCTGCCAATGTCAGCATGGGTTCTGCTACTGGGCAATCCAATGTCTGCAGCTGCTTCCAATGCTGCCTCTTCTGTCTGTGCCATGGGTTCTGTACCCTAGCAATCCAATGTCTGCTGCTGTTGCCAATGCTGCCTCTGCTGTGCCACGGGTTCTGTGCCACGGGAATCCAATATCCGCTGCTGCTGCCAATGCTGCCTCTGCTGTCTGTGCCATGAGTTCTGTGCCCCAGCAATCCAATGTCTGCTGCTGCTGCCAATGCCGCCTCTGCTGTCTGTGACATGGGTTCTGCTACTGGAAAATCCAATTTCTGCTGCCAATGCCGCCTCTGCTTTCTGTGCCACGGGTTCTGTACCCCGGCAATCCAATGTCTGCTGCTGCTGCCAATGCAGCCTCTGCTGTCTGTGCCATGGGTTCTGTTCCCCAGCAATCCAATGTCTGCTGCTACTGCCAATGCCGCCTCTGCTGTCTGTAGCATGGGTTCTGCTACCGGGCAATTCAGTGTCTGCCGCTGCTGCCAATGCTGCCTCTGCTGTCTGTGCCATGTGTTCTGCACCCTGGCAACCCAATGTCCGTTTCTAATGCCTCTGCTGTGCCACAAGTACTGTGCCCTGGAAATCCAGTGTCTGCTACTGGGTCACCACATGTTTCACCACCGGGCAAGGCTTGACCAACTGGCAGAATATCTTGTAGAGATCTGGAGAGTAGGATGCAAGCCTGCAATGCCTGGCCAAGTAGGGGTGCCAGCCACTGAGCCCTGACCAGGCCTCTGCCGCTGCTCCACCAATGCCAGCCAGCCTGCAACACCCGGCCAAGTAGGGGTGCCAGCCACCAAGACCTGGCCGGGCCTCTGCTGCTGCTCCACCAATGCCTGACTAGCATCGTGCAATGCCCAGCCAAGTAGGGGTGCCAACCACTCCAGTCCCAGGACCCACCATCAGGGTTCTGGGGCCGTCATTCTGCTCACAGGGAGCCATCATTCTACTTCATCTAGAAGCTGCCACTCCTGTCCCAGGAACCTCCATCAGGGTTCTGGGGTCGTCATTCTGCTCACAGGGAGCCATCATTCCACTTCATCTAGAAGCTGCCACTCTAGTCCCAGGACCCACCGTCAGGGTTCTGGGGCCATCATTCCACTCATGGGGAGCCATCATTCCACTTCATCTAGAAGCTGCCACTCTAGTCCCAGGACCCACCATCAGGGTTCTGGAGCCATCATTCCACGTCAGCTAGAAGCCATCACTCCTGTCCCAGGACCCACCATCAGGGTTCTTGGGCCATCATTCCACTCATGTGGAGCCCTTATTCCACTTCATCTAGAAGCTGCCACTCTAGTCCCAGGACTCACCAACAAGGTTCTGAGACCATCATTCTACACATGGAGAGCTGTCATTCCACGGCATCAAGAAGAAGCCACTCCTGTCCCAAGACCCACCATCAGGGATCTGGGGCTGTCATTCTGCTCACAGGGAGCCGTCTTTCCACTTCATCTAGAAGCTGCCACTCCTGTCCCAGGACCCACCATCAGGGTTCTGGGGCTACACCTTCCTGGCCTCTGCTGCTGCTGCTGCCACTGGGTTTCAAATGGCCAGCCCTGTCACCACGGGCACCCCCAGGGGCCAATCATTGAGCCTGCCTTCCAGGGCAACCTGGGGTGCCAAGCGCCAAGCCTTCCTGGTCTCTGCTGCTGCTGCTGCTGCTGCTGCTGCTGCT
>QEPC01013943.1:1173574-1208612 GCA_003113815.1 Sphenodon punctatus
CGAGCGCTCGCCTCATAGGCAAAGTAACGGAGTCCAGAGCTCAGGCTCTCAAAGGCACCCGCACGGCTGCCCGGGGCGGCCAGGAGCAGCTTCATGGCAGGGGTATGCCACAGGTCGCAAATGGTCTCGCGGAAGGTCCAGGTATGGGGGGCCCCTTGGGGGCCGGGCAGCGGGAGCCCCGTGGATGGGCAGCCAGCCATGGTCCGGCATGACAGGGAGAATAACACAGAGCCCTGAGGGCACAGACACCGTCCAGGGCCGGGAGGGGCTCAGGCGGGCCCCCAGGACAGGGAACACGGCCCTGGACCGCAACATTGTAGCACAACAGAGCGAGGTGTGGGGTGCGGGCCTGGCACAGCTTCAGAACACAACAGCAAGCACACTGTCCACCTAATCTCACCTTCAAGGCCATCCTGCTGCAAACAGCGCGGGGAGGGGGCCCTGGGTGCCGGGGGAGATAGCAGATGGAATGCATCAGCCCTGGGCGCGCGCAGACCCGTGAGCCCGTGCAGGGGCGAGGCCTGGGGCTCCGCCTGCCAAGGCACCCACCTGCAGGTCCGCACGCCCCGGGCCCGGTGGGGGGGCGTGCCCGCCAAGGTGCCCGCCCCTCCGCTCTCTTCCACCTGCCTCCTCGCTCCATCCTGCCACGCTTGCTTGCTGCTGATTTCACTTTAATTCTCCCTCTGGTGTTTGTGTTGTTGCTGGTTGCCCGGCAGTGACGCAACGTGCCTTGTCCCCGACTGGGGCTTGTTTCGTTTGGTTCCGCGCGGGGATTGGCATCCAGACGTTACTTTTCCTTGGTTCCCGGTGGGGGTCCATTTGACCACGCTTCCGGGGACATTCCCCCGGATAGCCCGTGAAGTGTGGTTGAAATTGACCCCATGTGGGTATTGAGCGTGATGAACATCTGGCGCGCGCCGTACAGATGTTCAGGGCCCTTTGGCCCCACCGGGGGGTTGAGCGTGGTTCACTGTGGTTGAGCGTGATCTCGTAACGTCTGAAAATACCCATTGTCTGTTCAATCGGTGGCTAAACTGGTGTTGGGATTGTTATGGTGCTTACACACAACGGTCAAACATGTGCTTAGGGGTTTTGACACTCGATCTTTGTTATTTGTTATTTCTAAAGATGCCCAGTGAAGGGAAGACAAGGCATATATGGTCAACTTGCGAGCAAGTGCAGTCATTCATTCTTGGATTGGTTTTGGGATGGAAAAGTGAGAGGAAGAAAGTTTCAGGATGATTTGGTAAAAGGAATGGGGTTTGAGGAGGGACAAGAAGGATAAGTTTGTGTGTTGGGGAGAGCTTTCCAGGAAACATGGGAAACGAGAATGGAAGCAAATGAGAGAGCAGGCGATTTTAGGACAAAAGGATGAAAGAATCACTGAAGCACAGTGCAGAGCCAGAGGTGTAGCAAGACATCAGGTTAGTCAGATCATGTGGGACAAAGCCATGCAGAGCCTGGAAGGTGACAACAAGGAGTTTGTGTTTGATATGAAGTGGGACAGGGAGACAGTGAGTGAAGCCACAAGTGACAGTTGGGCTGCCACATCCTGGGCTGACCGGAGACATTCAGGCAGCCCAGACCGACATGGCCTGTACCAGCTGGAGCACAAACACATACATGCTCCCAGCTGGGCCAATGGTCACACAAACTGAGGGTGGGGAGAATGGGGAACATGCATCCAAACTGCCCTGCTTCCATGCTGCACCCAGAGCCTCGACATGATGGGCAGCCGTGGTGGAGGTGGCCCAGGCTGGGAGACAGGACCAGAAACAGACATGTAGCTCCGGGGGCAGCCTGCTTTGGCCTTATTGGAGTGGATCACAGCGCTTGCTTGCCACCACCATGACCTGGGATACCCTGGGTTGAACATCTGGTGGTACCTGCACACATGTACAGGCGAGGTCCATGCAAAAAAAAGTGCCATAGTGGGTTAAAATATATATTACCAAAAATTAAGTAAGGGTTGATATGGTATCCTGAAAAAAAAATCTGACTGCTCTATGTTCAGTCTTCTCAAATAATAATAATTTATTTTTCTTAACGAATTACATGTATTAATATAAAATAAAAATCCTTTTATTATAGGATTCCAAATTTATATTAGAAACAATTGAAAATAGTTATTAAAAATGATTGAATTTAGAATAATAATTTAATATTCTAAATTAACTATGGTGATATAAATTATTTTTATTAAAATAATAATAATAATTAATAGAATAAAATGCTGAATAATATTAAATAGGCAGGCTGACATTGCAATGTCATGTAAATCTAAGGTTGTGTTGTCAGCAGTCTGCATCCCACAACACCTAAAACAGATTTACCGGTACAATTATAATACAACGTACAATAGTAATAATACAAAAACTTGTAACTTAACTTTCATTGCCCAGCTTTTCAGGGACTGAGATTGGCAGAGAAAAAGAAATATGTATTGCAATCATAATTATACAAAACACGGGGTTGTTTTTGTCAATGAATTAATTCTATTCCTGACAAGGAAGTATTCTCATCACCATCTTATATTTGGCACCATGGAGTAAAACTTTATATAGAAGTTAAATGCAAACTCAGAGCAATTCGACTTACTTCAGCTGAGTCTTAGATTTTTGTACCTGTAAAATTTTAATGACTTAAGTCAACAGAGGAAGCCTGCAGTACAGTAAGCACAGCATCTATACTTCCAAGCACTTATACAATAGGCATTATTCTATCTTGGTTTTTAAAATCTGCCATTGAGGTTTTAGATAAGCTTTCATTTTTGTCAATATTTTTCCTGGGGAAAAAAACTTCAACCATTTTTCAGACATGATTTTAAAGTTCAACATGTTGCACTTTTGTAGCCTCGCCTTATAAGATATCTGTTCATACCCTAAGTCTTGTCTCTAATCTCAGTCCTGTTTGAAAAACCTTATGACTCCTACTTTAATCTTTCTACAAAGAAATTGTCTGATTCAAATCCATAGGGGAAGGCAATATGCAATTAAATCTAGGAGGCTGCACCATTTTTTTCTAATGTTTTAGGAGACAGAGGAAATGCATGCCGAGATAAAATGTAGAAACTGGCATTAGTGGATATAAACCTTTCTCCCCATTAAACAATTGGTTAGCAGATTTGTCATGAAACCACAAAGCAACAACCTCTCTGCTGAGCCAATAGCACTATGGATTGCAGAGAGTAATATCAACTTTGATAACTTCATCAGTCAGTTTGACAGTGCAATACATGACCAGAAGCTATTGTTTTAGAAGGAAGAGACATCCTCTTCACTTAAATCTACTGACAGTAATAATAGAGTGTGCTGTTGTGCACACCACATAATCTTGTTTTTAGCTTATACTTGTCAGTTTATGGAAACTGTCAGTTTGTCCCTATTAGGCTTCCTTTGTTAATTTCCATTCCAATGCTTGTGATTTACATTAAATTGTAAAGAATGACATAAAGAACTACACTACTACCATTCATCACAGACTCTTTAAAGAAGCCTGTAAAGTTAAATAAATAATTTTTTTAAAGTGCTTAGGTCTTGTCCATGACCTTAACTATGTAACGGCATCTCAGTGAATATTTTGTAAAAGTTAATGGGAAACCACAATTGCAGTAGATGAATTAACACTAATGGAAAAAGCAAGAAGAATAGTTGATTTCACAAAACATGAGATAATATTAGTGCTGTTCCAAGTTAAAAAAAAATTACTCGTGAGTATTTCTGAGTTTCCGAGGGCTGCGTCTGAGTGTTTAGCAGCTCCTAGGTAACACAGTTGAAAACTTGGCACTCGGTAATTGGCGTTCAGTACTCAGCGTGCCAACACATGGGCCGACACATGGCACAACATTGTCCAATGGTTGTTTACCACATTCTGAGCCAATCACATTGTAAGACAGAAATCCACCCCCTTCCACATCCCCCTTTTGTTGGAGGAAATGCTGATCAGACACTCTTACCAACAAGCAAGTAGCACACAGCAAGGTCACCAAAGCACAAGGAGGTCACCAAAGAAATACTGAATGCCCTAGCACAGACTTTATTTGCCCTGGGTAACCAATCAAAAAACATAACCTGTGCTTGTTCGTTTCTCACCTGTCCCCTCTCCCATCCCCACCTGTGGAACAAATAAGGTAGTAACTAGAATCAGGCTCAGTGATGGTGAAGGTTAAGGTATGGGCTACTTGGCAGTTGCAGCTGGGGTGCAATAACAAATAGCCACACAATATCATCATCAGGCATTACTCAGTTGAGGTGTTACCGAGCCCCAAGTATTGGAACTAATATTTGGAACCTCGAAACTCGGAAAAATCAAGTTGAACATCAATTTACTTGGTAAATTCAAGAAGAAAATTAGTTCCACGTTTCAGCCATAGATATTGCTCATTATCCATGTATCTGAAGTCAGGGATGAACTGTTAGAACTCCAGTGGCTTGTAGCTTGCAGTCATTGAAGTCACTAAAAATTTTACTGACCATACTTGAACAGTCACTATTTCCTTAAAATACATCATATTCAAACATCTACAGCATATTCAAAACTTTAACCCCTCATTGTCTTGATTCACTACTAGAAATGTATTCGTACCAGAGGTATGTTCTCACCATAGTGTTTTCACCAATCCATGTAGTTATTCCAGAATAATCAACATGCTTGAACCATGCTTCTGGTGAGAGCTATAAATCTCACATCGCTCAATGATGTACCACCCTGATCATTAAAGCAACCCATTAATGCACGTTAATAGATTGTACTTATCAGGAAACACCCCACACCCTTAGTGGCATGAGTAACAGGGATACAACAAAACAAAGGGTTAAAAGATAATTTGCTAATATAAGAAAACAAGCTTCCTTTGTACAGCATAGCAAGATACGGGGTATGAGGTAGGATGCAAGGCTATGAAGCTGCATGAATATCAGGCTTCAAAAAAGAACAAGAGAATTATATAATAAGTGTACTTTGAAGAGGAGTGTGTACATTTCTTATGGCAAATGCTACTAACATAATGAGGGCCATGACAATGCCATGTTGAGCTAAGATTCTTCTCTCCTTAATGGTTAGTGAAATTTCTATACATTTTAAAATGATTACTATACAGCTTAGACAAAATATTGGAGTCATGGTACAGTTTGATAGTCATAACTATGAATATCTAAATGCTATATAAGTGTTCTCTCCTTCATCACCTAATTTCCTACCAGTGACAGCACTGCAACCACTTGGCTCATTTTTCAAATCAAAGATTCTGAAACCAAAAGACTTGGGAGTTGAATTGCCTCTTGCCTATGTATTAATCAAAAAGAAAAGGGGGAAAAATACTTGATAGCTTCAGCCATTGAGGTGATTTGAAAATGCTGTAGCCTCCACAGGCAGTTTTTCCAGACATAATCTGTTTCTTGTGGTTTACATCTTGTCAGTCACAGCACTATTTTCCAAACATCTAAAATAAAGGAGGTTTAAAGATGAAACATTTTAAAAATGCACAAATCTGAGCAACATCTAACCGTCAGCCATCCACTGCTTTTTTTAAAAAATGATCCTGAAAGATGAACCCTCTAGGGGTTTGTCAATTTGGCTGAGATTGGACAAGCATCTAAAATATGAACCAGTGCAGGTTTTTAGAGACAATTTAGGAGTAAGTTATCTGATTCTGAATTAAACAGCACCAGCTCTATGTGGAAGGATAAGGGAGATGTCAAAATAGTTACCAATCATTTTTGAAAGGCTACTGGCTGGCATAATCTTGTGAGGCTCAACATTGTTCCCTCACCACGGTCCTGTCTGGCTCAGCTATGAAATTAACTATTTTATGTATCAAAAGCTAAGCTTTCTGTAAGTTGTATGATTGTGCAGTATTCAGTACTTTATTCACTTTAGTGGTACTGTTTGGTACACCACACATGCACAAGAGCACTAAAAAGTACCGCTAATTGCCTTTGCCCCTTCCACAGCCATAGGCATCAAATGGAGGGTGAGGGGCTTTGTCCCATTCCTCCTTTAAAGAAGGGAAGGGCATTTGAAGTACATTGCAATTTGCAAGCAGGTAATGCAGATGGTGAGCAGCCAACATTGCCAAGGCAACAAGCGATTTGGCAATGGGGAGGGGTTCTCACCTCAAAAGGATTGGTGGGTGCCATCTTGGCCCCTGAGCGCACACAGCAGTTTAGCTTGTCATGCATGAGGATCAGCAACCATGGACCCACCAACCCAGCCTTTCACTACACTGTGGGCATATGCTGGTTGCCATTTAAGGGACTGGGAAGGAATTTTTTTCTTTCAGATGCTGTTTGGCCTGGTGGCTGTTAGTTTTTCACCTTTCTCACAATGTGGAACGTAGAAATTGTAATTAATTGGCTAACTTCCATGTTGGTGGGGTGCACGGCTCCTACTTTTTGTCACATTCTTTCAGGAGTCAGTTAGTTGATATACGTACGGCCTCTTTTACATGGGTGGGGTTCCGTGGAGGTGCCGGTACATGTGCGGTAGATGGACGGGGTGTGCACACAGCCACACATTCATCCCCAGGCACCCCCACTCATCCCCACACACAGAGCAATTGCTGTTTTCCCCAGTTGCTCCATGCATGAGGATGCGTGTTAGGTGGGAGCACGCACACACCCTCACCCGCCATGCATGCCAGCGCCGCGTCCTTCACATGGGCCTCTCCCACTCATGAACACAGATTTCTACGTGTTCATGAGTGGGAGAGGTCTGTGCAAAAAGGGCCTACATTGTAAGAGTTAAATAGCTAATGAAGACATTTCCTTAAGAGCTGGGGATTCATGGCTGAATCAAGAGCAAGGCCAGTCAGGTTTTTGGCCAACAGCCCAGGAACAGGAGGGTGAGCATTTCTTGAGGAAAAGGACGGTCTCGAGTGGGCACTAGCTTTCCTCACCTGTTTCAGATCATGTCAATGAGACAGTAATGTCTTGTCTTCTTAATTCATCCTGGTGGCTGAGGAAGAGTGACCTATAATAGTTAAGCTTGCAAAGGGATGGTACCTGAGTGGGCAACCTGAGTGGGTTGTTGTTAACAGGTTAACCACTGTGCTTGTTCAGATCAATAAGAGCACAGGACCCGGTGGCGCTCATGCCTCCACATTTGGGCTATGAGAATTTGCTACTGAGTGATTGCACTTGACTAACAACGACTATCTGCATGGATAGCTTATCTGCAGTCACTTTTTGCCCTGGGAAATACATGTGAATATTTGAAAAATAAAGCTACTTAATTTCTTAAAAAATAAAATTTAAAAAAAAAGATGCAAAATGAGGATCAGCTTTGATTTGGTAAATTTAAAGTAAACTGTTGCTTAATCAAAAGTACCATAATCTATATTTTAATGTTGGCTTCTATGTTATTTATCATTAACTTGAGCTATAAACTGATGCAATGACAGACATCACTGTGATAGTTATCAAACATGAAGAGAAATCAGTTTTTTACTACTATAGCTTTTACTTGTATTTTCCAGCCAAGACAGAGCACACAGCAGGCCCAAAGTCATACTCATATAAGAAAATACTTTAATCGGTGTGGCCCTCATTAAATAGTCTAAATAAAATCCCTGAATTCCAGTATAGTATGAGACAGATGGTGGCTTGAAGTGTATTCTGGCATTAAAAGGTGTGTAGAGGTTCGCTGTTCTGCTGAATGCTCAGAAAGAATGTGCCCTTTTGGGATCAGACCCCCCCTGATGGCTTCAGCTACATTATTTAGTATGGAATGCATCACCCCTTGCACTGGGACCAGCTAACTGATTCAGTTTTGACTGGACACTATTTCTGGTGTTTGGGGGAGACATCTGCTTTTCTTGTGTTTTTGTGTTAACAGTCCTAGAACTCTAGCTATAGAAGGAGACTGTGTGTCGCAAAAGCTTGCATAATCTCACCAACTATCATCGGTCCAATAAAAAATAGCATCTGAAACTAGTTTGTCTCCATCTCTTGTGAAAGGAAGAGACCTCCTTGAATCATCTTTCCTCCTCACATTATGCCAGTGGCTCTCAGACTTTTTGTCTGTGTGACTCCATGAGATTTAAACACAATCTTGTAACCCTAGACAGCAACATAGGGTAGAAACAAACACGATGGTGGCCTTTTATGGCCTGCTTTGTCACATTTTGGTCTGTAAGTCTAAGCCATAGGCATGTCTATTGAGGGCCTGGAAATGACACCGGACATGTTGAAGGCTAGCCCAGGCTCTGAACTCTTGATTACCTCTAGGTCACAGCTCAGGCTGTGGTCCACAGCAGGCTATCATGACTTCTGTGGCTGGCCATGACCCGGCCTGGATAGGCTCCGCCATAGCTAGATGTCATTGGCCGCCATGCCTGCCCGTCATGGTGGACTGCATAGTTGTACATCTCCTTACCCTCTCTGGCAGCCCAGCTTCCGGAACATGTGTTCAGCGGCATAACCAAGTCTGGACTGCATCCTTCGCGGCTTCCCAACCCATACCACAGTCATGTTTGTTTCCATCTATAAATGTGAAGAATATATAAATTATGAGTCAAGATCATGATCCCATCTGCATATTGTGCATCCCACTTGGGATCCTGACTGATAGTACAGGAACCTTTTCTTTATGTGCTGATGCATGGCTAACCACAATGTAACCCTGAATCTAGAGGAGTCGTTTTTAACAAAATAAAATAAATAAAAATTAGAAGTTACTTTCTTTGATATTTGCTCTTTTTTGGCCATAAAACACAATTAGAAGGTATTATACGTGCTTACAAGTTTTCTTTTCATGTTTGGTTTAACATTTCTCCATTTCCGCAGTGCAAACATCCATTGTAAATTATTCAGATGGCGCCCTGTGTTATAAATTAGAAATGCCAAAGGAATGTAAGGTTATCAGGCTATGAATATGGTAGTAGTATTGAAATATCCAGCTGGATGAAATGTTTGGATGGCAGCACTTTGTAGCTGAAAGATAAGGACAGTTCTGAATTTGAATGTTGCTTGATGGAAACAATGTGGAAGAATAGTGCTCATTTGTTATTCAAGTGAATCATGAGGAATAATCATGTAAACCTGACCTTCTGCTTTAGTTTGGGTTCTTATTTGAATAAGTGATTCATAGAATAATGTATACAATCTGAACCCCTTACTAGTTCAATTTTTAGTCTCTTTTTCTTTGTATATGTAGTTGATTCAAAAACTTTAATTTAACAGCTATAGCCTCCCATATTTAACATGCACTATACTTGCTCTTTATGCATGCTGCCATTTTTGTGCAGTGTGTACATTTTTATTATTTATTTATTTATTACAGCATTTTTACCCCACTGCTCCTGCTCCAGTCAGCTTGAGGCGACTTACAACATAATAAATAAACATAAAAAACTAAAAGTAACACAATTAAAACACATTAAAAATCATTAAAAGAAAGGCACTGAACAATAACCCCCCCAACCCATTCCCCCCACCCTACACCCAATCTCCCTCGCCAAATGCCAGGCGGAACAACCAGGTCCTACACATGCGGGGGAAGGAAGGGAGATCTGGGGCCAACCAGGCCTTGGCCAGGAGGGAATTCCACAGGCTAGGTGCAGCCACCAAGAACGCCCTCTCCATAGTGGCCCACTGGGCTACACCGGGGACCTCGAGACAGGCGCTCCCAGTGGACCGCAGAGGTTGCTCCAGGGCATGAGGAATGAGGAAGGGACAAGCACATGTGATCGCGCAGGTAAGTTGGTCCAAGGTCATATAGGGCTTTATAGGCCAAAACAAACACCTTGAATCAGGGCCAGAAGACTATCGACAGCCAGTGCAGAGCCTGGAGCACCACTGTAATGTGCTCAAAGTGGCCTGACCCCACAAGGAGATGGGCTGCCGCATTCTGCACTTGCCACAGTTTCTGAAGTGTCACCATGGGTAGCCCCACATAGAGCACATTGCAATAGTCTAGTCTTGAGGTAATGAAAGCATGGATGATAGTAGCCAGGTCACTATCTGAAACATATGGCTGAAGCTGTCACACCACATGTAATCGGCAGAACATACTCCTCCCTACAGCCCCCACCTGAAGATCCAGGTGCAGCTGCGCATTGAGGAACATGCCCAGACTGCGAACCTGGAAAGCCATAGGGATGGGTGAACAGAACCGAGTTCAGAAATTTGGTTCGGTTCAGTTTGGAATTTTGATTCTGTTCGGAAGTTCGGTTCGGTCGACCGAACTATTCGAGTTTGGTCTGAACTCCGAACTTCCAAACAAAGTTCAGAAATTCAAACCCCATTGAACTAAATGGGATATTATCATTTAGGGATGGGCGAACAGAACCGAGTTCAAAAGTTCGGTTCGGTTCGAAAATTGAGTTTGGTTCGAAAGTTCGGTTCGGTCAACCGAACTGGTCGAGTTCAGTCCGAACTCCGAACTTCCGAACCGCGTTCGCCCATCCCTAGAAAGCTACCACATCAATGATGGGAGCCACCACATCCACTGCCTTACCTACTACCATAATCTCTGTCTTGTTGTGAGTCAACTTCAGTTGGCTCACCCTCTTCCAGTCCCCCACAGCCACCAGACATTGGGTAATCACCGAGACTGATGGATCTGGGTCAGATGAAAAAGACAGGTAGAACTGGGTGTCATTAGCATATTGATGACAATGCACTCCATACTCTCTCACGACCTCACTAAGTGACTGCATATACACGTTGAACAGGAGAGGGGACAGAATGGAGCTCTGTGGGACTCCACACGTGAGTTCTTGAGGGGACGAAAAACAGTCCCGAGGACCACATGCTGAGTTCTTCCAGCCAGGAAGGAGTGGAACAATTCAAGAATGATCCCACCCACCCTGGCTCCGTCCCACAGGCGAGTCACCAAAATCTCAGGGTCAATGGTATCAAAAGCTAATGACATATCTAACATTTGAGGCAATATGTATAACATTTAAGGCAATATACATAGTGAGTGTAGCCATATGAGATGGAGTGGGAAGGCTACCATGCCTTGGGTAGCCTTACCCCACTCTGGAGGTGAAAAGAGACATGATGTTAATGCCACTTTAACGCCACTTTAACATTTCTTATGCATGTTGCAGGGTTGTATTGGTGCCCTTTGCAGCCTTGCAACATGCATAAGAAATGTTAAAATGCCAGTGTTAAAGTGGAGTTAGCCAACTCTCCTGAGGTTAGAGGATTCAAGACTCATCTCTCAAAAGAAGCCTATTGTTCTTCTCTGGAAAGTCAACTTAAAACAAAACAAACAAGCAAACAAACAAAGAAGCAAATAAAGGTAACCAACACACAAACTGAAAACTATGCCTTTATAAAAAATATTTTAAAATGCCAATTACCTCCTTTTACTGTGGTTTGATTTGATAAAAAATTTAAATATGGACCCTCAAATTTTACTTCTCCAAAGCCTGTGAGTAAATGAATTAATCAAAAATTCAAACTTTGACTGTATTAAAAAACAAATTTAAAGTGTATTAAAGAACAAACAAAAGAAAAAACAGATGAAAAAACCAGACACAAATACCTTCAGTCCAGATGGGCATGCCTCTTTCGCAGAAAAAATAAGATGAAAAGCCAATGCTCTGAACTGCAATGCTTATGTAAGAATCCCCATAAATGATGACTTAGATTGCCCGCATGCTATTGTTCATTAAACCTTAAAATCAATTTAGTACTCAAGTCCAATTAATATAGAACCCACAAATGGTATTACCATACAAAAACAAATCTGATTACCAGTTCACATATAATGTCTATCAAAAACCTTAAGAATAATATTACAACATAGACAAAATGATACAAAGTGGAGTCAGCATCATGTCTGTTTTAATCCTGAGAAGCTTGCCACTAGAAGCGTGTACCAGGGGCCCATGTTATTTTTGCTTTTGGTTTTCATTTTCATTATTTAAATCTGTCATTTTCGTTTTCATAAATATCAAATGCTTGTTTTGGTTTTGTTTTCATTTCCCATTGGTTTAAATGGAAAACACTATTCCGGATGTACCTTTTTTGTTATTTGTTATATTTTGCTGGTACATGGAGGGACTATACCCCCAATGGAAAGCATTAAGTGTACCAAATTTCAAAAGATTGGACAAAGAAATTCAATTTTATAAGCAGTTGAATTATATTAATTTTCAAAAATATTAATATACATTCTTGGCTGTAACTAATTTGCCTCACAATTAATGAAGATGAAACTTGGCCAGTTTACACCCATTCCAATATTTACTATCTCAGCCAACTTTCAGAAGGATTGGATAAAGGGTCCTGGTGGTATAAGCAATTAATGTATACATGTATGTCTGACTGTAATATCTTTGTAGTCCAACCAGCATACATGAAATTATGAAGGGCAGTATATCACACTTTCCCGATCATCGCTGAAAAATATCAGAAAGATGTGATAAAGGGTCCCAATATTATATGCCTGAACAGCATATGCAGAGAAGGCGCCTATTCCATGGAATCTCTTACGTGTCACTGGGTGATTTCAGACATTACGAGATCATGCTCAACCACAGTGAACCATGGTCAATTCCGCGGCGGGGCCAAAGCGCCCTGCATGTCTGTTTGGCGGCTGCCAGATGTTCACCACAGTCAGTACCCACATGGGGTCAAAATCAACCACGCTTCCAGAGCTCCGGCCCGGACCATCTCCGAAAGCGTGGTCAAAGAGATTCCCAACGGGAAACAAAAAAAGTAATGTCTGAACAGCAACCACCGGCCGGAACCAAAGACAGTGATTCCCAGCCGGGGACAAAGCACGCAGTGTCGCTGCCAGGCAACCAGCAACAGCACAGACCGGGGAGGGAGACTTAAAGGGCACACAGCAACAGCTGGGACGAGCCGCCCCGGCGCCTTCCGGGTGCTTTGACCACGGCCCATCCCGGAATTGGTGTAATGTCTGTTGCACTGCCCCGGGCCGTGGACTGGTGGTCTGATTCCCTGCTGTGGTCCCGGTCCCGTCATGTCTGTTCGGGGCTTTCCTTGACCACGGGGGGTGGTTAATCTGTTCACCCCTGCCGGGAATCCACTGTGGTGAATCGGGACCGCGTAATGTCTGAAATCACCCACTGTGGTATAAGATTTGTTTGTGATACTAATTGGCCAGCAGAAATGTCAGCCAAATATCCTCATTCTGTGCTGTGACCATCCCAACATCTATCCCCCACTTGTTACTAGGAAGTCAGAAGCATCTATTTAGGAAAGAGCCAATAGAGATTCTCTTTTGGGTAATTTTACATGTGACGGGCCATTCAGTCCGCCACGCTGAATCTTGGACCAGGGTCTCACTAAGATTCTGGTCTGTGATGAAGCTGGCTGTCCTTTAGATGTGCTGGCTCCATCTTGCTGAGGAATCTCGACAGGGACGGGGCTGCGCGGTGCGATGTGTGGCTGCACATCCCCACCCCCTCGCGCTCCCTTGGCTGCCTGCCCTTGGGGAGATGGGTGGGCGCAGAGGCCAATGCGGCTGCTGTGCCCGATCCCATACTGTAGCCAGGGCCATGATCCGGGATGGGCCAAGGTAACAGACATTACTTTTGGCTCATTCCGGATCGTGGCCAATCTAACCATGGTTCTTGACCTCGGGCTGGCCGGAGGTACAGAACCGTAGTCAGATTGGATCCCTGCCAGGTATTCACTGTGGTGAACATCTGGCAAGGATCATTCAGATGTTACCACAATCGCAGCCACCACACAGTGAATCCACTGGGATTCACTGTGGTTGACTGTGATCTCGTAAGGTCTGAAATTACCCTATGTCCCTTGTCACAGTGTTGCAGGATGTGATTGTAATGAGAACTGGCCAGCCTGGATGTGTAAATTATTTCTCCTGATTTCTGGGATGCTATCCCCAAAGTCCCAATTATTTCCCTTCTATGCCCGCCTCAGGGCCACCCCCTGTGCCTGCCTCAAAGCCACCACCGATTGGTCCTGTAAAGCTGGAAGCATGCAGTAATTGGCCAGTGAATGTGTCTTTCTGCCTTTTGGTTTGCCCCACATCCTCCCTACTACAGCCTCCCTCCCCCTGACACGCCAGGTGCCTGCCTCTGATTGGCACTGCATGTGCTGCTATTTATCTGAATGATGGTCTTCAAGGGGACAACTTCAATTGCTTATAAAATTAGGTCCCTTTATCAAATTGTCCTGTAGTTTGGCATAGATGACAGGGATGGTATGTGATACATTCCTGCCAAATGTCTTGTAAACAGAATGGAATATACAAATGTTATAGCTGGAAACGTATTTCCAAGTTAATGTCTTATACCATCAGGACCCTTTATTCAATCTTTCTGAAATTTGGCAGGATTGGTACAATAGTGGAGGGACATAATATTTCCATGTTTTCTAAAAATGAATAGAAGATAAAAAAGCTGTGGCCATGAATGTGTATGGAGCTTTTCTTAAAATAACAACATTCAATTGCTTATAAAATTGGTTTTCTTTATGTAATCATTTCAAAACTTGGTACGTATAGCTCCCTATTGGGGGTATAATCTCCCCCAAGTTTAATCAGAATTGAATAAGAAACAAAAAAGTTGTACCTTAAATACGTTTTTCAGTTTTTTCCATTTATTTTAAAAACATAATGTCGTTTTTGTTTCTATTTTAATTATTATTTGTCATTTATATTATTGCAATAATGATAATGAAAATGACAATCTTCGTTATCATTATTGTAATAACGAAAATGACAAGCACACCCCTGGCCACGCAATGCAGTGCATCATGTGGCTGCCACCCACCAGATGTTCCCACTGCCATGGGGTGGGGGGAACAACTGGCAGCTCTGTTACGTGTCCTACAAAAAATTCTGAGGACACGTTGTGAAGTAAGGCTGCCCAAGGCTGGTCTACTCATGTGGAGGGGGCCGCACTTGCCCCACCACATGTGGAGCACCGTTGTGGGGCCTTGAGTGGTGGGTGCTGTTGTGCATAGCCACATCACTGCCAGGTTGATGGAAGGATGTGGGGCAGGTGCAGACAGTCCAACTTGATCCATGGTGGCATCTCTGACAGGGGTTCGTCCACCTGGCTTCCCCACAACTGGCCCTACAGTGTGGTGACGGCAATTGCCCACCATGAGGCTGCTTTGGGATCAGGCTGCTGCAGCTCATGTAGCCTCACCTAGTATTGCATATGCTGTAAGAACCGGATCCTAACTATGCAAATCTCCAACTGAAATAAATGAGAATCCTGTGTATAGAGACTGTGTAGAGCTGGAGAAGATACTTGTATTTCCTGAAAGGACTCTGGTCACAAATTGTCTCTGAGCTTTGTGACATTTTAGAAATCTAAGGCTTTTTTCTGATGTGATATGAAAGGAAAAGATAGGCCCAATCCTAAACCTTNGAAAGCGTGGTCAAAGAGATTCCCAACGGGAAACAAAAAAAGTAATGTCTGAACAGCAACCACCGGCCGGAACCAAAGACAGTGATTCCCAGCCGGGGACAAAGCACGCAGTGTCGCTGCCAGGCAACCAGCAACAGCACAGACCGGGGAGGGAGACTTAAAGGGCACACAGCAACAGCTGGGACGAGCCGCCCCGGCGCCTTCCGGGTGCTTTGACCACGGCCCATCCCGGAATTGGTGTAATGTCTGTTGCACTGCCCCGGGCCGTGGACTGGTGGTCTGATTCCCTGCTGTGGTCCCGGTCCCGTCATGTCTGTTCGGGGCTTTCCTTGACCACGGGGGGTGGTTAATCTGTTCACCCCTGCCGGGAATCCACTGTGGTGAATCGGGACCGCGTAATGTCTGAAATCACCCACTGTGGTATAAGATTTGTTTGTGATACTAATTGGCCAGCAGAAATGTCAGCCAAATATCCTCATTCTGTGCTGTGACCATCCCAACATCTATCCCCCACTTGTTACTAGGAAGTCAGAAGCATCTATTTAGGAAAGAGCCAATAGAGATTCTCTTTTGGGTAATTTTACATGTGACGGGCCATTCAGTCCGCCACGCTGAATCTTGGACCAGGGTCTCACTAAGATTCTGGTCTGTGATGAAGCTGGCTGTCCTTTAGATGTGCTGGCTCCATCTTGCTGAGGAATCTCGACAGGGACGGGGCTGCGCGGTGCGATGTGTGGCTGCACATCCCCACCCCCTCGCGCTCCCTTGGCTGCCTGCCCTTGGGGAGATGGGTGGGCGCAGAGGCCAATGCGGCTGCTGTGCCCGATCCCATACTGTAGCCAGGGCCATGATCCGGGATGGGCCAAGGTAACAGACATTACTTTTGGCTCATTCCGGATCGTGGCCAATCTAACCATGGTTCTTGACCTCGGGCTGGCCGGAGGTACAGAACCGTAGTCAGATTGGATCCCTGCCAGGTATTCACTGTGGTGAACATCTGGCAAGGATCATTCAGATGTTACCACAATCGCAGCCACCACACAGTGAATCCACTGGGATTCACTGTGGTTGACTGTGATCTCGTAAGGTCTGAAATTACCCTATGTCCCTTGTCACAGTGTTGCAGGATGTGATTGTAATGAGAACTGGCCAGCCTGGATGTGTAAATTATTTCTCCTGATTTCTGGGATGCTATCCCCAAAGTCCCAATTATTTCCCTTCTATGCCCGCCTCAGGGCCACCCCCTGTGCCTGCCTCAAAGCCACCACCGATTGGTCCTGTAAAGCTGGAAGCATGCAGTAATTGGCCAGTGAATGTGTCTTTCTGCCTTTTGGTTTGCCCCACATCCTCCCTACTACAGCCTCCCTCCCCCTGACACGCCAGGTGCCTGCCTCTGATTGGCACTGCATGTGCTGCTATTTATCTGAATGATGGTCTTCAAGGGGACAACTTCAATTGCTTATAAAATTAGGTCCCTTTATCAAATTGTCCTGTAGTTTGGCATAGATGACAGGGATGGTATGTGATACATTCCTGCCAAATGTCTTGTAAACAGAATGGAATATACAAATGTTATAGCTGGAAACGTATTTCCAAGTTAATGTCTTATACCATCAGGACCCTTTATTCAATCTTTCTGAAATTTGGCAGGATTGGTACAATAGTGGAGGGACATAATATTTCCATGTTTTCTAAAAATGAATAGAAGATAAAAAAGCTGTGGCCATGAATGTGTATGGAGCTTTTCTTAAAATAACAACATTCAATTGCTTATAAAATTGGTTTTCTTTATGTAATCATTTCAAAACTTGGTACGTATAGCTCCCTATTGGGGGTATAATCTCCCCCAAGTTTAATCAGAATTGAATAAGAAACAAAAAAGTTGTACCTTAAATACGTTTTTCAGTTTTTTCCATTTATTTTAAAAACATAATGTCGTTTTTGTTTCTATTTTAATTATTATTTGTCATTTATATTATTGCAATAATGATAATGAAAATGACAATCTTCGTTATCATTATTGTAATAACGAAAATGACAAGCACACCCCTGGCCACGCAATGCAGTGCATCATGTGGCTGCCACCCACCAGATGTTCCCACTGCCATGGGGTGGGGGGAACAACTGGCAGCTCTGTTACGTGTCCTACAAAAAATTCTGAGGACACGTTGTGAAGTAAGGCTGCCCAAGGCTGGTCTACTCATGTGGAGGGGGCCGCACTTGCCCCACCACATGTGGAGCACCGTTGTGGGGCCTTGAGTGGTGGGTGCTGTTGTGCATAGCCACATCACTGCCAGGTTGATGGAAGGATGTGGGGCAGGTGCAGACAGTCCAACTTGATCCATGGTGGCATCTCTGACAGGGGTTCGTCCACCTGGCTTCCCCACAACTGGCCCTACAGTGTGGTGACGGCAATTGCCCACCATGAGGCTGCTTTGGGATCAGGCTGCTGCAGCTCATGTAGCCTCACCTAGTATTTCATATGCTGTAAGAACCGGATCCTAACTATGCAAATCTCCAACTGAAATAAATGAGAATCCTGTGTATAGAGACTGTGTAGAGCTGGAGAAGATACTTGTATTTCCTGAAAGGACTCTGGTCACAAATTGTCTCTGAGCTTTGTGACATTTTAGAAATCTAAGGCTTTTTTCTGATGTGATATGAAAGGAAAAGATAGGCCCAATCCTAAAACTTTTGCTTAATCCACAATCATACATGGGTGGATTCACGGGGGGGGGAGGCTCAGGAGGCTTCAGCCCCCCCCCCCGTTGGTCAGCTGTGGCTGACATCACGCTGGATATGTCCCCATACGTCATGACTGGAGCAGGACTGGAAAACTACTTAGGGACCATGCTTCTTCAGCTGCTTCTGCTCCACGCTCTGTCAGTGCTGACCATGCGTAACTACGGNATAAGATTTGTTTGTGATACTAATTGGCCAGCAGAAATGTCAGCCAAATATCCTCATTCTGTGCTGTGACCATCCCAACATCTATCCCCCACTTGTTACTAGGAAGTCAGAAGCATCTATTTAGGAAAGAGCCAATAGAGATTCTCTTTTGGGTAATTTTACATGTGACGGGCCATTCAGTCCGCCACGCTGAATCTTGGACCAGGGTCTCACTAAGATTCTGGTCTGTGATGAAGCTGGCTGTCCTTTAGATGTGCTGGCTCCATCTTGCTGAGGAATCTCGACAGGGACGGGGCTGCGCGGTGCGATGTGTGGCTGCACATCCCCACCCCCTCGCGCTCCCTTGGCTGCCTGCCCTTGGGGAGATGGGTGGGCGCAGAGGCCAATGCGGCTGCTGTGCCCGATCCCATACTGTAGCCAGGGCCATGATCCGGGATGGGCCAAGGTAACAGACATTACTTTTGGCTCATTCCGGATCGTGGCCAATCTAACCATGGTTCTTGACCTCGGGCTGGCCGGAGGTACAGAACCGTAGTCAGATTGGATCCCTGCCAGGTATTCACTGTGGTGAACATCTGGCAAGGATCATTCAGATGTTACCACAATCGCAGCCACCACACAGTGAATCCACTGGGATTCACTGTGGTTGACTGTGATCTCGTAAGGTCTGAAATTACCCTATGTCCCTTGTCACAGTGTTGCAGGATGTGATTGTAATGAGAACTGGCCAGCCTGGATGTGTAAATTATTTCTCCTGATTTCTGGGATGCTATCCCCAAAGTCCCAATTATTTCCCTTCTATGCCCGCCTCAGGGCCACCCCCTGTGCCTGCCTCAAAGCCACCACCGATTGGTCCTGTAAAGCTGGAAGCATGCAGTAATTGGCCAGTGAATGTGTCTTTCTGCCTTTTGGTTTGCCCCACATCCTCCCTACTACAGCCTCCCTCCCCCTGACACGCCAGGTGCCTGCCTCTGATTGGCACTGCATGTGCTGCTATTTATCTGAATGATGGTCTTCAAGGGGACAACTTCAATTGCTTATAAAATTAGGTCCCTTTATCAAATTGTCCTGTAGTTTGGCATAGATGACAGGGATGGTATGTGATACATTCCTGCCAAATGTCTTGTAAACAGAATGGAATATACAAATGTTATAGCTGGAAACGTATTTCCAAGTTAATGTCTTATACCATCAGGACCCTTTATTCAATCTTTCTGAAATTTGGCAGGATTGGTACAATAGTGGAGGGACATAATATTTCCATGTTTTCTAAAAATGAATAGAAGATAAAAAAGCTGTGGCCATGAATGTGTATGGAGCTTTTCTTAAAATAACAACATTCAATTGCTTATAAAATTGGTTTTCTTTATGTAATCATTTCAAAACTTGGTACGTATAGCTCCCTATTGGGGGTATAATCTCCCCCAAGTTTAATCAGAATTGAATAAGAAACAAAAAAGTTGTACCTTAAATACGTTTTTCAGTTTTTTCCATTTATTTTAAAAACATAATGTCGTTTTTGTTTCTATTTTAATTATTATTTGTCATTTATATTATTGCAATAATGATAATGAAAATGACAATCTTCGTTATCATTATTGTAATAACGAAAATGACAAGCACACCCCTGGCCACGCAATGCAGTGCATCATGTGGCTGCCACCCACCAGATGTTCCCACTGCCATGGGGTGGGGGGAACAACTGGCAGCTCTGTTACGTGTCCTACAAAAAATTCTGAGGACACGTTGTGAAGTAAGGCTGCCCAAGGCTGGTCTACTCATGTGGAGGGGGCCGCACTTGCCCCACCACATGTGGAGCACCGTTGTGGGGCCTTGAGTGGTGGGTGCTGTTGTGCATAGCCACATCACTGCCAGGTTGATGGAAGGATGTGGGGCAGGTGCAGACAGTCCAACTTGATCCATGGTGGCATCTCTGACAGGGGTTCGTCCACCTGGCTTCCCCACAACTGGCCCTACAGTGTGGTGACGGCAATTGCCCACCATGAGGCTGCTTTGGGATCAGGCTGCTGCAGCTCATGTAGCCTCACCTAGTATTGCATATGCTGTAAGAACCGGATCCTAACTATGCAAATCTCCAACTGAAATAAATGAGAATCCTGTGTATAGAGACTGTGTAGAGCTGGAGAAGATACTTGTATTTCCTGAAAGGACTCTGGTCACAAATTGTCTCTGAGCTTTGTGACATTTTAGAAATCTAAGGCTTTTTTCTGATGTGATATGAAAGGAAAAGATAGGCCCAATCCTAAACCTTTTGCTTAATCCACAATCATACATGGGTGGATTCACGGGGGGGGGAGGCTCAGGAGGCTTCAGCCCCCCCCCCCGTTGGTCAGCTGTGGCTGACATCACGCTGGATATGTCCCCATACGTCATGACTGGAGCAGGACTGGAAAACTACTTAGGGACCATGCTTCTTCAGCTGCTTCTGCTCCACGCTCTGTCAGTGCTGACCATGCGTAACTACGGGGGGGGGGGCTGCATGGGGGTCAGGGGCCTGAGCACTGAGCCTCCCCCACCCAGGGTCTGTTGGCAGCAGCTGGTGCCACTTCCCTGTGGCTGAAGAGGAGGTGAGGTGGGCTGCAGTATGGGCGCTGGCCCGGAGGCTGCAGGGGGGGGCACCTCTGGACCCAGTGAGGGGGTGCCAGGGACTGGCTGAGGGGGTGCCCAAGTCCCCCTCTCTAGGGACTCCCTGGAGTCAAGCTGGCTTCCCTGCACAGCTCGGGAATTGGTCTTAATCAGCCATGTGGGGTTCCCTTGGGCCCAGGTTAATTGGCCGTGTGGGTGGCCCTGGGAGCACCCGTGGTGCTGCTTGGGGGGCAGAGAGAGAGAGGCTGCAGGGGCAGGGTGGACTCACCTCTGTCTCCCATGAGTGGGTGCCAGGAGCTGGACGATGGTGTGAGTGAGTGAGTCCTCTCTGGGGACTCCCTGGAGTTGAACTATCTTCCCCACAGCTGGGAGCAGGGCAGGGCCAGGTGTGGACCGGCCATCCGAGTGTAGTGGGGATTTGTCCCTCACCTGCTTTGCCTGCAAGGGGGCATGATTTCCCCCTCTCTCTTTTATTGTCCTCTGGGGCAGGGGGCAGGTCTAGAGATGGGGCTGGAGGCAGGGCCTGCTCACCCTGGTGGGGCTATACTAATTTTGGGCTTCAGCCCTCCCATCCACATCACTTCTGGATCCACCCCTGCCCATTCTCTTTCCAAGATTGTAAGCCCACAGGACAGGGTCTATCTCTAATCATGACTGTGTAGCACACCAGGTACACTGCTGGCATAATAAAATAAATGAATAAAGTAAATATGAACGTATTCTTTGAACATGCCTTTACTAATCAGTCTATAAAGGCACAATCATGTGCTTAAGAACAATCTCCCAATAACCTTCCCAGACTGTTTTCTCCATCATTTTGATACCTGATGCATTATTCTTAGGAGCAGGATATCCAAAGAAACTCTCTCTTCTGTTTCCAGGTAACTCCCAGGTAGTTCTTAGGTTGTGCTAGCTGGTTCCATCAGACTTTATAATTTAATTAATTTATTTATTTAAAAGTTATATGCTGCCCTTCTCAGAGGCTCAGAATGGCTCACACACTATGGAAACATTAAAACCAGTACAAGAACCCCCTAAAGGTCACCCCCCCCTCCTCGAGTCATGTCAGCAGGCCTCTGGTCTTGTCAAAGGTACATATCACTACCAAAGTTTTCCTGCTGTTTGCTTTCTGGGTTGGTGTGAATGCACCTAGTGCGCACTTCCGGGTTGGTGTGAATGCACCTAGTGCGCACAATTCAGCGTAATGCGAACTGTCGGAGTGCAGTTTTAAAAGTTGCTTTTAAAACCGCACTCCGACAGTTCACATTACACTGAACTGGTGCATTCACACCAACCCGGAAGTGCACGTTGCTTTAAATTGCACGATGCTGCCGCCGCTGCTGTGCGAATTAAGCGCACATCTGAATGCCCCCTAAGTCTTTGGCCTAGTCAGTATCAATATGTAGTGTGTGTGATTGCTCAGATGAAATGCATATAGTAGTGACCATTTGCTACTACATGACAATAATTTTTTTAAGGGCCATGGGGTAGATGTGTGGTATCATCATGTCTGGATGCTTGCTTGTGGTAAATCCCCTCACTGCAAAGTCTTCAGGAATTCCACAAAAACTTGTTGCTCAATGCATCCTGCCCTTCAGTGACATTTCATGAGACTGCATGAACTCAGAATTACAGTACTATAAACGCTCCAAGGTAGTGAAAGGTAGATTACTATATGTTAGGTAGATAGATTACTATATGAAAGAAAGGTAAATTACAAGTTTCCTCTAATTGTTCCGGAGGTTGTATCCCTCCAAGGTAGGCAGGCTGATGCCTAAAAATGGCATGTTGCCCTCCGACTTATCTTTCATTTCTCAAGCTGAAAGCAGGATCCAATGCCCTTTTTATTGTGTGTGCTTAGCTCACATACACATTCGGTGACTCCTTAGATGGAAGGAAGTCTTTTGTTATCGTACATTTGCATTTAAATTGCTCCTGTGGAATATGGAGAACATATCACCATTAAACTTTTTTTCTTTTATTAAAAACTCTTGCTATCAATATTCAATTAGCGTCCTTCCCTTGCTATTAGCACAGCAGTACAGTGTGTTAATTAGTCATTTAAATAAAATGCAACTTTTAAAAAAGATAATTATTCAGAAGAAAATTATGGCTTATCACCAAAATATTAGCTTTTCCTCTTGAAACTAATTTTAAAGTTGATTTGTCTCAGAGACCATTAAATGCTTTTAATTTTCACATCTTTTCCTCTTATTGTAGNTGTGATATGAAAGGAAAAGATAGGCCCAATCCTAAACCTTTTGCTTAATCCACAATCATACATGGGTGGATTCACGGGGGGGGGAGGCTCAGGAGGCTTCAGCCCCCCCCCCCGTTGGTCAGCTGTGGCTGACATCACGCTGGATATGTCCCCATACGTCATGACTGGAGCAGGACTGGAAAACTACTTAGGGACCATGCTTCTTCAGCTGCTTCTGCTCCACGCTCTGTCAGTGCTGACCATGCGTAACTACGGGGGGGGGGGCTGCATGGGGGTCAGGGGCCTGAGCACTGAGCCTCCCCCACCCAGGGTCTGTTGGCAGCAGCTGGTGCCACTTCCCTGTGGCTGAAGAGGAGGTGAGGTGGGCTGCAGTATGGGCGCTGGCCCGGAGGCTGCAGGGGGGGGCACCTCTGGACCCAGTGAGGGGGTGCCAGGGACTGGCTGAGGGGGTGCCCAAGTCCCCCTCTCTAGGGACTCCCTGGAGTCAAGCTGGCTTCCCTGCACAGCTCGGGAATTGGTCTTAATCAGCCATGTGGGGTTCCCTTGGGCCCAGGTTAATTGGCCGTGTGGGTGGCCCTGGGAGCACCCGTGGTGCTGCTTGGGGGGCAGAGAGAGAGAGGCTGCAGGGGCAGGGTGGACTCACCTCTGTCTCCCATGAGTGGGTGCCAGGAGCTGGACGATGGTGTGAGTGAGTGAGTCCTCTCTGGGGACTCCCTGGAGTTGAACTATCTTCCCCACAGCTGGGAGCAGGGCAGGGCCAGGTGTGGACCGGCCATCCGAGTGTAGTGGGGATTTGTCCCTCACCTGCTTTGCCTGCAAGGGGGCATGATTTCCCCCTCTCTCTTTTATTGTCCTCTGGGGCAGGGGGCAGGTCTAGAGATGGGGCTGGAGGCAGGGCCTGCTCACCCTGGTGGGGCTATACTAATTTTGGGCTTCAGCCCTCCCATCCACATCACTTCTGGATCCACCCCTGCCCATTCTCTTTCCAAGATTGTAAGCCCACAGGACAGGGTCTATCTCTAATCATGACTGTGTAGCACACCAGGTACACTGCTGGCATAATAAAATAAATGAATAAAGTAAATATGAACGTATTCTTTGAACATGCCTTTACTAATCAGTCCATAAAGGCACAATCATGTGCTTAAGAACAATCTCCCAATAACCTTCCCAGACTGTTTGCTCCATCATTTTGATACCTGATGCATTATTCTTAGGAGCAGGATATCCAAAGAAACTCTCTCTTCTGTTTCCAGGTAACTCCCAGGTAGTTCTTAGGTTGTGCTAGCTGGTTCCATCAGACTTTATAATTTAATTAATTTATTTATTTAAAAGTTATATGCTGCCCTTCTCAGAGGCTCAGAATGGCTCACACACTATGGAAACATTAAAACCAGTACAAGAACCCCCTAAAGGTCACCCCCCCCTCCTCGAGTCATGTCAGCAGGCCTCTGGTCTTGTCAAAGGTACATATCACTACCAAAGTTTTCCTGCTGTTTGCTTTCTGGGTTGGTGTGAATGCACCTAGTGCGCACTTCCGGGTTGGTGTGAATGCACCTAGTGCGCACAATTCAGCGTAATGCGAACTGTCGGAGTGCAGTTTTAAAAGTTGCTTTTAAAACCGCACTCCGACAGTTCACATTACACTGAACTGGTGCATTCACACCAACCCGGAAGTGCACGTTGCTTTAAATAGCACGATGCTGCCGCCGCTGCTGTGCGAATTAAGCGCACATCTGAATGCCCCCTAAGTCTTTGGCCTAGTCAGTATCAATATGTAGTGTGTGTGATTGCTCAGATGAAATGCATATAGTAGTGACCATTTGCTACTACATGACAATAATTTTTTTAAGGGCCATGGGGTAGATGTGTGGTATCATCATGTCTGGATGCTTGCTTGTGGTAAATCCCCTCACTGCAAAGTCTTCAGGAATTCCACAAAAACTTGTTGCTCAATGCATCCTGCCCTTCAGTGACATTTCATGAGACTGCATGAACTCAGAATTACAGTACTATAAACGCTCCAAGGTAGTGAAAGGTAGATTACTATATGTTAGGTAGATAGATTACTATATGAAAGAAAGGTAAATTACAAGTTTCCTCTAATTGTTCCGGAGGTTGTATCCCTCCAAGGTAGGCAGGCTGATGCCTAAAAATGGCATGTTGCCCTCCGACTTATCTTTCATTTCTCAAGCTGAAAGCAGGATCCAATGCCCTTTTTATTGTGTGTGCTTAGCTCACATACACATTCGGTGACTCCTTAGATGGAAGGAAGTCTTTTGTTATCGTACATTTGCATTTAAATTGCTCCTGTGGAATATGGAGAACATATCACCATTAAACTTTTTTTCTTTTATTAAAAACTCTTGCTATCAATATTCAATTAGCGTCCTTCCCTTGCTATTAGCACAGCAGTACAGTGTGTTAATTAGTCATTTAAATAAAATGCAACTTTTAAAAAAGATAATTATTCAGAAGAAAATTATGGCTTATCACCAAAATATTAGCTTTTCCTCTTGAAACTAATTTTAAAGTTGATTTGTCTCAGAGACCATTAAATGCTTTTAATTTTCACATCTTTTCCTCTTATTGTAGTTTTTTTTCCCCTGTACAACTGGACCTCCGCAATTTTCTAAAACAACTCTCAAATGACATGAATATTATAAGAAACCTGTGAAGAGTCTTCCAATCAGTATTTCATTGTGAAGTTACACTCCTATGTATGTCAAAGAAAACATACTTAAATAATTGTATTGAAACAGAGCTTGAACCAGCCCTTCTTAGGCCGGTGTGGTGGCTGACTCCTCAGCACCACCACTGTACTCTGGCCAAGGACCTGCTAACGGTCTTCTCTGTGCTGGTCAGGCCACAGCCCTTTGCAGCATTGCTAAAAGCCACTAGCTTTCTGATTGATTGTCTGCCATATATAAGTCAACCCTATAGCCATAGGAAGTTGGGCAGATCATCTGTTCCCATTTCCTGGGACAAGCTGTGTTACTGCTCAACTGGAACTGCTCTAAGAGTAATGGAGGGTGTTGGTTTGAGACACAAGTCCTGACAATAAATTCTATTGATTAAGTGAACTATTAAATGTTTGGGCTAAGTTTCTTTTTTTGTTGTTGTTGGTGGTGGTTTTTCAGTTTTATCAAACAACCGAGCATTGGAAAATATGGAACAGTGGTAGCTGGTGGGTTTTGAGGCTGGTGGGATTTGAGCCTGGTGGGACAGTGGGTGGGTTGAACCTACTGCTGGCGGCAAAGCCGGTGGGCCCAGAAGCAGAGCCTAGCCCAGGGGCAGATCCTGGCCCAGGGACAAAGCTGGGGCAATGGTAGGCAGAGCCGGGGCAATGGTAGGCCAGTGGCGTGGCTTTACCCAGCAGCAAGGAGTTCCCTGGGTTAACATTGGATGGACATTACATTAGTTAACATGGGGAACCTCTTGCTGCTGTGTGAAGCACTGCCACTGGGAGATTGAGAGCTCTCTTACTGTGGTTCCGTCCACTCTCTCTTTCCCACCGGGTCCAAATTAACCATAGCAGGCAAAAAAAAAATAGATCACGTTACCATTGCCTACCTTCATTCTGAACCCTCGAATCCTTGATTTTCATGGCATCCTTGGCCACCTGTAGTCTTCTGAAGGTGTAGGCCTTGGGACAAGCCTTCTTTCTGGCTTGGAGAACTGGGAGGACCGTGTTAGCTCCCTGTTCTGTGACAAGCCGAATCAGAAGAGAATGAAAGGGAAGAGAAGGACAGGACAGAGGAAAAGTAGGAGGGAAAGGGTTTGGTTTTGGTGCACGAGAAGAGGAGGGGGAAAAGATGGGTTCAGTGGGGGTCAGGGAAAAGGGGGTCTCCTTGTTGTCCGCAGCCTTCTCTTCTGCTATGCTCCTACCTACTTTCTCCTCTGTTCACAAAAAGAGCAGTTGCAGGCCTGTATAGCAACCAAACACTCCCCATCCAAACCAGCATCCCTAGTACCTACACTGTATCCCCGGCAGCCAAAGACCAGCATCCTCAGTACCTACACCTTATCCCCGGCAGCCAAATGCCTGTCCAAAGAAACAGGCCTTTTTAAAAAGTTTGGCCAGTTTCAGGGCTACATTGCCACCAAACCAGGCCCATTGAGACCAGCTTCCCTAGTACCTATATTGTATCTCCGGCAGCCAAATGCCTGGCCAAGCAAATAGGTCTTTTTTTAAAGTTTGGCCAGTATCAGGGCTGCATTGCCACTAAACCAGGTCCATTGAGACCAGTATCCCCAGTACCTACACCATATCCATGGCAGCCAAATGCCTGTCAAAAGAAACAGGCCTTTTAAAAAAGTTTGGCCAGTTTCAGGGCTGCATTGCCACCAAACCAGGCCCATCGAGACCAGCATCCCCAGTACCTATACCGTATCCCTGTCAGCCAAATGCCTGTCCAAGCAAACAGGCCTTGTTTTAAAGTTTGGCCAGTTTCAGGGCTGCATTGCAAGCAAACTATTCTCATTCAGACCAGCATCCCTAGTAGCTACGCTGTATGCCCAACAGCCAAAGGTCTGTCCAAAGAAACAGGCCTTTTAAAAAAGTTTGGCCTGTTGCGGGTCTGCATTGCAAGCAAACCATCCCCATCCAGACCAGCATCCCTATTACCTACACCATATCCCCGGCAGCCAAATGCCTGTCCAAACACACAGGTCCTTTTAAAAAAGTTTGGCTGGTTGCAGGTCTGCATTGCAAACAAACCAGCCACATCCAGACCAGCATCCCTAGTAGCTACACCGTATCCCTGGCAGCCAAATACCCATCCAAAGAAACAGGCCTTTTTAAAAAGATTGGCCAGTTGCTGGCCTCTGTTGCCACCAAAACAGCCCCATCAAAACAGTAGCCTAGACATGCAGCAAGATGAGGTCAGGGGGTATCTTTTGCACCCTGCCTGGGCCCAGGGCTGGATAAATCAAATTTAAACAATGCATTTCTGTTTCTCAACAAAATCCCAGGCAAGATGCTTAAAAGCACACAGTCACAAGCAGAGTGGCCAGAAACTAATCTTCAGCAGGGAGCAGCAGTGAAACAGCAAAGGGATCATTTTAAAAAAGAGTAGCCATGACCAGTAGACACAGAAATTTACAATATGGCCTCTCTACTCATGCTTGGGAGGGGAGAAGGAAAGCAGCAATGCATCATGCAAACATAGAGCAGGAAAATAAAGCTATATTAAGGCAACAATGTTATGTGCTGTCCTTAGCACACCGTAAAAGCCGCAGCGAGGATTTCCACTTCATGCTACACAGCTCTGTTGCAATATAAGAGGTAGCTTCTGCTGCAACTAAACACGGAGCATTCATGCAAGGACTAGCCATTAGTGAAAAAGCCTGCCGCAACATCCCACCAAACTGCAAAGGGCAGGGCCATTTTAAAATGCAAGGAACATTCCAGCAAACCCTTCCATCCAAGCCCCTACCCGTAAAGCAGAAAGTAGAAAGTTTACATCAAAAACAGTCACGAAAGAGATCAGTTTTAACCAAGTGTAGCCATGGTCAGTGGGAGCCCCAGAAATTCCCTCCCCCCCCCTCAGGCGCTGGCTCCTCGTGGCTGGTGCTGTTGTGGGTGGGGGGAAGGGTTTTGCTGCCCACCCCCCCTTTCCTCTAGAAGAAGATAAGCGTCTGCTTGCCACTTGCAGAGCGGGATAATGTGTAGGCAGTGCGATAATTGAACGCAAAATAGGCTGGCCTTGCATCGTGAGACTTGCGGGCACCATTTTGTGCCTCGAGGTGCTGTGGGTCAGCCAGACCTGCAGCATGTGTGAGGAGGAAGCAAGGAGCAGTGCTCCCAATGTTGGCTGAGTTCAGGGACTCGGAGGGCAGAGCATTGTTGCACTAATTGTCTCTGTAATTGTTTTTAAACACCTTAAGGTTTTTTCCCAGCCGCTGGGGGCTAAGTGGGCTTTTTGAGGTGGTGAGGGTGACCCACCTTATGGCAAGTAGCCCTCCCCCTTAGTTTTGTGAGCAAATACCCTCCCCCCCATCCCCTCGATTGTTCAGGGGCATAGTGCCCCTCTCTCTTGTTGTGCCTGCTTAGGGAGACAGGCAGGCCACCCAGAACCACCTTCGCCATCCTTGGCAGCTTCAGGCTCTATAGGGCCTCAGGTTCTCTGCCACTAGCAGAGGGAGGTTTGGGCTCATAGGCCCACCCCAGCAATATTTGAGGCCCCTGCGATAAGGGGTAAGCGCGTTGAAAAGAGGATGCACCAATTTCCCTTTTACTTGCTCGCGATGGTGAAGGGTGGAGGGAAGAGTAAAGGCAAGGCCCCTGCAAAGAAAGGGAGGAACTACTCAGGGAAGTCATAGCACAGCGGGGCCTTCATGTGATCCATTTGCAGCTGTGCTTCAATCCCTACAAGAGAGGATGGGAGGAGATTTTAACACAGCTTGTGGAAGCATCCCCTTATCAACTGAATGTCTTGGCCTCGGTGAGTGAGGTCACAGAGGGTGCAGATGCACTTCCACCGCCTCTGCCCTGGCGGGGAGGGTGGTGCTGGGTTTCTTCTGTTTATTACAGGGAGAACAGCCCAGCACATCAACGAGGAAGGATTGATCCACAGCTGGCTTGCCAAGACCAGATGGATGCAGTGGTCCAGAGGATGGAGGCCATCGAGAGAGCAGTACAGAGCATGTCTGTGAGGCCTCCACAATCAACACAGCACCAGCAAGGGCAATTTGGGGATGATGAAGTGGCTGGACCAAGTGTGAGGCTGCTGTAAATCCCAGTTCCACCGCTGCAAGGAGATGGTGAGTACCAAATTCACCCAATACAGGGTAAGGTGTGGTCCCAACTGGGGTGCTGCCACAGCCTTTTGAAAGTGGTACCTCCTTCTCCATTACCTAGACTCGGGTGAAATAGGGCTTGTGCCCCCTGACTTGCATAGCAAGTACACCCCCCCATGCCTGGAGATGGGATATGGAGTGAACGCTTCTGCCCGCTCAGGAATTGGGGGATTGCAGGCAGCTCGGACTTGGAACTCAATGGGGAGATGTTGCTCCCTGTGGTGCCATGTTACAGATGGGGTGGTGGAGCCTCCTCCGCTGGCAGGGGGCTATGCAGATGTGTCAGCGCCGATGGATGCTCACCTTATGCAAGCCACAAGAGAAAAGATATGGAGGGGAGAATATGTTGATTTATTCTCCCTCTTATTTACTGACCCCATACCTGACCTGAATACTAAAGAATAGGACAAGGACAAGGAGGGTTCAAGAGACCAAAAGCAGACTGTAATTGGTCAGCGCATACTCCATCTGTTTGGGAGTTATGTTGCAAATTTTCCCACTACGAGCTGCCGAGCTGGTTAAATACCAGGACATAGCCTGGCGGGCTTTTAACACGTGCCATCCAGGGGTTTGATGAGGCCTTTAGGAAGCGAGTAGCAATAACCCCTGGTTTGAAATGGGATAGGTACATGCCTGACCTTTGGCTTGAGTGTATGAATAGCGCATCCAGCGCCCCCTGCGCCGACTGTGGGCATGCATAAATAAAAGGGGGAGTTGCACCCATGAATGATCCCTTTTGGGCTGAGGGGCATAGGGTGGTGGCAAAGGCTCCCACCTGCTGGAAATTTAACGTCTCAGGGAGTTCTAGCCATTCCCCTTGTCATTTTCAACCTTTTGCTCACACTGCGCCAGAAACCATTCAGCGACCCCTTGCAGCTGTGTCCGGCAGGTTGGCAGCTGAAACAAGCAGCCTGGTCGCCGCCCCCACCCACCCCCAGAGTGGAGGGGGAGGGAACCCAGGAAAAGGCCCCAACTCCAGTGCACCATGAAGCAATGGTGATGGCGCTTCACGATTGCCCTGATCGCGAAGCAGTGAACTATGTGATGGAAGGTTTCATGAATACCGGCGAGTGGATTGAGGATGCGGCAGCGGGTAAGAAATTTGAAATTCATGGCGTGTAAAGAAGTATTCGTGCTGGCCAAGATCCAAAAAGAGATCATAGAGGGATGAAACCCATTTTAAGTCCTCCCGCTGGAGAACGTACATGTTTCTCCCATAGGTATTGTACAAAAAAAGACACGGGGCAAGTTTTGACTGATACACCATTTGTCTCACCTGAAAGGGAGATCAGTCAATGATGCCATACCAAAAGAGCTGTGCTCAGTACAGGATGTGTCATTTGATACTGCAGTCAAATTCGCTAAGGGTTGTGGAGCATCTGCGTGTCTAGCGAAATGTGATATAAAATCAGCATTTTGACTACTGCCTGTTCACCCAGACGATTTTGACCTATTGGGCTTCCAGTTTCAAGGGAAATGTTACTATGATAAAGCAATGCCAATGGGGTGCTCGACATCGTGTGCTGCCTTTGAAAAATTCAGCTCACTACTCGACTGGTTGGTTAGGCAGCACAGACAGTCAAGCAACCTCCTTCATTATATGGATGATTTTTTGGTTTTGGGCTGAGCGGGCACCGACGATTGTGGTTATCTGCTGCGCACATTTTAAAGTTTAGTGCAAGAGTTAGGAGTCCCCCTTGTGCCAGAAAAAAACTGGAGGTCCTACCATGACCTTGTCATTTCTGGGCATTGAAATGGACACCGTGCAGGGGTTTGTCTCGGTTGCCCAGGGAGAAAATAAACACCTTGTGAAAATCTGATGGTGGCCATTACAGCCAGTAAGGTTACAGTTAAAGAACTGCAGTCCCTACTGGGATCACTGAACTTTGCTTGTAGAGTGGTAACACCTGGAACTGGAAGGGCCTTTCTATGTCAGCGTTACGCCAAGTTCTCAAGTGATATTCCTTCATACCATCACATCAGAGTAACCAGAGAGATGAAGGACGATTGCAGAATATGACTCAATTTTTAAAGATAAATTTAACAGAGTTAGTTTCTGGAGGGATAATCTCCTCTTGGAGGCGGAGCTCCAGCTCCAGTCAGATGCCTCTGGTTCCATTGATTTTGGGGTATATTTCAGGGGACAATGGTGCGCTGCACCATGGCCCTTTGAATGGGTGACGAACAGGGTCACAAGAGATTTGATATTCCTTGAATTTTTTTCTATCATACTGGCGCTGCAATTGTGAGCAAATGCTTTCACAAGCAGGACAGTGGTATTTTGGTGTGACAACCTAGTGGTGGTTCAAGTCATAAATTCCATGTCTTCAAAATCCTCGAGAGTCATGCACCTGGTCAGGAAATTTGTATTGCAATGCCTAATGTTTATCATCAAAGAACATCCCTGGAGTTAACAACAGCATAGGTGATGTTCTCTCTTGTCTCTAGATGGACTGTTTCTGCCAGTTGGCACCAGAAGTGGCTGTTGAGCCAGAAGCATTGCCTCCAGATGCATGGAACCTTGGATTGTAGACCTATTCCAGATGGTTCAGGGCTCGCTAGCGAGGTCTACCCACCAGTCCTACGGGAGGGTGTTTAAGGAATTCCAGGCATTTAGGACTAGTCAAGGATGGGCCACAAGTTTTCCTATCCCTGAGCACCATGCCATTAGTAGGGATGTGTGAACACCGGGGGGGTTCGGTGTTCGGCCCGTTCGGTGTTTGGCCAAACCAGAAAGTGTTTGGTTTAGCCTGTTCACCCCAAATGGGTTTGGGGGGGCCAAACCCATTCAGGCGGGGGGGATGCCCGGTTTCCCTTCCCCCTCGCCCCTACAAGCCGTGGGTTGAAGGGGCACTGGGGAGCACCTCCCCCCCTGCCCAGCCTCGTAAAAAAATGTTTTAACTCCACCCCACCCCAGGGATAGTCCTACCTGGTGGTGCTGGGTCTCCAGCCCCGGGTCCGCCACCTGCTGGTCTGGCAGCGGTGGCACTCTGGAGCACTTCAGGCCACTACTAGGCCTTCCAGGTCAAACCAGAAGGCCTATAGTGGCCTGAAGCGCTCCAGAGCACCACAGCACCCACCGCCACTGCACCTGCCACCGCTGCTGGACCCGGAGCCTGACCTACCTGGTGGTGCAGGGGCCATGGCCCCAGGTCTGGTAGCGGCAGTGGGTTTGGCGGCAGCAGCACTCCGGAGCGCTTCAGGCCACTACTAGGCCTTCCAGTTTGACCTGGAAGGCCTAGTAGCAGCCTGAAGCGCTCTGGAGCACCCCTGCCACTGGACCCGCTGCCAGACACACTGCTGCCGGACCCAGGGCCGGAGCCCCAGCACCACCAGGTAAAGTGATCCCTGGGGTGGGAGTTTAAAAAAATATTTTTTACAATGCTGGGTGGGGGGTGCTCCCCAGCACCCCTTCCACCTGCACAGCTTGGAGGGGGGAGGGGGAGGGAAAACCAGGTTCCTCCCTGCCCCCGCCCGAACGGGTTCAGAACCCGAACTTTGTTTGACTGGTTTGCGTGGGGGGCAGTTCGGATTTGGGGTGTTTGCGAACAGGCTGAACACTCCAAGTTCGAGCCGAACCCCAAACTTCCAAACCGTGTTCGCATATCCCTAGCCATTAGGTTTGCCATCACCCTCAGGCAACAGGGTCTTGCACCGGGCATCATTGCCAGCAAGGTGTCAGGCATTACCTTTTTTTAGTAAATTGGCAGGCCAGCCTCCCCCGGATGGAGGATTTCTAATGCATAGGCTTATAGAAAGCTGGTCCCGAGACAGGGGTCAAGCCCACAATACAAGGCTTCCCATAACAGCATCCTTCCTTGACAGTTTGGATGCCATACTAGCCCGAGTGTGTTTTAACCAGAGCAAGGCATGCCTTTTTAGTGTGTCATTTAATCTGGCTTTCTATGGTGCTTTTTGGGTAAGTGAGCTGATTGCTGAGACCTGTAGGTCCATGTCTGATAGAGTAGTCAGAGCTCAGGATGTTCAGGTTCAAGGTGAACTATACCAAATTATTCTCCGTTACTCCAAAACTGACCAAAGAGGTAAAGACTACCTCATTACTGTTCATCAGGCAGGGTCCCCATCCCTTTGCCCTGTCGCAGCAGTTCACAGATACCTTCATATCTGACCAGGCATCCCGGGTCAATTTTTGATACACAACTATGGTTCCCTTCTCTCCAGGTGCCAGTTCACGGTGGTAATGCATAGGTGCCTTGGTCAGAACCAGTTGCCAATCCACAGATATGGGTCCCACTCCTTTAGAATTGGAGCTGCTAGTTTAGCCGCGACTGAAGGTCTCCTGGAGTCTCACATACGGGATATCGGTAGATGATGCTCAACTGCTTTCCACCTACCTGCCTTCCTCTGCTGGGCACTGTTTCCATCTCTTCCGGCGTGGAGGGGGTTCCTGTGCTGCGAAAGAACTTTGTGAGTGCCTGGGGGGCGGGGGGAGCGAAGAAGCCAGTTGTGGGGGCTGGCTTGTCCCCTCCCACACCCGGAAATAGCCAGGGCTTTAAAGCCCAGTGGCCAGCGGCGTGTTACCAGGATCATCCACCTACCTGCCTTCCTCTGCTGGGTGCTGTTGCCATCTCTGCCGGCGAGGAGGGGGTTCCTGTGCCACCGCCGCTCACTCTGCTGGACCTGCGGGGAAAAAGAAAGAACTTTGTGAGTGCCTGTGGGGAGGGGGAGCGCAGAAGCCAGTCACGGGGGCCGGCTTGTCCCCTCCCCCACCCGGAAATAGCCAGGGCTTTAAAGCCCAGCGGCCAGCAGCTTCCACCGCAGGCTGCGAGCCGCAGGCCGTGAGCTGAAGGGCTGTGGCCAAAGGGCATGGTGCTTTGGGATGCTTTGGGGCCGCAGGGGGTGGCAGGGGGGGATGTTTTGTTTTTGTGGGATTCTTTTTTCTCAGGGCTAGGGAGGTAGGGTGGGGGTGTAGGAGGGGTGGTTAGAGGGAGGAGAGGAAGAGTATCACAGTGATTGACCCTGGTGGCAGCAGGGGGAGCATTGGGAGGGTTATTGGTTGGGGAGGGGCTGGAGCCCGACCCCTGTGAGAGAGGGAAGTCGGGCAGGGGGATATGGTCCCTACAGGCCCCTGGTGGCAGTGGGATGGCCGGGGGTAAGGGGGGGAGGTTTTTTGGGGGGAAGGTCATGGGGCGAGCAGCCAGATTTTGGGGACC